>CM048747.1:210991770-211306770 GCA_026315105.1 Locusta migratoria | reverse complement strand
ATTGCCAGATATTGTTTGAAGATTAACATGCATCTCGACACACTATTTTTTTGATTCAAACTTCTCTGTTGCCACTGAAACAATACGACTCAATTTTTTACCAAACGTTTTGAGTTTGTTTGCATTCATGGTATTAATTTTTTGTGCACTCCATTTTCTCACTTACAGTACACTTCCTTAATCGTTTTCCTGAAAACATTCTATATACACGAAGACGTTGAAAAAGTTAAAAACAAAAGGTATCACGATTCTGCAGATGTTTTTGTAGTCTTAAGTCGGAAGCTTTTTCAAGGCATCAATGTTAGGACTGTATTGGGGATCATGGAGAACTTTCATCTCGTGAACTAAGCTCCAGCCTGAACGCTGAAAGACATAATCAGTCTCTAATGGTGATGACGATGATTATGATGGTGATTTTAAATTCAGTCCTGCTTCCATTATTATGTGCAATCTCGGAAATGCCTCTCTGGTGCTTCCATGAAGCCAAAATCCTCAAACAGATTCAAATTTTGTGTTCTTCTGCATATTATACTAATAAGTAAATTGGATTTATGACCTATATGCTCTTTGTATCTTTGAAATTATGTGAGTATTTTCCGTGAATTTGTTGGTACATTGCCAGTCTCATAGAGACTGTACACCCTAAATTAGCTAGTATTTTTTTTTCTTTCTTTTTTTTTTTTTTTTTTTTTTTTTTTTTTACATTTCCTCAAGTCATCAGACACTTCCTCCCTCCCACTTACATTCCCATTGCTTTATTAATGCTTTTAATTTCACCGAAAATTATTTAGACTTTTCTATATGATGAGTCAGTCCTTACGACGATCATTTCGTTTTCCATTTTTCCATTTTTCTTACAGACATTTCGCCTTATTAAATTCCGGCATGACATTTATTTCTGTACCCCCGATTTCGCATAAAATTCTTCAGTGATCAATTGAACTGTTTTGCCTGTTCTCTACATTTTCTTCACAATTACCTTCATTGAACTTATCATGTCTTTCAAAGGTTTGTGTTTGTTTTTTACAGAGATATCCACTCTTCTTCAATTTAGTTGCATATTGTGGAATTGTTTATCGAAGTATCTACATATTTTATGGGTGCTATATTAAGCAGTGAAGAATTATTAGATGGCAAATTAGAAGATATTATTGTGAAGGACGTGGAAGAGGAACTACAAAGAATAAAAAATAATAAAGCATCACGATCAGGTGATCAGCTTATTAATTTACTAAAATATGCTACGACGAGAATTTTAGAAACAGTGTGCATAATGTTGATATGATTTACTAAAGGACTGGGAAGTTTCCTGTTTTTCTTAGATCTACAAAAAGGAGTAGAGAAAGAAATTAATGAAATGAAATAGCAGTAATTGTTTTGCACAGGAAGATATGGCACATGCAATGTAGGGCTATTCGTTGAAAGTATAGAAGAAAAGTGTCAAAAGGGAAGAGAACTAGACATAACGTCTTTCAGCTCGGTACTACTACGGAAGCTATGGCACGTTTGAGAGATCACGTAATAAATCAAAGATCCATAAATGCAATAAAAAGCACGTACAGTTTAGAGATAATAAGGCCAGAGTTCCAATCGACAATTTTACCTCTGACTCATTTTTAAAAACGAAGGGATGTTGTCTTTCATCCACTTTATTTCAAATATACTACAGTGCGACTCTAGAACATTCGACGAGGAAATGCAGCCCAATCGCAATACATCTACATACTATTCTCCTTGCAAATGACAAAATAGTAGTATCACAATGTCAGTAGAATATCATTTACATACTGAAAAGTTAAGAATATGGTAACTTCGGTTTGAAATTTAACAGAAAGAAAACGTGTATGGTAATGGGACGCAAAGCACAACATATAGAGCTGGAAGGACAAAAGAAAAAAAAATGGTAGTGAATATAAATATCTAGCATTTATATTTGGTGAATGGAAGGAATCAGAAGGGCATTACACTTTAGGCACTGCACGCTTTATTCCTTTGTGATTAACGCTAGAAAGATCGGGGCTGAATCACACAATCGTGTATGGACTGCAGTAACGTGCGCAACGTGTTTTAGTTCCATGTTTCTACAATGAGTGGCACCAGCAGTCAGCCAACTTCCAGTACACTCACAATGGCGGAAAAGAAGACGTGATGACAAGGTGTTGATATCCTTGTTTTGGCATGTGAAGCTATCATATCTGACAGACATATCTGACAGAACTAACGATCCTACGGCATATGACAGACTTCTGAGTCATGGTAAAAACAGAAATCGTACAAACTTGATTAAGAACTGTTAAAACATAAGTATTACACCAAGAAGCACTAAACTCTATTCACACAAATATAAATAGAATAAAATTAAAGGGTACTGAATAAAAGAAACTCATTCACAAATAATTAGGCCTATAAACAAGGATAACTACACACTTTTGCTAAATCACGAATCTTAATCTACTCTGTTATCTTTATTTGTGGCTAATAGACTTTATAAACTTAGCTACCATATGGAATGAAATGAAAATAGCAGAATAATTAATTGGATACAAGGTTATGTCATTTTTAAAACGATTCGCGTGAGTTACGAGGAGATAGTGGCAGTTTTTCTCTGATATTTTTATCCTTTCTTGTTCAATACCATTGAAATTTTTCGCACTTATGTGTAGTGGAACATCTTTATATTGTTATGAAATATAATTATATATATATTTTTTAAATGTTAATGAAACTTAGCAAAGAAGAACTGCAGTCAATATTAATAAACCTTGGAGAAACCGTAGAATAAACTCATGTAAAAATACCGACAGTTTTCAAAATGTCTTCTTATTGTTGATTGCTTCATCACATCTCAGGGTCATTAAGTGGTTCACTTTAAGGCCGAAGTAATGTACTAAGACGAAACTTTTCACTCTTGAAAAGGATTTGTATTTTTGTAAAAACATTTACATCTCAACTGAAAGTTTATACAGAAGAAAAAAAAATGAGACAGCTCATCACTTCTAATTGCTTGAGAAGTCAAAACAAGACAGACTGCTAATTAAAAAGCAAAGATACTGCTCTTCTACTTTTTTTCTTTTAGTTCCACCGATGAATTTTTTTCACAACATTAATTAATAATTGCCTATTATTGTTATTATTATTAATAATTTTCTCTCTCCTTTTTTTAAAATAATAATAGAAAATTAAATTAAATGAAATTGAAATAGAAATTCGCTTCATACTGTTCTGATACCCCAACACTCCATTCCTGGTAACAGCACAGTAGGGATCCAATATCCTTTCTAAAAATTAAATTTTTAATAACTTTTAATGCAGTGAGAGATTTTTGTAAATATTGTTTCATTAATATTTTCAGGTACACTTTTTTTCATTATTTCAAGACAAATTTGGCAATTTTCTTATGTGTTAAACTACAGTAATGAATCATCGACGAACTTCAGTATCTCCTCAGTGAAGACTCCAGATAATCCCAACTTCCTGAGAATGTGAAGTCCTGTTACATTACCATCATCAAACACGGCTGCAGCTTTCAAAGCTGAAATTTTCACAACCAAGTTTGAAACAAACACAATCTTTGAACATCTCTTCCAAATAAGAGTATTGAAACTTTCATTTGCGTTCTGAGTTTTCCCATGCAGACACTTTTCTAGCAGTTCTGGTGAAGCCAGTGGTTGAAAAGTTGGTTTAATAGCCATTGCAACATCATAAATAAGGTTATTTTTATGAATGTAACTTTCCCCACTTTCTTTGCTTTTTCCTCCCATTGGATACCTTGAAAAGTGGGCATAGCGCATAGCACTGCTTAAGGTTCTAACTTTTTATACCATTTGTAGTTTGAATTTCAAGGAAAAAATTGTGATAATAATTCAATTACATTTACTATCAAACAAGCAAATAAAAGAAATTGTGGTTTTTTTCGTTATTACTGCCACTGTCTCCCCTTAAGTTAGGCTTAGAAATACGTGCTGTAGGGGAGACAAGAAAAATACGCTATCTACACCGTTTTATCTTATTTAACATATACTAAAACTTTGACTAATGTACCAACATTTACATTTATAACAACTGAAAACATTTAAAATAGCTGAAAATAGAGTTTTTTCGTAATTATTTACTGCAGCAAATCGTCTAAATGCACACGCGGTCGCAGTGTTGCCAACACCAAATGTGTGGCCTTCTGGGGTGTCACATTGTCGTGCTGTAATTACTCAATGTAGATGAATGGATGCAGGTCACCTGTCAGAGTAGTATCTAGACGTATCGGGGGTCCGAATCTCTTCAAATGCAAATGACCCATACTATTACTGATCCTCCACCAGCTTGAACAGTTCTCTGCCGACATGCAGGGTCAATGTATTCATGACGTTGTCTCCATACCCTTTCATGTCGACCCGGTCGAGTCCATTTTCAGACAGGCTACATGTTTACGGTCATAAACCGTCCATTGTATCCGTTACGAGGCACAGGAGAGGTACAGCAAGGCAACACGAGTTGGCCTTCGGTTCCGAGTGGTCGTACTGATGACGTTCGGTTGGTTTGTTGATAGCTCAGCAATGAAATTCACAACAATTTGCGGAAGGGTTGCACTTCAATCACACTGAACTATTCTCTTCTACATAGATACTCTGCAAGTCACATTGACGTGCATGGCAGAGGGTACATCGAACCATTCTTCCATTACATAATTGCTCGCGGGAAACAGGGAACACCAAAATATTCATGTTTTTGATCTGATATCTCTTAATTTATTGTGTTGATTATGTTCCCCTATGTAGGTGGGTGCTTACAATATATGTTCACATTCTAAAGAGAAAGTTGGTGAAAGAAATTTCGCAAATAGATCTCGTTGCGACAAATAACACCTTTTCTTTAACGATTTCCGCCGAAACTCGTGCATAATTTCTGTGAAACTCTCTCCCCTATATCGCGATAAGAAAAAACGAGCTGCCCTTCTCTGAACTTTCTCTAAATCGTCCGTCAGTCCCACCTGGTATTGATCCTACAATACGCAGCAATACTCCAAAATAGGACGCACAAGTGAAGTGAAGCCAGTTTCTTAAGTAGAAATGTTGCATCTTCTTCCTGCCTTCTCTACAATATTTTCTATGTATTATATCCAATTTAAGTTGTCCGTAACTGTTACTCTTAGGTATTTAGTGGAATTGACGGCGTATAGGTTTGACTGATTTATCGTGTAACTGAAGTTTAACGAATTTCATTTAGTGGTCATATGGATGAACTCGCATTTATTATTATTAACGGTCATCTGCCAATTTTTGCACCATGCAGCTATCTAATTCATTTTGCAGTTCCTTTTGATCTTCTGGTGACAGTAACCGATAAATGACAGCATCATCCGTGAATAGTATTAGAGAGCTCTCAGAGTGTCTCCTATTTCGTTTATAAAAATAAGTAACAGTAGGGGCCCTAAAAATTTCCGTGTGGAACGTCACTTCTGTTGTACTCGATGACTTACCGTCAATCACAACGTACTGTGTCGTTGCTGACAGAAAATCACGAATACAATCGCACTACTGTGGCGATACTTCATAAGCACGCAATTTGATTAGAAGACGCTTGTGAGGTACCGTGTCGAAAGCCTTCCGAAAATTGAGAAATATGGAATTTGTTTGACATCCCTTGTTGATAGCACTCTTCACATCATGTGAGTAAACAGCTAGCTGTGTTTCACAAGAATGATACCTTCTGAATCAATGTTGACAATGGGACAATAGGCGGTACTCTTCGAGGGAGTTCATAATATTTGAGGAATCTGTATGTTCTCTAATCATGTTGCAAACCGACGTCAGTGACATAGGCCTGTAATTCTGCGGATCACTCCTATTGCCTTTCGTGATTTCGTGTGACCTGTGCAACGTTCCAGTCGTTATGTACGGAACGTTTGCTGAGCGTGCGGTTGTATACAGGATGTTACAAAAAAGTACGGCCAAACTCTCAGGAAACATTCCTCACACACACAAAGAAAGAAAATATGTTATGTGGAAATGTGTCCGGAAACGCTTAATTTCCATGTTAGAGCTAATATTAGTATGTCTTGATTGGACCTCATGTTCTTCCACTCACTGGAGCACGTTATTATGATTTCATACGGGATACTCTACCTGTGCTTCTAGAACATGTGCCTTTACAAGTACGATACAACATGTGGTTCATGCACGATGGAGCTCCTGCACATTTCATTCGACGTGTTCGTACGCTTCTCAACAACAGATTCGGTGACCGATTGATTGGTAGAGGGGGACCAATTCCATGGCCTCCACGCTCTCCTGATCTCAACCCCCTTGACTTTCATTTATGGGGGCATTTGTCTACGCAACACCGGTACCAAATTTAGAGATTCTTCGTGCTCGTATTGTGGACGACTGTGATACAATACGCCATTCTCCAGGGCTGCATCAGCGCATCAGGAATTCCAGGGAGTGTAGATGCATGTATCCTCGCTAACGGAGGACATTTTGAACATTTCCTGTAACAAAGTGTTTGAAGTCACGCTGGTACGTTCTGTTGCTATGTGTTTCCATTTCATGATTAAAGTGATTTGAAGAGAAGTAATAAAATGAGCTCAAACATGGAAATTAAGCGTTTCCGGAGACCTGTCCACATAAAATATTTTCTTTCTTTGTGTGTGAGGAATGTTTCCTGAATGTTTGGCCGTACCTTTTTGTAACATCCTGTATAATATGTATGAGTCTAATGCATCAGAATACTCTGAAAGGAATCGAATTGAAATGCAGTCGGGACTGAGAGACTTACTGTTGTTGAATGATTTAAATTGTTTTAATACTCCAGGGTGTCTATGTCTAAATTACGCAAGTTGGAAGCTGTTCTTGACGCGAATTCTGGAGTATTTGCTTCGTCTTCACTAGTGAAAGAATTTGGGAAAGCTGTTTTAACCAATTCTGCTTTAACAGAACTGTCATCAGTAGCATCGCCATTTCTATCGGGTAATGAAGGTATTGACTGTGCTTTGCCGCTAGTATATCTTAGACATGACAAGAGTTTCTTAGGATTCTCTACCAAATTACATGACACGATTTCGCATTGAAGTTCGAGCTAAATTTCTAGTTTCTGTAGAAGATTGCCAGTGTTGGGGATTTTTTGTGCGTTTAAATTTGGCATGCTTTTTTTCTGTGCTTTGTAACAGTGATCTAACCTGTTTTGTGTACCACGGCGGGACAGTCCCCTCTGTCGTTAATTTATTTGGTACAAATCTGTTAATTGCCGTCGATATTATTTCTTTGAATGTAAGCCACATCTGGTCTACACTCACATTGATAGTTTCGAAACACTGGAAATTCTCCGTTAATCGAATTGTTATCTGCTTTCTGGAATAAATATACTTTTAATTTTGATGGATTCGGAAAGCCCGACATTCAGTCTGTATTCACTAATATCTGTGTCTGTTTCGATGCTCTTCATTAGATTCGGATTATTTGTTGCTAGGAGGTCAAGTATGTTCTCACAAACGCGTACTCTTCTAGTGGTTTCATGAACTAATTGCTCGAGAATTTTCGGAGAATGTGTTCAGTAAAATTTTGGATGATGTTGTATGCTTGCCTCCGGTTCGGAACATATATGTTTGCCAACATATCGAGAAAAAGTTAAGTCGCCACCAATCAAAGTTTCTTTGAATATTCCTACAATCGAATGTCTGAGTCAGGGGATCGGTAAAAGGAACCAGTTATTAATTTATTTTTGTTGTCACGTATAAATTCTACCCGTAATAATTCACAGGAGCATTCTACTTCAGTTTCGCTACAGGGAAAACCGCCTGTGACAGCAATAAATACGTCACCACCTATTTTATTCAATCTATCTTTACAGAACCAGTTGCCTCTTTGAAATATTTCAGCTTAACTTATCTCCGGCTTTAGCCAGCTTTCGATACCTATAATGATTTGAGATTCAGTACTTTCTATTAGCCATTTGAACTCTGGTACTTTCCCCACACAGCTACGACAGTTGACAACTCATGGACCAATGGTTTTTACATCTGTGTTCGTTTTAAAGAAACAGTTGAAAATACACAGAATATATATGAGCGTACCTTCATAAATGTGTGACAAAAAAGAAAACAAAAGCGCTGAAGAAATATTAATTAAATCACGGAACTGAGAAAGTTCATATATCAGTTAAGCAGAATATTCTGTTTGGCGTTCTGCACACGTTCTATTGTTTGAAGATTTCTTCAATCTACGTTTAATTTACGTCAGTAGTGATTTCAATGGTATATACAACATCTGTACTAAAAATATCTACCATTGCTGTTTTTTTTTTTTCTATCCGAAAATTTGGGTATTTATATAGGCTACCTTAATGACGGTGTATCACATATTATTAATCATAAAGCTACATTAGACATCTATTGGGGTACTAGTTATTACAAAGATTCCAACACATCTAATCATTTTTTTGAAAATGTTGCATCGAACAGAATGTTGCTTGAATATCTCTGATATTGAAGCGGAATTGATTCCTCGTGAATCTCTTTCATTTTTGTCGATAGCGGGCAGCCAGAGACATCTGACTAAAGCGATTATCTGGTGGTTATCGTGAGGTCGATAGGGAGACTAGATAAAGAGAGAGGAGAAGAAGGGGTGGGTATTGTTGTTTAGAACTAGAAGGGGATGTTCGTGAAGAATAAGAATGATAGCATAGTGTACATCACAATTTTGTGTCCCATAAGGTAATATATTTTGGTTTTTGGGGAATATAAATTTGAAACACAATTAACTTTTGAACTAAAAGTTGGCAACATGATTATTTCTCTCGACGTTTTTGGTTAATTTCGTAACAGAAAGAACTAGTCTTCTTTCAATCATGCGCGATAGTATTCTAAAGTTGCTTTAATCCATTATAAACGTATTATAATTGCTTAACTGTCAGGCAGATCACCTCTTGCCATGTGAAAAAGAACATGATTAATCTGTGTTGATCAATAAAACTATCAAATTATTTAAGAAAATGGGACGCTAAATGAAATAAGTAGAACTTTCATGACGACATAAAAATTCCTGATAGTTCCTATGTTGCTTCGTTATTGGTTGCATTTACATTTATTAGAATGAGTAAATTTTGGGGAAACTGTAAACTTAATTATTGCAGAATGAATGGTATATTTTGGTATTTTGTCTGTTTTATAAATGTTTAATAAATGTATATTTTTTTCGTTTTTAATTCGTGGAAATTATAATTATATTAACGCTAAATGTTAAATATTCCTTTAGAATATGAGTTAAGTATTTGCAAAAATGAATAACTTCCCAAAAAGATATCGCGATTCTAGTATACCGGGATTTTTGCCGAGATTACTGGCGAGTAAAAAAAATGTATGGTAGTCATCATTTCTATCAACTTTCATGTGCATTCAAGTAGAAACACCTTTATTTAAACACCGAAATAGCAGCTTACGTCCAGAGTCTCACAAAGATATTCAGCGTCTCCATCACACCTCATATGTTTTTAATTGCACCATTTGACAAAAATTTTCTCATTACCGTGGGTCTAAATTAAACGTCATAAACACATCTAACAGCGTCTCTCGCCAAACGCGCTTGTCTCCACAAAACATTTTAACGTCATGTTTATTTTTTGAACAGTTTCATTCCATACCTGATGGAAATGGCGAGCTGCAGGAAGGCCAATGTCCTTTTCAGACTGTAGGTTATGTTATACTATCACGCTTTTTATTTTATAGATTTTGAGTGCTTACATGGAGGACTTTTGTTGTATATTGAAGTAGCTTCTTATTAATACTCCTTTTGTTGATTTATTCCAGGACACACAAGCAGCCGGCCACGGTAGCCGAGGAGGCTGAGGCTCTTCAGTCACGGTCTGCACGGCCACTACGGTCGGGGGTTCGAATCCCCCCTCGGGCATGGATATTTGTGCCGTCCTAGTTCGTAAGTAGTTCATAAGTAGTTTATAAGTTTAGGGACTGATGACCCCGTAGTTAAGTCCCATAAGCTTAACAAACATTTCAACATTTCTACAACACACAAACACAATTAAAGTCTTACTGTAGTGTAGAACTCTTGTATCAAAATTTCCATCTCATTAAAACAAGTCCTTTTTACTGCATAGTTTGTCTTCTTGCAAAATATAACATCATTTGTAAACCTGAAATAACCTGGAAACAAAAATAATAGTATGTTTTGGAGGCTTGAAAAGATCAAAATCATCTTCTGCCCAAAAGTTAAAGACTAATGGTATTATGTAAATGAAATCACCTATTATGACTCATTCTGAGGTAAGATGTATACGTCGGCCAGCCTGATATATATTTTTGTAGCTTCAGCATCCATTCCCACGGAAGGGAGGGTGGATACCGGTCCCACCGCCCGGCGCACGAGGTTTTATGGGGCGACAAAACTTTATGATTCCAAAAGGATGAATTAAAAGGGCAGAGGAAGTCCTTCGGAAGTGACGAACCATAAGAGTAGGTTGGAAATACAAATCTTTATGTATAAAACTGAACACATGTTGCTTAGTCCCGCTAAAAGAAATATTTGAATGTTTCGTTTTTGTTTTCTTTGCATTAATACAGGGGAGGTTTAGGAAAAAAGTAGGAAAAACTGAACGAAACAGCTAAAAATCGGAAAAAAACTGAAATCCGACGCCTATAATCCCCTGGAATGGCCACTCCCAAACACAACTGTTCGGCAATTGCAGCTATAAATAGAAAATGAGGGACACTGTACTCCTTTGATGCATTATAATATTAATATTGTTACAAATGAAAAACCTTCAGGCGTTACTTTTGTATTTCAATTACTAGTTTCGAAAATACGCTATTGTCTTCTTCAGACCCTTTAAGAATCCAAGCTACAGCTTGATATGATAGATCGTTACGCAATAATGGAAGGCTAGTTCGCATTACAATATGGATTCTTAAAGGGCCTGAAGTGAAGAATAGTGTATTTTCGAAACTAGTAATTAAAATCCAAAAGTAACGGCTGAAGGTTTTTCATTTGTAACAATAATACAACGCCGTCGTCCCAACATCCTTCTAATCAAGATGGATACACAAAGATAATATTAATACGTGAGCGCGAAAATTACAGTAAAATGTTTAGTCTTATCTGTAGGTCAGAGGGCTAAGCAGGTGAACAGGCATGTACTAATTTCCGAGCTGAAACACATGTGTTGCTTTGTTGTTTGTATAGTCATTGTTTGTGTATCGTGTTTATGTGTCGGTTATTTTGTTATCAGTGAATGCGTGGAAAAGTTCCTATAGTTGTTCGTGGCGTTTCCATTATCCCTAGAGCGTTTGGTCGATAAACATCTACGAGAATCGTCTGGCTGGGTCTGTGGGACCCAACAATTAAACCACATATAACACGTGTCAAACATTATATTTACATGAAATCAGGAGTTCTAATTTTGTTTGGGTCCTAGTAAATGCCGTAGGGACATTATTTCAACGTTCTGAACTACACGACAATTACTATAAAACTAAGAAAACATAGTTCTTTGTAGTAATAAAAGTAAGTACACTGAAAATACAAGTAAATTGGATTGAAATACAAATATAAGTGAGAATAATTTGTAGAACTGAATTTTCCTGATATATGAATCGAAATTGTAAATATAATCAACAGTTTTGTGATATCGTCCTCTAAAATAATCAGGATTATTATTATTATTATTATTATTATTATTATTATTATTATTTTTCCACTATTGTTTCATGAACCTGAGACAACGTTAGAATCATCAATTTCACTCTCAAAATCGCAAATTTCACTGTATGAAAGACTTTCTCTTCCCAGTTTTTATTAACTGAAAATTATAATCTGGAGTTACGAAATCGCAATAGTTCACAAAATGACTAGAAATTGAATACACCGAATAAAAATAAGTTCGCAGTGGTAGAAATAACTAACGTAAACGGTCGAACTGGGTCTTACATTTTCCCCCCTTTATTGGTATTTTAAAGCCACTGGAGGTGGCAGGCTGACAGCAGCTTCATTGCTCCTCTTCAGCCAAGGATCTGTACAGAGTTGTTAGTAGACAAAAAAAAAAAAAAAAAAAAAAAAAAAAAAAAAAAAAAAAAAAAAAGAACAGGGATTGAAGAGAACAGATATAGGGCAAAGAATTGAGGTAAAATATATCCAGAATTAAAACTGCCACGGTGGTTAAAATCAAACAGAGGTAGAAGTTAAAAATCCAGGATGGTTAAAATCACATTGGTGGAGCACACTACATGATGATGAAAACACTGCTTAAAACACATGGCAACACTAATATTCTGCCTGATCGGCGGCTGCTTAAGTATTAAAACACAACTTGCGCACGAAGCACATGCACTGGCACAACACTAAATGGCACACTGTTATAATATGTCGAAATGGAGGCCCCATAGTAGGAAAACGGAAGGAAGGGGAAGCGTAGTGGGAGAAGTACAGGAGGGGAGTGGGAAAGGGAGGAGGGGGAAGGTGCAAGGACTCATCGTAGGAAGGAGCTGGGAGAGGAGATCCAATAGAAGGAATTGATGGGGTTGGGAGGGGGGAGGAAAGGAGACGTACAAATATGGCGATGGACTAAGGTTGAAACGAGAGGAAGTTGACGGAAGTTACCCTTGGAGAGGACATGGAGAGTGTGGAAGTGAAAGAAGGGTGGGATAATAAGGTATCGGCGTGGCTGAGGCTCAGGAAACAACAAGAGGTGAGAGACAACTGGGTGGCGAGATTCTATTTTACAGGACACATAGCTGGGGTGTTAAAGGAACTTCAGAAGGTTGAGGAAAGGGACTCAAATCATAGAGGATCCGAGTGAGGGAAGGGAGGTGGATACAGTAAGCGAGGTGGGAGTGGGCAGGGGGAGCGGAGACCCAAGCAGAATGGAAGCAGCAGAGGATAGGGAGCATGATTGAGCGGTAGGCGAAGAGGATGATGGAGGGGTTAATGCGCCCCATCCGGCCGGACGGATGCTTGAGTTGGTTCAGGTGAGAGAGGGCTTTTTCACGAACGGATTGGAGGTGTGGTTTGCAGGAGAGGGAGCGGTCTAGGGTGAGGCCAAGGCACTTGAGGGGCTAGGTTTGTGGGATGGGACACCCATGGAGTGTGAGGTAGAGGTCGTGGTGACGGAAGGAAGGGGTGGTGTGACCTATGATGAATGCCTGACATTTTGTGGGGTTAAAAAGTAAAGAGCCACTGGTTGCACCAGGAGGAGAATTCGGAGATGGGACTGAAGGAGCTGTTGGGAGCGGGCGAGGGATGGGGCGGCGGCAAAGAAGGCGGTGTCGTCAGCGTATTGGAGGAGATGGACAGGAGGCTGTGGTTTGGCATATCAGCCGAATAGATAAGGTAGAGGAGGGGGAGAGAATCGAGCCCTGGGGCACCCCGGCAGAGGGGGAAAACAAATGTGAGTTGGAGTTGTTGACAGTGACATAGGACAGGCAATGGGCGAGAAAGGAAGCAAAAAAGCGGACATCATTAATGGGAAGGGCATAGAGTTGGAGTTTGAAAAGGAGACCGGAATGCCATACATTATAAATGTCAAAGGAAACGAGGATAGCGGCGCGGCGGCATTTCACCTGGATGGAAAGGAAGTGGGTAAGGCGCAGGAGTTGGTCATCGGCAGAGAAGACAGGTCGGAAGCCACATTGAGAGAGCGGAAGGAGCTGATGTTGACAGAGATGCTGGTGGATGCGGCGGGACAAGATAGTTTCCAAGACCGTGCCTCACCTCAGGGCTGATAGGACGATAGGAGGAGGCATCGGAGGGAGGCTTTCTGGGTTTAAGAAACATAAGGATACTGGAGGTTTTTCCACAGGTCTGGGAAGAAGCTAGTGTAGAGGGAAGCACGGACTGTGTGGAAAGTTCGGGGGCAGGCCCAAAGATGCCTGTAGGTCAGGCCTCGTGTCCGGGAGCTGTGTTGCGTTTTGTCCGGAGAGTTGTTTCGATGTCGAGGGCAGTGATCAGAGTGTTAAGTTCTGTGGGGGAGATGCTGTCCATGTACTGAAATCCAGGCTCGAGAGGCGGGAAGGAGGTGTTGGTATGCTCATGGATGTCTGAGAAGATGGAATAATCAAACCTAGGATTGTCGGGAAGGGAGAAGGTATCTTCGAGATGGGCTGCAAAATGATTCGCCTTACTGGCATTGTCAGGAAGAAGGTCGCTGACGAGAAGTGGGTAGTGAGGTGCAGAATGTCTGCCAGTAAGGCGATGGCAGGCTTTCCAGTACTTGGAGGAATTGATGGGGAGTGAAACATTAAGACTGATGCATGTCTGCTGCCAGTCCCGGCGTCGCGGTCAAGAGGTTTCGGATGTGGCGTTGGATTTACCGGTGGCGTAAGAGTGAGTCCCGTGTCTGTAGGAAGGAGCGATAAAGTCGACGGGATTTACGGAGAAGGAGGACAGCCTGTGGAGGTAGTGTGGGGTGGAGGAGCTGGATGGTCTTGGTGGGGTTATTGGAGTTGACAGCATAAACAACGATCTGGTGTAGGAATAAGCGTTTCTTGCATATTATGTAAACTGTTTATTTCAACTTCCTGCACTCTTCCAGTTAAGTATGATTTAAACCATTTGTGCACTGTCCAACTCATACCACAATACTTAAGTTCATCTGGAAGTATTCCATGATATACACAATAAAATCCTTTAAGAGATCACAAAAATGTCCGGTTATTCAGAGCATATTAAGAACTCAGCGTGGAGAATTTAATCTTAAGCAGAAGAAGGAATTCACAGAAGCGAGCCGTCAAACTTAACTACGATCTTCGAAGGAATATAGTAGTTTAACGTCTGCAAACAGTCCCTGGACAGAGCACAGAAATTGATCCCTTCATGTATATTTCACTCTCCTCTGACAAATGTTTTGCGTAATCTCCTTTCTGTCTAGTCCAACAAAAGTGCTATCGCAGAATTATAGTTACAGTTATGGCACAATTTTGTCCTATTTTATTTATGTTGAGTAGAACTTTCCTTCGATTCAGTCACATTACCGCAGATATAGCTACAGTTGTGAATATCTAAAATATTTCTGTTCACAATTTCAAGTGTTTGTCGAGCTTATGGAAGAAGAAAAAAAAAAGGCTTCAAAAATGCTGAAATCGATAATAAAGACTTGTATTAATGTACGGTACTAATGTAGTACCTAATATGTGATAGAGGGTGTTTAAATTAAAATGCAGCCATTTTATATCTTGCAGAGACAATAATAATGTAATCCCTTGATCTGCGGTAACATTAACTGTTAAAAACAAATTGATAAAATGTTTAACTGAATGGCTATTGAAATAATTTATATTCCGAGATTTACCTTGTCTGATGGCCTGGTACCATAGAGTAGGTCTTCAACTCATTTATACGACATGCGTTGGTATCGGTACTGGTACCAATTACCGTACCATTTATTAATGGCCAATGTTACCGCAGATAAAGGGTTACTTTTTTATTACTATCTTGTGGGACCCTCACTAGGTGGGATTGACGGAAGACATTGAGAAGGTTCAGAGAAGGGCGGCAGTTCGTTTGGTTCTATCACGTTACGGGGGGGGGGGGGGGGATGTTGTACGAATTGGGGTGGAAATCATTAAAAGAAATATGTTATTCATTGCGGCGTGATCTGTTTGCGAAGTTTCAGTCACCGACTTTTACTTCTGAATGTGAAAATATTTTGCTAGCACCCACCTACTTAGGGAGACATGACCATCCCAATAAAATAAGAGAAATCAGATCGAAAACGGAACGATTTAGGTGTTCTTTCTGCCCGCGCGCTATTAGAGAATGGAACGGTAGAGAAAAGTTATGAAAGTGGTTAATGAACCCTCTGCCAGGCACTTGAATGTGATTTGCAGAGTATCTATGTAGATGTAGTTGTAGAAGATATCATATTGCTGCATTTTAATCTAAAACACCCTCTATCACAGAATAGGTAGAATATTTGTACCGTACATTAATAAATTCCTTATTACCGATGTCAGTATTTTTTGTAACTAAAAAAATTGAAATATTGTCATGCAAATATTGTAAGTTCTGATTCATTTTTTTTTTTTTTTTCTTATTTGTGAATTATCTGAATATGCCGTAACCGGGCGAAACGCGTCATAAATTAAAACATTTTGTAACTAAGACGTTCTTTCATTCAAGAGTTCGAGTTAACACGGTTGCTGTACCACACGACGTAAAAATGGAATAGGAAGACTTCTATAAAAATAACATGGTTGAAACACCTCCTTATAAATAGCATCAGTTAAGGATTCCCCTTCGACACGCACCATCCGTACGTTGCAGGCATTTTGTCTTAACCCTTTACTGACCAGTGGGAACTATAGTTCCCACTTATTTGTTTTCGCTATAAGTTCAGTGTTCCCACTTCTAACTAGTGATAACATCTCAGTTAGAGTGTGCTAACAACATATAGATTGTCAGCAGGCGCGCGAAAGTTGTACTATATTTCTACATTGTTACGTTAGTCAAAGCAGAAGCGCAGTTTTCGTGGAAAATCAAGCCACTGTTTCGACCATAACAGCGTTTTTTTATATAGTGTGCATTTCTTTTGCGTGTGAAGTGACTTGTGGTGTATTTGTCTACTTTTATAATTACGGGGAGATAGTATTCATTATATTCGCTGGATATCAATGAAAATTACATTAATATTACAAGGTAAGGCAGTGGGAACTATGTTTGTCACTGAACGTGTGTGAAGTGCAGTGTGTATGGCTGTGCAATCGGCATCGTAGTTGTTCCTTATTGTTTAGATGCCTGGACTCACACCAGAAGAGGTTTTGAGAATTTTGTACGATTTACCAGAAGATGAAGAAGATTCAGATTTCAATTCTGACTCAGATGAATTTGAGTCAACAAAAAATTTGCAGATTTTGAATAAAAGATGGAAGCAGAAGTGAAGTATTCTGTCCACTGTCTGTGGCAGAGTACAATAAAAAAAAAAGGGGTGGATCGATTTGATCAACTGCGAGAACGATATGCTGTAGGTCGTCGTTCATGGAAGTGGTGGCACAGACTATTTTTCTTTCTTGTATATTTCGCAGTTGTCAATGTCTACATTATGTGGAAATTACTGAAGCAGACCAGCTAACATTTAGATTGCATTTGGCAAGGCAGCTCATCTCCGGCTTGTCAAGTCGTAAGCGAAGAGGAAGGCCCATTCATTTTCACACACCAAAGAGAGGCGTGTCTGGAGTTCCAGATGAAGTTCGTCTAGCGAAAGTTGGAACTCATTTGCCAAAAAAAGGTATTACAAACAGAAGGTGCCGCCACTGTAACACCAAAACAAATAAAAGAGGACAAAAAATTATGTGTAGCAACTTTTGTGTACCTTTGTATGTAACATCATGCTTCTCTAAGTTTCATAGTATTCACCTTTGTGAACTCAATGGACTATATGTTCTAACATAAAAATAAATCAAATGTTTAATATGCTTTTTGTACTAAAAAATAAAGGATATATTTTTTTTTTTTAATTATCAAGTGCAGTCACTGCAAAGTTCGGTGCGAACAATAGTTCCCACTAATATTTTTATACCCGTAGACTAAACTCCCATTTTCAAGATTTAAACTATGGCTTATTAGTCCAATATAGTATTCATAAAAAGTCTAAAACTTCTGGAAATTATTTGGTCACTAAAGGGTAGTCAATCCTGTGGCTGCCTTGGGCAGATGGAGGTAATATTTTGAAGAACTGCTCAATGTAGGTGAAACGTTCAATGATGTATCAGATTTGCAGGTAGAATGGGATAGGAACGACGATGGAAACAGGATCTTATTTGAGGAAATGGAGAAAATGCTCAGTAGATTACAGTGCAATAAAGCGGCTGGGATGGATGAAATTAAGCCGGAACTCGTCAAATACAGTGGAATATCAGGTCTCAAATGGTTACACAGGATAATTGAAAAGGCGTGGGTTCCGTCTGACTGGACGAAAGCGGTAATCACGCCAATTTTCAAACATGGAAACAGAAAAGATTGCAACAACTATCGAGGTATCTCTTTAATTAGCGTTGTAAGCAAAATATTCTGAGGTATTGTTGAAAGGAGAGTGCAAGTATTAATTGAGGACAAGTTAGATGAAAATCAGTGTGGGTTTAGGCCTCTTAGATGCAGTCAGGACCAGATCTTTAGCTTACGGCAGGTAATGGAAAAGTGCTATGAGTGGAACATGGAATTGTATATATGTTTCATAGATCTGGAAAAGGCTTATGACCGTGTCCCTAGAAGGAAGCTACTGTCAGTTATTATGGTATAGAAGGCAAACTTCTGCAGGCAATTAAATGGCTTTATGTAGACTGTCAGGCAGCAGTTAGAGTAGATGGCAAATTAAGCTCATGGTTCAGGGTAGTTTCAGGAGTAAGACAAGGCTGTAACCTGTCACCACTGTTGTTCATACTATTCATGGATCATATGTTGAAAACAGTAGACTGGCAGGGCGGGATTAAAATAGGTGAAAACAAAATAAGCAGTCTTGCATAGGCGGATGACTTAGTTGTAATGGCCGATTCGATTGAAAGGGTACAAACTAATATTTCAGAACTCGATCAGAGGTGCAATGATTATGATATGAAGATCAGCATCTCCAAAACGAAAGTAATGTCTGTGGGAAAGAGATTCAAACAGATTGAGTGCCAAATAGGAGGAACAAAGAACAGGTAGACAGTTTCAAGTACCTGGGATGTATTTTCTCACAGGATGGCAACATAGCGAAAGAACTGGAATCGAGGTGCAGCAAAGCTAATGCAGTGAGTGCTCAGCAAAGATCTACTCTCTTCTGCAAGAAGGAAGTAAGTACCAAGCCTAAGTTAGAAGTGCACTGCTCTATTTTTCGACCAACTTTGTTGTATGGGAGTGAAAATTGGGTGGATACAGGTTACCTCATTCATAAGATAGAGGTTGAGAAATGAAAGTAGCAAGAATGATTGCAGGTACCAATAGATGGGAACAATGGCAATTAAAGAAAAGCTGAGAATGAACACCATAGATGAAGCAGTCAGAGCGAACAGGCTGAGATGGTGGGGTCATGTTACACGCACGGGAGAAGCAAGATTACCTTAGAGACTCATGAGCTCGTCAGTGGAGGGTAAGAGGAGCCGAGGTAGACCAAGAAGAAAGTACAGAATGATTTTGAAGTGAAAGGCATAACATCAGACGAGGCATCAATGTTAGCATTGAATAGCGGATCATGTAGGAATTTTATTAGAGGTACTATGCTCCAGACTGAAAGGCATAATCAGTCTCTAATGATGATGGTGACTAAAGGGTTAAAGAACCTTAAGGATTGGAATTTTAACAATGAAATTTTGGTAGAAATAGGGCATGTACCAAAGGTACCGACCATTTAAAAATGGGATAAGTTATGGTTTCAATTTCTAATGGAGTATAAAATACACCTTAGCATATTCTCGCTTTTAACCGGAAATCTCGTCCATTTCCGCTTCCATAGCTTCGCCACTGCCTAGCCTCTGAAGGAGAATAATGCTACTGAAGAGCAGACTTCGCGAGCGGATTAAATTACCTCGGACTAGGCGAGCTAAGCCGCCGCGCTGGCTGCGACCGCAATTTCAGCGGCAAAGCGCTGGAAGACGTGTCGGCCCAGGTGCGGGTGGGGGTGGGGGGCGCGCCTACCCTCACCCCCTCCACCACCCCGCACGGCCCTAATTGACTTACACGGCTGTGACGCAATAAGGGCGGCAGTGCCGCAGGGAGCTCCCGACTGTTTACTCCTGTGGGGACACGCCCGCCGCGCTGCCGCTGAATGAGAAAGTAGTCCCGCGTGCTCACTCCATCTCACGCCACGAGCTGCCCACCTGGTCCGGCTCTGCAGAGAATACTTTCCACCGGCAGGTCGCACGGCGGCCCTGTGTACTCGGGTAAACAAGAACGCAACATTTCATATAGTTCGTAAGAACTACAAGAGAGAGCGACTGAAAAAATTTTCCACAACAATAACATACATAAAGGCTTAAGACAATTATTTCCAGTATGTCCATTCATCTACATCTACATAGATACTCTTCAAATCACATTCAAGTGCCTGGCAGAGGGTTCATTAACCACTTTCATAACTTTTCTCTACCGTTCCATTCTCTAATAGCGCGCGGGAAGAAAGAACACCTAAATCGTTCCGTTTTCGATCTGATTTCTCTTATTTTATTGGGATGGTCATGTCTCCCTAAGTAGGTGGGTGCTAGCAAAATATTTTCACATTCAGAACTAAAAGTCGGTGATTGAAACTTCGCAAACAGATCGGGCCGCAATGAATAACGTCTTTCTTTTAATGATTTCCGCCCCAATTCGTGCGACATTTTCGTAACCTTCTCAATGTCTTCCGTCAAGCCCACCTGGTGAGGGTCCCACAAGAGGCAACAGTACTCTAGGAGAGGACACACAAGTGTGATGTAGGCAGTCTCTTTGGTGGAGCTGGTGCATCTTCGAAGCGTTCTGCCGATGAAACGTAACCTTTGGTTCGCTTTCCCCACTATATTTTCTGTGTGTTCTCTCCAGTCAAAGTTGTTCGTAATTGTAACTCCTAGGTATTTGGTAGAATGTACGACCTTAAGGTTTGACTGATTTATCACGTAATTGAAGTTCAGTCGATTTCTTTTAGTGGTCATGTGTATTACTTCACACTTTTCTTTATTTAGTGTCAATTGCCAATTTTCGCACCATGCAGAAATTTTGTCTAAATCGCTTTGCAGTTGCTTTTCCGAATTTTTAGTTCATAAGAATGGTCATGTTTCGTTGAACGTCAAATCATCAAAATTTTATCGCCAGCGGATGAGCGGTTCTCAACTTATAGAAATGAGTACATTTAGAAACACATTGAAAAAGAAACTTAGTTCGAATTTTGCGACTTGTCCGTCCCGTCTTATACACCGGCTTACTACGTCACCCCCTACCCACATTCCCTTAGTCTGTACAAGTCGGCGGAGCAGCATACCAAGCCCGCCCACGACCCGTGAGCGCAATTGTAAACATGGGCTTGTTTTGTATCATCATATACCACCGCTTCTATTAAGGTAATCTTAAAAATCGGTTTTATATTTCTCACATCTTTACCGAGTATGTTCCAACTGTAATTCGTTGTTACCCGATCATTTGTAGGGCTACAAGGAAATCCAAAATCGAAAAACATAGAATTAGTGCAAAACAACTTACAGTGACACACCAAGGAGAGCGCATTGTAAGCTTTGTTTAGCATTTATACTGTCTTCTTAACACAAAAAGAAGCGCATGTCCCATTAGCCCTGTTTTGTAATTCCGCCTTGTAATATTGTGTAAATTCTGTCTGGCAGATAATCTGAAGATGCCCTGCTAAAGGGCGAATCGCGTCATTAAATAAGGAATAAAACAATTTGCAATCAAGACGACTTTTTACTGAAGGAATATTTATTCTTACTGATTGCTGTACACCTTGGACTGGAAATCATTTTATAAAACACTTTTGGCGAGTCAGACCTAATTTTATTAATTTTAAAGCAAAATCAAATAAAGAAATACTCCCAAAATATAGTTAGAAGTCGAAGGGTAAAGGAATTAAAGCATTTCATATAATTGTTTTGTATAATACTATAAATACGATTAGCAGATAGGTCTCTGCCTCCTTTCTGTTCGTGTCTACTTTCTGTTCCTGTCTCTGTTTCGAGACAGTTCTTCTAATTTTTTCAGTCTATGTTTTATATTCGTGCGTGTCAGTTTTCCTAGGCAGTAAAGAGATGAAGTAATCAGTGGGTAACACAGGAAAGATCACTGGGTCAGGAATTCTTTAAGATATAACAATCTATGAATATATTTTATCACTGTGTTAAAAAATAAATAAATATGACAGTTTTAAGTTTATTATATACCGTGTTATTTGTGTGAAATGAACAAATTTGAAAATATAGTATTTTTGCCAGTGCAAAATCTGTTAAAGTTTCATTTGATAGATATAACATAAAGATGATCTTTGAATTTTTAAAACGATTTTACGTCTGTAGGTACGAACAAAGTGTTGGCTTCCCATATGACTGAAATATTAAGAAGTGTTATCTTTGAAATAATAGATTGGAACTAACCTGGAATCAATAACATTTACTCGTTACGTAAAAGTTATGTTATCAACAACTTTAGTCCCTGGAGAACGAAATCAATGCTCATAAATCTGAATATTGCCAACTCAACATTAATTTATTAAAATAGAAGTACCATGAATAGTTTTAAAACATAAAATAAAAAACCTGGCCGCTAGAAATACGGTAATATTTTACGACATAAGCAGGAGTACCAACCTACAATTCTAAGAGACAAAACAACTAAAATTCGGAGACCATTCATCCTATAAGGACTAAAAGCTAACTGCAAAAAGAAGAAGCCCGTTATAATTTGTACAACTCTCATCCTGCGATTGAAATGACCTACATCCTTTCCAGAATTCTGGGCGCACCGTGAAATGTTTGTAGTAGCCAGCGGTAAGATCATTATCTAGGCACTAATCTTTTAGAATCTACGTAAAATACATTATTATTTCTTATCTCTCTCACTGAATTTATGTGTGTAGTCCTCACTTCGTAACTTAAAGCTGACAACTCTAGCAATCTTCGTAAAGTCATGAAAACAGTTCCTCCATATCTATTAAATGTTATCTGATAGTGTATTTTTAACTAGTTTACCTCAGTTAAAGACTGCAAGTGTACCACCAGTGGAAATACAAGAAATAGGGAAGCGAGACTAACTAGCGACTACAAGGAAAGTACTTAGGCTCGAACAAATAGAAATACACCAAAATCGTATGATAGATAATGTAAAGGCCTCTTATTGCACTTGTGATACTCCCGCATCTGGAAAACTCTGCAGTCACCCATTAGAGGCCTCTGCGCGTGCCATGGCGCATTGCACTTTGACCTGCCGGTACGCCAGTAGTGACGGTTCAGTGTGCCTCTGAAGTTGCGTTTTGTGACGTTATTTGCGTGGTGAAGTGTCGGATGGGTCGGCGATTGGTAATCAATCCTGCTAATATAGTGTGACTGGTTGAGGTGAAGTTACGAAGAAACTTTCTTCGTGCAGATGGTATTGGTGTAGAAGATGAATCATTCGCATGTTACCTATTATCTGTTATAGTGTTTCTAATCTATTCTCATATTTCTGCACTATAATAGATACCAGAAAACATGTGAATGATTCTTCTTCTACACTAAGACCGTATTCACGAAGAAGGGCTCTTCGGAATTTCATCTCAACGAATTGCAATACATTATCAGGATTGATTACCAATCGCCGACCCATCTGACGCTTCACTACACAAATAACGTAACAAAGCGCAATTTCAGAGGCACACTGCACTGTCACTACTGGCGTACCGGCAGGTCAAAGTGCAATGCGCCATGGCAAATGTTCAAATGTTTGTTAAGCTTATGGGACTTAACTACGGGGTCATCAGTCCCTAAACTTACAAACTACTTATGAACTACTTACGAACTAGGACGGCACAAATATCCATGCCCGAGGAGGGATTCGAACCCCCGACCGTAGTGGCCGGCAGACCGTGACTGGAGTGCCTCAGTCCCCTCGGCCGCCGCTGCCGGTTGCGGCATGGCACACGCAAACGCCTCTAATGGGCGACTGCAGAGTTTTGCAGATGCGGGAGTATCACTAGTGCAATAAGGGAACTTTACATTGTCTATCATACGATTTTGGTGTATTTCTGTTTGTGTTACTTTCCAGCGCAAATTTTTCAAATGCATCTTTAATTTGCCTTTGCAGATCATTCTCCACACGGAGTTGGTCCATTCTTGCGAGCAGCTGTGATCCCACTGGCCCTTTTATGTGGAGTTATGGGCATCCTATTAAACAAACGAAATGCAGCAACTGATCAGTAAAATCGGCAGAATAACTATGTCATTATGTGTGGATCAGTGCAATTTTGTTTATGGCCGGGAGCATGCTAGCGTAATCCGTCGGGATGATCTGTGTCCAGTAGGTAGGACATCTGGGTTCGAACACCGACTTCGTCACAAATATTCAATTTTCACTGTTGATTTTTTTTAGTTCCTTCTTGCAGCAAATGTTAGTAATACCTTTTTATCTCCGGCGGACGCTCTCAGCTATGTCTCTGACAGCCCTGGACCCCGGCGGCGTCTTCTTCCTAAAACTGAAGCCCCCGACTTACATTTTCCTGATCGAAGAATAACAAGGCAGGCGGCACGTGGCAGGGACACGGTGTGTGTGAGGGACTGCGCGACCGCACACACGACCAGGCCTGGCGCCAAGGCGGCGGGAGGGGTTGCACGTGTTTCGGCAGCTGGCAGTTTCGGGACCAAAATGTTCAAATGTTTGTAAATCTATCGGACCAAACAGCGTGGTCATCAGTCCGTAGCTTACAAACTACTTAAACTAAGGTAAACTTACATAAGGACAAGACACACACCCATATCCCAGGGAGGATTCGAACTTCCGACGGCGAGCGACCGCGCGCTCCGCAGCCAAGCGCCATTGACCGCTCAGCTACTCCACCGCGGCGCTTCGGCCCCAACGGTGGCTGGGTAGATTGCTGTAAACGGCACGCGCTCTCTGCCCTAAGCAATCGTCAGCTGGGCACAGCTCGTCACAGTCCTTAAGCCGTCGGCACACGGAGCGAGTGTCTGAAAGTGTGTGGTCAACGTGCCGAGTCCACCGTGCGGCTGAGCTGCGCGACTTGTGCTTGCGGGACGTGTGCCTCAACGAGCTACACGCGACCGCAGCGCGCTACAGCGATAGCTGTCGGCGGCATCAAGCAGTGGAATAAAAAGACTGGAATTCCTGCTTTACCTATTACATCGCTGGTTTGCGCGCTTGTGCATTTGTTCGTTATGTTCTATGATCTCGAACTACATACGTAACAAGAAAAAATATGTTAACATAAGCCTCTTTTAAGTTGCATGTTACATCAATAAGTGCAGCGAATTATAAAAGTTTCATGAAAAACTACTGTTTAGAGACAGTTCTTCTAATTTTTTTAGTCTATGTTTTATATTCGTGCGTAATCAGTAGGTAACACAGGAAACATCACTGGGTCAGTAATTCTTTAAGATATGACAATCTGTGAATATATTTTATCACTGTGTTAAAAATAAATAAATATGACAGTTTTATGTTTATTATATACCGTGTTATTAGTGTGAACTGAACACATTTGAAAATAGAGTATTTTTGCCAGTGCAAAATCTGTTAAAGTTTCATTTGATAGATAGAACATAAAGATGATCTTTGAATTTTTAATTGGGCTACGAACGAATTTTTTGCTTCCCATATGATTGAAATATTAAGAAGTGTTATCTGTGAAATAATAGATTGGAACTAACCTGGAATCAATAACATTTACTTGTTATGTTATCAACTTTAGCCCCTGAGAGAACGAAATCAATGCTCATAAATCTGATTATTGCCAACTCAGCATTAATTTATTAAAATAGAAGTACCATGAATAGTTTTAAAATAAAAAATTAAAAACCTGGCCGCTATAAATACGGTAATATTTTACGACATAACCTACAATTCTAAGAGACAATACAACTAAAATTCGGAGCCCATTCATCCTATAAGGACTAAAAGCTAACTGCAGAAAGAAGAAGCCCGTTATAATTTGTACAACTCTCATCCTGCGATTGAAATGACCTACAGTCTTTCCAGAATTCTGGGCGCACCGTGAAAGGTTTGTAGTAGCCAGCGGTAAGATCATTACCTAGGCACTAAACCTTTAGAATCTACGTAAAATACATTATTATTTCTTATCTCTCTCACTGAATTTATGTAAGTGTAGTCCTCACTTTGTAACTTAAAGCTGACAACTCTGGCAATCTTCGTAAAGCCATGAAAACAGTTCCTCCATATCTATTAAATGTTATCTGATAGTGTATTTTCACCTAGTTATTTTCAGTTAAAGATAGCAAGTGTACCACTAGTGGAAACACAAGAAATAGGGAAGCGAGACTAGCTACCGACTCACAAGGAAAGTACTTATGCTCGAACAAATAGAAATACACCAAAATCGTATGATAGATAATGTAAAGATATCTTACTGCACTTGTGATACTCCCGCATCTGCAAAACTCTGCAGTCGCCCATTAGAGGCCTCTGCGTGAGCCATGGCGCATTGCACTTTGACCTGCCAGTACGCCAGAAGTGACGATGCAGTGTGCCTCTGAAGTTGCGTTTTGTGACGTTATTTGTGTGGTGAAGTGTCGGATGGGTCGACTATTCTGTGATCTCGAACTACATACGTAAAAATAAAAAAATAGAAAAATAAAAATAAAAAATAAAATAAAAAAATAAAATAAAAATAAAAAAGTTAACATAAGCCTCTTATAAGTTGCATGTTACGCCAATAAGTGCAGCAAATTATAAAAGTTTCATGACAAACTGTGCTGTATAAAATTAGAAAAGGCCTTCACATGAAGCAAACATTATTGCAGCAGTCTCGCTTTTTAGTAAATCTGAAAAGGTCATTCTTCCACTGTCAATGTTACTATTCAGTAGAAGAATGTTAAGAACGTGTAAAATTATTCTAAAAACAGGTGCATACTGTCCTATTCATAAAACGAATCCAACAAACTCACTCCTCGGAGGATGCGCACTTATTTTTACTTAGCATCAATGTTATGCAGTATACATTTATGAAATTTGTAGAAGAGTCTGTGAGTCTATCAGAAAACCGAAATAAAAGAAGTAAAAATGTGTAATTTCGAGCAGCCTTGAACCAGCTCCGCAAACCATCTTCCATTTTACAGTCCGCGGCGTTGCTTTCCATTGTAATGGCAGATTACTGTAAAACAGAAAATTTATAACCACGTATAAGACGTTCCCAGTCATTTCAAATGTTCAAATGTTTGTTAAGCTTATGGGAGTTAACTACGGGGTCATCAGTCCCTAAACTTACAAACTACTTATCAACTGCCTTATACTAAGGACGGCACAAATATCCATGCCCGAGGGGGGATTCGAAGCCCCGACCGTAGTGGCCGTGCAGACCGTGACTTGAGCGCCTCAGTCCCCTCGGCCACCGCGGCCGGCCCCAGTCATTTATTCTAAAAAATTGTACCTCTAAGGATCGGTTTTCGAGAGATTTTCAAGTTACTCAGTTACTTTTACTTGCTTTCAAATGTCATACATTCATAAGACCTAAGTTATATACATAAAACCCATCAAATACGACGGCCAACATGGTGTCTTAATCTTCGTACCGCGGTGGCCGAGGGGACTGAGGCGCTCCAGTCACGGTCTGCACGGCCACTACGGTCGGGGGTTCGAATCCCCACTCGGGCATGGATATTTGTGCCGTCCTTAGGATCAGCTAGTTCATAAGTAGTTTGTAAGTTTAGGGACTGATGACCACGTAGTTAAGTCAATTAAGCTCTACAAACATTTGAACATTTGAATCTTCGTACCGAAGAGAGTTGCCCCTCCCCAGATAGCCACGTGGTATGACGTCGGGGGCGTTCTCCCACCTTATTGGTGATCGTTCAGACACACGTTGAAAATATCTGGCATGCTTGATTCTGCCCGAAACGCTGTGAAAGCCTCGCCAACGTGCGGTTCCCACGTTGTGACGACAGAAGCTCGCCACGTTGACCACACTCGTTCTGATACACGCTCCGTGTGCCGACGACTTTAACGACCGCGCACTAGCGTTTCACGTAGCCGCTAATGACTTAATAACTTTTAAGGACCGACCGAATATTCGGTTTCGGTTACGGACATTTTGACCCAAAATATTGGTTTCGACCGTACTTTTGGTTTCAGCCAGAAATCAGCCGAATTTTTGGCGTGGCCGAAACTAGATTTAGTGAATTCGGGTCGCATTGTAACGGAATTAGTACTCGTAAATATTGTATTTCATTGTCATTCACAAAATAAAGCAATCGTATCTTATGGTGGTATTCTTACACCGTCTTTGTAACAATTTATCTTATACAGTATTGTACTTAACGAACGGGTTATCATTTTATTATGCTGAGAAGTTTTATTAATGTGTTTCCTTGAAATCGAGCGGCTTTTTTAATAACAAAAATAGGCTTAGGAAACATTGGTTATATGCCACACACCTTGACCTGTTGAGTGTCCGTAAATTTACACCGACAAGAATCATACCGTTTGCGGGAACTGTGACGTTATTTTTCGAAATACTTTATGCAGCATTAATTGATGTTCATTTACTGACAGAAATCAAGCCTATTAGCGGCAGCACTATATAAAAACAACTTCGCTTAAATCTAATTACTGTAATAAATAAATGAAGAAAATTGTTGTTAACGAAGAGATATAGGTTTTCCGTGATTTCCTTAAATAACTCCAGGCAAATGCCAGGATGGTTCCTTTCAAAGGGCACGGTCGATTTCCTTCCCCATCCTTACCCAAATAATCCGAGCGTAAGCTCCGCCTCTAATGACAACGCTGTCGACGGGGCGTTAAACACTTCTCTTCCTTCCCTTCCTGCGCGCGATTCAAGTCTGTAGGTGACAGGAGATAATGAGGGGCCATGCTCCACAATTGTGCTTACATATCAAAGTTAGGGTAAAGTGTAACTATTCAAAAATGTTCAAATGTTTGTAGAACTTATGGGACTTAACTAAGGTGTTATCAGTCCCTAAGCTTACAAACTACTTATGAACTAACTAAGACTAAGGACGGCACAAATATCCATGCCCGAGGGGGGATTCGAATCCCCGACCGTAGTGGCCGTGCTGACCGTGAGTGGAGCGCCTCAGTCCCCGCGGCCACGCGGCCGGCAGTGTCTAATCCTTGACGTGAAGAACGACTCGATGGTAGAACTGTTTTTTGGGCAGTGCAATTGTGCAAGACTTTTGTGCACAAAAATGAATTTGGAATGACTACTAGAAGAAGTAAGTTAGTTTTCTGTACCTTACGAGTAAACAAAACGGAATATCGAATACAAAGACAGACTCTTGAATGAGGTGCCAATTCATCAATTACCTCATCTGTGGAAAACTGGTAAATAGACACTTCTCTGAAGCTTGTGTATGTGGAATAGGATTCACACAGTTGTGAATTTCCTTGTAAATAGCCAATGCCATCATTCTCCGAGATGCATCACACCTTCGTCATCTTCTTAAAATAATTTACCAAATAGTACTCAATTGTTTCTCTTGGGATAATAGAAATTTTAGTAAATTCCTCAGTACTCGCAGTCCGCTTGCGTAGCTAAGTCGACAGCGTCGCTGACTACCACGCAGGGGACCCGGGTTAGATTCCCGGCAGGAGACTGAGTGTTGCTTCGTCCTGTTTATCATTTTCATCGTTGTTTATCATTCAAGTCGCCGAAGTGACGAAGGGGCTTGCGATAGGCGGCCGAAAAATCGCGGACGGGATCTCCCGACCAAAAGGGCCGGGCCGGACGATCGCTTAAAAAAAAAAAAAAAAAAAAAAAAAAAAAAAAAAAAAAAAAAAAAAAACTTCCAATGTTTGTTCGTAGAGCTGATGTGATTAAACTACGTGTCATCAGTCCCTAAAGCTACAAATTACTTATGAACTAGCTTATACTAAAGACGGCACAAACATCCATGCCCGAGGGGGGATTCGAATCCCCGACAGCAGCGGCCGTGCAGACCGTGACTGGCACGCCGCAGACCGCTCGGGCAACGCGGCCTTTCATTTCACTACTCTTAAGTTATGAATTTATCTTTTATTTGTTAAAGGAATAAACATAAATGTTGTCCTAAAAACATCTGTTTTGTTTACATTCGGTGCGATCAGTTTGAACCTACGTTAAAAAAAATGCCAGGCGTTCTTTGGTTGACACAAATGGTCTACAGAAAATATTCTCAATCTTGGTTCTATCTTGTTTTTGACAGAAGGTATGATACGCCATCTTAATACTTTCATAAAATTTTGTCTCATCCTCCATGAGATGATAAATGTACTGAGCCGGCCGTGGTGGCCGAGGGGACTGAGGCGCTCCAGTCACGGTCTGCACGGCCACTACGGTCGGGGGTTCGATTCCCCCCTGGATGGATATTTGTGCCGTCTTTAGTCTTAGCTAGTTCATAAGTAGTTTGTAAGCTTAGGGACTGATGACCCCATAGTTAAGTCCCATAAGTTCTACAAACATTTGAACATTTTTTAAATGTACTGATGTCCTTTTCCAGGCACAGTGGATCCATAGATTTTTTTTTTTTTTTTTTTGTCTTCGTTCTTTTTTCTTCTACGTCTAAAACATGTGTTGTAAATCCTAATTCACCATTACGAAAATTAGCGAACATATTTACAACTTTCACGAACAAAAACACAGACGACCTTGTCCGAGACACTACGAGGAACAACAGAAACACGAACGTGGCTCGGTCATGTGTGGCTGCCACTGAAACTGGCCGGAGCGCTGGCGTCACTCGACCTGACCGACCGAAGAGAAGGCCTGCGCGCTGTCGTGCCACGTCGTGCAGAGTAGGTCTCGATCGCCTGGCTCACTGGCTCCCCGATGGGCACAGCCCACCGCCTCGCATCGGCCAGGCAGTGAGCTACGCGATCGCTACTTACTCTGCGTGACGTGGCACGACAGCGCACAGGCCTTCTCTTCGGTCGGCGTTGCCCTGACACAGCCCGATGGCGCGTGTTCCGGCGTCCAACGTCCCCTTTATATACAACTAACTGAAAACCCGGGGTTACCCGTGTATTTATTTATTTATTTATTCAAGCCTTGAGTTAGTACTTCTCCTATCTCTTCTCTCTCTCTCCATCAACGTTTTTTTTTTTTTTTTTTTTTTTTTTTTTTTTTTTTTTTTTTTTTTTTTTTTTTTTTTTTTTTTAATAACATGTTATATCTAACGTAGAACATAAAAAAGATAAGGCTGCCTTCCATAATGCACAAAATTTTAAGTTCAGTGTCCAAACAAACAAAAGTAGCAATAAAAATACAAACGATATGTAACATTTATGCATCCATTTACACTCATTGCCACTAAAATTGCTACACCACTAATATGACGTGCTACAGACGCGAAATTTAACCGACAGGAAGAAGATGCTGTGATATGAAAATGATTAGCTTTTCAGAGCATTCACAAACGATAGCACCGGTGGCGATACCTACAACGTGCTGACATGAGGAACGTTTCCAACCGATTTCTCATACACAGACAGCAGTTGACCGGCATTGCCTGGTGAAACGTTGTTGTGATGCCTCGTGTAAGGAGGAAAAATGAATACCATCACGTTTCCGACTTTCATGAAGGTCGGATTGTAGTCTATCGCGATTGCGATTTATCGTATTGCGACATTGTTGTGCTGCTGGCGTTGGTCGCGAACCAATGACTGTTAGCAGAATATGGAATCGGTGTGTTCAGGAGGGCAATAGGGAACGCCTTGCCGGATACCAACGTCCTCGTATCACTAGCAGGCATCTTATCCGCATGGCTGCAACGGATCGTGCAGCCCTGAGTCAACAGATGGGGACAAGACAACGACCATCTGCACGAACAGTTCGACGACGTTAGCAGCAGCATGGACTATCAGCTCGGAGATCATGGCTGCGGTTCCCCTTCACGCTGTATCACAAACAGGAGCGCCTGCGATGGTGTACGCAACAATGAACCTGGGTGCACGAATGGAAAAAGTCATTTCTTTTTTTTTTTTTTCGGATGAATCCAGATTCTGTTTACAGCATCATGATGGTCGCATCCGTGTTTGGCGATGTCGCGGTGAACGTGCATTGGAAACGTGTATTCGTCATCGCCATACTGGCATATCACCCGGCGTGATGGTATGGGGTGCCATTGGTTACACGTCTCTGTCACCTCTTGTTCGCATCGATGGCACTTTGAACAGTGGCCGTTACATTTCAGGTGTGTTACGATCCGTGGCTCTGCCCTTATTTTGATCCATGCGAATCCCTACATTTCAGGAGGATCATGCACGATCGCATGTCGCAAGTCCTGTACGGGCCTTTCTGGATAGGGAAAGTGTTCGACTGCTTCCCTGGCCAGCCATTCTCCAGATCTCGCACCAATTGTAAACGTCTTGTCAATGGTGGCCGAGCAACTGGCTCGTCACAATACGCCAGTCACTACTCTTGATGAACTGTGGTATCGTGTTGAAGCTGTATGGGCATCTGTTCCTCTACACGCCATCCATGCTCAATGCGTTCGGCCATTCCTCCGCGGCTGTCACACTTGTCTTCTTCCCCTCAAGCGTCAAACATATTATGAAACATAAAGTTAATTGCAGCTGGTACTCTGCAAAGTAAATTAAAAGTACAAGAGTACGGAACTGGGCCATTACACTTGTTTTTTGGAAAGTATAAGTGCAATATTCAAATTTCTGGAACGAAATTTTTAAGTGTTTTAAAAGTCTGATTCAATGAAATGATGATTTAACTAACTTCAATAATGCATGCAACGATATATTTCCATTACAGTTGTTGGATTTCCATTGTTGAGGACCGAGCAGTTGGACCAAACGCATTGGACATGGTGGTTGTGGTGGTGGTGGTGGTGGTGATTATGGGATCGAGAAATCGCATGCGACATGCCCCTTCCGCCACTCCGGTATTCAGTTAATGTTGAGATCGTGCTAGTAGTGATCGCGCTTCAGCTTCTCGTCTTACTTGTTAGTGATTCGTTACAGATCTGCTTAAATGGGTAACGTTAAATCCCAATACACCCAAAAATATAGGGAAGTGTGGTTAAAAAATCCTAAATTTGTGGAATGGTTTTTCAAAATCTGTAGTAGATAACATTTTTCAAAGTGCTACTGTACTGTAAGAGCTCGGTTAGTGAATATATAAAGTGAAGCAGAAACAAAAACATAAATCTGTACTTTCTTTCTTTTTCTCCCAAAGACATGTAATGATTACTGTCAAACCACTGAACGATTGCGTAGGACATAAGGAAGCTGAAGAATCACTTGCCCTTATTGTGTCCGCTCACTGTGCACTGATGTCGTGTGATCACTTATCAGAAATGTATAAAAATAAGGTTAAAGAGAGTGTTATTGCCAGCCATATTACGTTACATCGTACAAATGGTAGTGCTGTTACCCAGAATGTTCTTGGTCCCTATTTTGCAAAATATCTGAGGACTGATATTGATGATGGTATGTACTGTATTTTAACTGAGGAATCAACTGATATTAGTGTCACTAAAATTCAAGCAACCGCTATAATTCATCATAGTAAAACATAACACAAGATTGTGTCCACATTTCCTGATCTTGTAGCACTCTAATATGTAATGCTGAGTCTACTGCAGCAGCTATTAAAAAGGCACTGAAAGAACTTAATTTGGTTTTTAAGAAACTGCAGGGAATAGGAACGGTCGGGTGTGTCTGTCATTCCATTGGCAACCTCTGCAGCAACTGCAGAATGTTTTCCAAGAAATCTGGATCCTTTGATTAGGGAAAGCTACAAATAGTTTTCTCGATATTCTTCACGACTGCTCTTTTACCTCCAGATTTTCGCAGTTCTAAATGATGGGTAGGAACCATTGAAAATCCCCGACGCTTGTGACACGAAGTGGTTATCCATTGAACCTGCGGTATGTAAAATAAATGATTAATGGCTCGAGTTAAAAAACTCATTTCGAAATTGTTAGGCTAAGCGAAAAATGCTACACAGCTGAAATACTCCATTCGATTATCAGTGACGAACTTAATTTAGCGTATTTGTTATTTTTGAAACCTATCATTCGTGTCTTCAGAAAGTCAGTAACGATTTCGAATAAAATAGGATGGACCCAAACAAGTTATTAGATGACCTGGTAGTTCTTATTCAATCTCTTCTTGAGCAAGTTGTCATTCCCAGTTATTCAGATCAGAGAAAATATCTCGACAATGATTTCGAAAATCACCTCGACCCAAAGCCATACCAGGGATACTCCATCGCAAAAAAAGTTTCAGAAATTAGAAACAAATTAACCGAAGAAGAGGAAAAAAATTTTAGAGAAAGAATTGTGAAATTTGTTTGTTCACTTGTCGAACAATTACATTGCTTGATAACATTGAAGTATTGAGAAAATTAACTCTCCTTGCGATTTCAAAGGATCTTGTAGTGTTAAAGAACACTTAATTCCTCTGTTAGAAAGCTATAAATTGTATACCGTTACAATTACAATAATTGAATTACAGTGGCAAACCTCACCATTATCCAATGTCATTCTGTTAAAAATTCTGTCGATTTGTGGTGTGAGGTTTCCAATTACCAAGACGCCAGCGATGAAAATATTTTAAAATAACTTTCAGAATTTGAATTATGTAGACTCGTACTGCCTTAGTCGAACTGCGAAGTAGAAAGAAGATTCAGCCAGTTGAATCACGTGAAAACGAAGAGGAATCGGATACGTACGGAAATGGTAATCGCCATATTAGGAATTCGTGCAGATATTCGCAGAAAGAACTGGTGCTGCCATAATTACGTACTTCCTTAGTCAGTTGTCAAAACAATTGGAACAATTCAAGCATATAAATCAGGACCATCAACTTCTACTGCAGCTTCCCTTTCCCTTGAGGATGATGAAGATAATGATAAAGACAACATTCTTATCCAGTTTTAGTTTACTCAAAATATATTTTTTAGATTAAAATGCAGATTGTGTTGGCTGCTGCTGCATCTGCTTGATGTATAGATGTTGGTAGCGGCATTGTGAATGAGGGAGGTGTAGACAGCCAATCACGAATGACGTTCAGACAGCTAATAAGAATGCGCCTTTACGTTTTTCGCTTTGTAAACAATTCAGTGTTGTGAACAGAATTAGTTTCTCGGGATCATATTTCATAATCATGACTGTCCTAGAAATTGCGTTAATGCTTTGAGGAATTTACACTATAGATCTTATTTCTCCTGTGTGTGTGCTAGAAGGTAACTCCATACCAACGTAATTCAAAGTCGTGACCTACTCTTACAAAATAGCTTCCCGTTTTTGATGATCCACAGTGTAATCCAATTTGGAAGAAGCGTTTTGAACGCACGGCTTGTTAGCGATTAATTTATAGAACATGACCAAAATTTTGAAATGTGATAGAAATAATAACTATAGATTACACTTTCGGAGAAGAAATCGTTGGAGAAGCTTTTTTTCTAAAATACACAGCTCTGACTAAAAACAGTCTTTTAAGTGATGGCCAATAACAGTTATTCCCGAACGCGCCGATTTTCCATTTCTTAAAACAAACTGTTATCCCATTTAGCGATTGGTTCTCGATGTACTTTTTCGAATCACGATCTGGCAGTAGTTTTTGTATATCAACAAGATCGAATTGTTACGTATTCTTATTGGCTGTTTGAACGCTATTCGTGGTTAACTGCCTTCAAACATCGAAACCTCTTTGGCCCTTACCCTCCTTGGTCTTCGCCTCCCGCTCCCGTTTTCATCACGTCCCTACCAACGTCTACTCGTCAAGCAGCAGCTGCAGACACGTAAACACAGTCTATTTCTCGAGAGATCGGCAAAATTTGTGTACTGTTGGCAACATTTTGTTTTATTATTCTCTCGTAGTCGTTTTTATTCCTCAAATATATATTTTGTCTGACATGTGCTATATTGATTTGCCATCTTCATTGGCAGTTATGTCCTTTGTTCATCGATTGTTTTTTATGAGCGATTATCTTCTCAAGTGATTATTCGGTCGTTATCTTCGATAGATTGTGATTGCTTTGCATATTAATTCTTATATGTGATAAGTGATGCTGGCATGGACAAAATGAATAGGCAGACAGCTTGTGTTATTTGTCCCATTTGAATTACGTCGACCGTTTAAGGGCGCGGAAATAAATTCAGCGGCGAAGTTGAAAATTTGGGATGGACTGGGAATTGAATCTGGATTTACGCTTTATTATTATTATTGTTCTTTTTTATACAGTAACATTCCTCCAAAGAAAATTCTGCAAATGTAAACCAAACACTCCCATGGCTACCAGAGATGAAGCTCATACGAGGCGACCCACAAGCCAAATAACACATCCAGAAAATAAAGAAACCCACTCTATCGCAGGAGACAAGGACACTAACAGTAAATAGCATTTCCCATGTCAATTATGAAAATTTGAGAAAATGAGAATCGTGAACAAACAAAGGGCAGCTAAAGGATAATATCTCCACCTACGAAACAATGGAGGAAGCAAGTCTCCTGTAAGGGGAGAGGGGGTGATAGGGAAAATAATACGACAGAAAAGAATATGCACTTGAGATAAAACGTCGTCGAACTTCAATGGTCCGTTGATATCCATGAATCAAGGGGACAGCAAGGAAGTCTGCGAACACGTCGTGATATTTTCGTGTCCGCTGGACTTGGAGGTGCTGGTCCCAAAGGCTAAAAATGAAACAGCGGCGTTAATCTTGTGTGGGATGATTGCATTTACCGGATGCCCCAGCAGCCACACGGTGGCGTTATGGTTGGTCCGAGAGAGGTACTGACGGGGGCCAAGACCTAGCTGACTGGAGTGGCCGCTAGCGTTGTCCTATTGATCAGCGCCACCATAAGACAGAGGTCCCACACCTGTGAGAGATATCGACACAGGAAGCGGTTCTCGTGGTTGTCACAGCAGATACTGAACTTAATTGATAAAAGGGAAAAACATAATAATGCAGCAAGTTAAGCAGACAAAAGGGAGCACAGACGTCTGAAAAATGACAGGAAGTGTAGTGGCTGAGCAGGAGAGGCTAGAAGACAAATGGAAGACCGTAGAATAATTAATAACTAGGGGAAGACAAGAAAAGCAGCGGCATGAATATCAAGAGTTAAGATGGAATACCAGTACTAAGCAAAGAAGGCAAAGCGCAAAAGTGGAAGGAATATACAGGGTGTTACAAAAAAGGTACGGCCAAACTTCCAGGAAACATTCCTCACACACAAAGAAAGAAAATATGTTACGTGGACATGTGTCCAGAGACGCTTAATTTCCATTTTAGAGCTCATTTTAGTATTTCTCTTTAAATGTAAATTTCATTCCAACGTGATCAAATTGTAAATTTTCACAATCAACATGTGTGGGTTGACGAGAATCCGCACGCAATTGTGCAATCACGCCATCAACACAGATTTTCTGTGAACGTTTGGGCCGGAATTGGTGGTGATGTCTTGATTGGGCCTCATGTTCTTCCACCTACGCTCACTAGAGCACGTTATCATGATTTCATACGGGATACTTTACCTGTGCTGCTAGAACATGTGCCTTTACAAGTACGACACAACATGTGATTCATGCACGATGGAGCTCCTGCACATTTCAGTCGACGTGTTCGTACACTTCTCAACAACAGATTCGGTGACCGATGGATTGGTAGAGGCGAACCAATTCCATGGCCTCCACGCTCTCCTGACCTCAACCCTCTTGACTTTCATTTATGGGGGCATTTGAAAGCTCTTGTCTACGCAACCCCGGTACCAAATGTAGAGACTCTTCGTGCTCGTATTGTGGACGGCTGTGATACAATACGCCATTCTCCAGGGCAGCACCAGCGCACTAGGGATTCCATGCGACGGAGGGTTGGCTGCATGTATCCTCGCTAACGGAGGACATTTTGAACATTTCCTGTAACAAAGTGTTTGAAGTCACGCTGGTATATTCTGTTGCTGTGTGATTCCATTCCATGAGTAATGTGATTTGAAGAGAAGTAATAAAATAAGCTGTAACTTGGAAAGTAAGCGTTTCCGGACACACATCTTACTGTGTGAGGAATGTTTCCTGAAAGTTTGGCCGTACCTTTTTGTAACACCCTGTATAGGGCATATCAGAGGAAATATTCTCGAAACGAAAGACGAAGTAGAGGATGATAACATATACGATACTGCGAGAAGAATTTAACAGAACACTGAAAGATTTAAGTAGAAAAAGGCCCCTGGAGTACATGATACTCCGTCACAACTGCTACATCTACATCTGATACTCTGCAATTCACATTTAAGTGCCTTGCAGAGGGTTCATCGAACCACCTTTAAACTATTTATCTCCCATTCCATTCTCAAATAGGGAAGAAAGAATACCTGAATCTCTCCGATCAAGCTCTGATTTCTCGTGTTTTATTCTGATGATCATTTCTCCCTTTCTAAGTGGGAGTCAACAATATATTTTCGCATTCGGAGGAGAATGTTGGCGATTGTAGTTTCGTAAGTAGCCCACGCCGCAGCGATAAGCGTCGTTGTTGTAATGATTCCAATCCCACATCCTGTATCATTTCTGCAACGCTGTCTCCCCTGTATCGTGACAATACGAAACGAGCTGCCCTTCTTTGGAGTCTTTCGATGTCCTCCGTCAAACCCACATGATAAGGATCCCACACTGGGCAGCAACGCTCCAAAAAAGGACGGACAAGCGTACTGTATGCAGTTTCTTTAGAAGTTCTGTTGCATCTTTTAAGGGGTCTGCCAATAAAACGCAGTCTTTGGTTCGCCTTTCCCACGGTATTATCTACGTGTTTTTTCCAGTTTAAGTCTGAAGTAATAGTAATTCCTAAGTATTTTGTGGAGTTTACGGACTTTACTTTTGATTGATTTATCTTGTAAACAAAGTTTAACGGATTTCTTTTCGTACTCATGTGAACGACTTCACACTTCTCTTTATTTAGTCTCAATTGCCGGATTGAGAAAAGCAGCATGGGCAACGTCTTTCCACAAGACGTCAAGTGATGAAAAGCCCTACACAACGTGTGTTCAATTGACTGCTGTAAATGCCGAACAAAGCTGAGGAATCAGGAACAGAATATACCCATAGAAACAACCTTCCTGTAGATTTTTTTGTGATAGTCTCTGAAATATTCTCTGTCCTCATCGACCAGTTGCCCTTGTGATCTTATGACAAACACCTGTGTTATTATTTTAAAATATGATGCGGGGACAAATATGTTACCCATTTTATGCTTCTGACATGGACTAAGCTCCAAATGTTTTATTGCTTTTGTTATCATGACCACAACATAAGAAAACTTGTCTAACAACTTTTATGTAAGTAACTAACTTATCCCACTGTCATGTGCCTTATGTTTGCATTTCATATTACTTTATATTAATTCTAATAATGTTTTTAAATGACATTCACAGTACTTGAGAATTGCCTAAGGCTGAAACCTGGTTGTGAAAATAAATATAAAATTATCAGTCAAATGGCGGCCAATTCTTTTTAAAAATGTTATATGACTGAGACTCCAGACACATACAAAATCATTACCTGTGAGCTGTTGCAACACTAATAAAGCCGGTACATAGAGATCTAACACATCCAGATCTTCTGAAGAAACGCCTCACAGGTAAAACTCAAAATGTAAATAAGCCTTTCCACAGTGTTGTATGGACCAGACTACCCTGCTGTGATAATCAGCAATGATGAAAATGCAGGCAGAATAAATGTTCTGATGAAATTCTGAGTTTAATAAGGTTAGCCATAATACGGAAGCAATCCTACAAATACAACAGATGTTCCAAGATCCCTCAGAAGGAGAAAGAGATTGAATCTGATTCATTCTCAAGAAGATAAAGAATACAAAGCTGGAGAGTTTTAGACTGTGTTTTCCATTACTTCGCCTTTCAAGAGCTATTTGTAAAGAACTACTTTTTGGCAAATATTTCCCATTATCTCAGAAAGTACTTAAGCGAAATCTGTGAAACTTTTATCTCTTATTGACAGTGGTGTTAGGCTATATTTATGTGGATCAACAGTGATATAGTTAGCCCTCATAGTTTGTTAATAACAATTTTTTTTAATTACATTTTTTTAGATCCTCAATAAAAACATTTATATCCTGATTCCTAACAAAATTAGAGGCTTGATATTCATGTCAGGTTTCCAGCCGGATCGTAGAGTCATCTAGACACAATATTCCTGCGAAGCACCTGGCCGCCATCTTCAGGTGATATGGATGCTGCTGAGTCTCGTAGGAAACTGAAGTCTTGCCGTGCCCGGCGGCCTTATATACGCCGCGAAGTACTAACGGCGCGTGCGCCAGAGAGTCGTGGCTGCGTCCTCTGCCGCAAGCAGCCGGTGCAGCGCCTCAGTGGAGAAAACTGGCAGGAACGATGTATCGCTTACATGCGCTAGTTGTCACAGGTGGAGAAAAGAGTGCGCTGTTTTTTTAAGATTAGACAAAACCGGATTCCACATGTTACTTAGAGGGAACCGCTTATCTCGATTTATTAAATCGTCCGGCAACCTAATCTCAATCGATTCCTTTAAACTGCATTCGCAATAGCGAGACACAGAAGCAAGTACACGTGTTTCGTCACACTTCATTCTGTGTCCTTCGGTTAGACAATGCTCCGCTACTGCAGACTTGTCAGGTTGTAACAAACGTGTATGTCTGTGGTGCTCGGTGCATCGATCATTAACGGTGCGAATCGTTTGTCCTATACATGCTTTCCCGCAGTGACAAGGAATCTTATAAACACCGGGCTTTCTCAGCCCCATATCGTCTTTAACTGAGCCAAGAAGAGCCCTAGTCTTAGCAAGTGGTCGACACACACTTTTGATACTAAACATTTTTAAGATACTTCCTATTTTTGAAGACACGCTGCCGGCGTATGGAAGGAAAGCAATTGATCTGCATTGGTCCTCTTCTGGTTCTGGTGATGGCCTAATCTGCATGGCATGACGGACCTGTCTCTCTGTGTACCCATTCTCCTTAAACACAAACTAGAGATGTTCTAGTTCCTGTGTTAAGGTATCTGCATCCGATATGGCATAAGCTCTTCTAACCAAAGTTCTCAGGACACCTGTGCGTTGGTTCGGTGGGTGGCAACTCGTTGTATGTAGATATCGGTCCGTGTGCTAGGGTTTTCTGTACACACTATGTCCTAAGGTTCCATCGTCGTTTCTGTACACTAATAGATCCAAAAATGGAAGCTTCCCATCCCTCTCCACTTCCATCGTATATTTGTTGTTGGGGTGAAGGCAATTAAAATGATCCAGAAACCGATTAAGAGCATCGGATCCGTGAGGCCACACCATGAACGTGTCATCCACGTATCTCCAGAAACAAGTAGGTTTCAAACGAGTTGTCCTCAGTGCCCTGTCTTCAAAGTCCTCCATGAATGAATTGTCGACTATATGGGAAACCATCAGGAGGATTTCTGGTAGAGGAGAGAGGTGCCCAGGGGCGCTCTCCAAACAAACCCACAAGACACTGCGCAGACCGTGAGGGCATATTTTCCCACCGTTACTGCCACCGCTGGTCAGGACCCAGGTTTACGGCGCAAAGAAGTGGGTGGAGGGAAGATCAACTCGATCTTCCTGTGCACCACTGAGGAAGATCACAACTGCCGCTTTTCTATCTAATCTCACAGATTCAGTTAGTCAAATTCGTTTATGCTACCCAAATAGTCAAATATGAATTAAACCTATCGAAAGTGGCAGGGGGTTTTGTTAAGTTTTAAACACATGAAGCGAAAAAAGTTAAGCGGTATATCGTAATCAAGTAATTTCAAAATTAGTGTATACTCGTAAAGATAAAAATTATGCTATTTAATTTTCTAAGGGACAAAAACTTCCGAAAACACTACGTTCTCTTACTGTGGGCCAGGGGAAACTCACATGATAATCTATTGGTACTTTATTGAATAACTCTACAAATGGCCAGTAGTTGCAGCGGCGGAGGAGCCGAGCGCATTGAGGCACTATGCTACGATGCGTGAGGCCCCCCGTAGGGGGTTCGAATCCCCCCTCGGGCATGGATGTTTGTAGATATCATAAAACTAACACTTTCGGAACTAATAATAATAATAAGAATAAAGATTTTTACGAACGTTGATCTTGTGTAAAATTCTTTGCATATACGGGGTTGATAACAACTATTCACAACTTCATTGTAACGATATCCCAAATATTTATGCAAATTTTCAACTTGCTGTGAATTAATGCAAGGGTAAATGGTACCCCATTTTTATGCTGTTTGTAATTTTATTTCCATCTTCGTTTGAAGCCTGTAGAAAAATCTAGATAACGGCCACTGCTTTTCCCAATATTATGAACACTAGCACCTGGCCGGCCGCGGTGGCCGAGGGGACTGAGGCGCTCCAGTCATGGTCTGCACGGCCACTGCGGTCGGTGGTTCGAATTCCCCCCTCAGGCATGGATATTTGTGCCGTCCTTAGTATTAGCTAGTTCATAAGTAGTTTGTAAGCTTAGGGACTGATGACCCCGTAGTTAAGTCCCATAAGTTCTACAAACATTGCAACATTTGAACTAGCACCTGTTCATACGTCTTCGTTAAGTGTTCTGCCGCACAGGTCACTCCAATATTCAAGAACTGCAATATGGTGATCCTCAAAATTACATGCTGACACTTTGCAGCATGATTTTAGAGCCGCGTTGGAGTATCCGAGGGTGTAAAGCGTCTCGCTGCGGAGCGCGCGGTTGCTCGCCGTGGAGGTTCGATTCCTCCCTGGGCCATGGGTGTGTGTGTTTGTCCGTAGGTTAGTTTACCTAGGTTAAAGTAGTTTGTAAGCTACGGACTGATTACCGCACAGTTTGTTCCGATAGATTAACAAACACTTTCCTCAAACCTTATGAACTATGTCGATGAGAATGACCTAATGAACCACATCGGGAAGTATCGTTCTTGTGAAACACAGCTAGCTCTTTATTCACAAGTGTGCTACTGACATGCGATCTAAAATGGATTCCATATCTTTAGTATAAGCTAGTTCATAAGTAGTTTGTAAATGTTCAAATGTTTGTATAGTCTACGGGACTTAACTACGGGGTCATCAGTCCCTAAACTTACAAACTACTTACGAACTAGGACGGCACAAATATCCATGCCCGAGGGGGGATTCGAACCCCCGACCGTAGTGGCCGTGCAGACCGTGACTGGAGCGCCTTAGTCTCCTCGGCCACCGTGGCCGGCAGTAGTTTGTACATTTGGGGACTGATGACCCCGTAGTTAAGTCCCAAAAGCTCTACAAACATTTGAACATTTTTTGCGCAGCAGTCACAGATGACGTCGAAAAAGAATGGACCACATTAAAGAACGTAATCGGTGCACGGAAGAGAAGTGACTGGTTTGATGAAAACAATGAACAACGCGGGATGCTTATTTATTCAAATGTTTGTAGAGCTTATGGGACTTAACTACGGTGTCATCAATCCATAACTTTCAAACTACTTACAAACTAGCTAATACTAAGGACGACACAAATATCCATGCCCGAGGGGGGATTCGAACCCCCGACCGTAGTGGCCGTGCAGACCGTGACTGGCGCGCCTCATTCTCCTCGGCCACCGCGGCTGGCGCTTATTTATTCCTTCCCCAAGATCCGTCCTGAGTGGAAAAGACAGCAAATTTTCAAAAGATCACGCAAAAATGTTCAAAGATACTATACTGTTGAAATTAATTAATTATTACTTTTTTTACAATTATATAGAGAAAAAATAATTGAAATAACAAATTGCAACGTATAAATTTTTTTTTTAAGTCTGCTGTGCTTGAGTCATTATTGCTTTGAATATACGAGGGAAAGTCAATTATTATCCGCAAAGTAGCTACAAAATTTTAAGGTAATAAAATACGAAACTTACAAGAACATCATTTTTCTACATAGTCTCCTTGCTTTTCAATGCACTTCGTCCATCGGTCTACAAGCTTCCTTATGCCCTCATAAAAGAAGGTTTCCGGTTGAGCTGCGAGCCAGGAATGCACCGCTTCCTTTACTGTTTCGTCCGAGTCAAATCAACGGCTCCTCAATGCCTGTTTGAGTGGATCAAACAAGTGATAGTCTGAAGGGGCAAGATCGGGACTATATGGAGGATGATCTAGTACTTCGAATTTGAGTTTCTGGAGCGTTTCAGCAGTGTGGACAGCAGTATGCGGACGGGCATTGTCGTGCAACAACACACCACCTTCTGACAGCAATCGTCGGCGTTTGGTTCGAACTGCAGGCTTTAGCCTATCAGTAAGCATCTGTAGTTGTGCCCCTTTCACCATAATGTTCCAGTACAGGACCTCGTGCACCCCAAAAAACCGTAAGCCATCAGTTTTCTTGCGGACGGTTGGGTCTTGAACTTTTTCTTGCACGGCGAATTTGGATGTTTCCATTCCATACTCTGCCGATTACTCTCCGGCTCGTAATGATGGATCCATGTTTCGTCACCAGTAATGAATCGGTCTAAGAAGTTGTCCCCTTCGTTACCACAGCGATCCAAATATTTTTTGCAGATTTCGAGGCGCGTTTGCTTATGCAACTGCGTGAGTTGTTTTGGGACCCATCTTGCACAAACTTTACGAAACCCAAGTCTGTTGTGAATAATTTCGTAGACAGAACCATGACTAATTTGAAGACGATGAGTCACTTCATCAATAGTTAATCGTCTGTTTAAGAGAATCATTTCACGTGATCGCTCAAAGGTTTCTTCATTTGTGGCGGTAAACGGTCGTCCGGCTCCTTCATCGTGCTTGACACTTGTGCGACAATTTCGGAATTTTTTCAAAAAAAAAAAAAAAAAAAAAAAAAAAAAAAAAAAAAAAAAAAAAAAAAATGTTCAAATGTTTGTAATGCTTATGGGACTTAACTACGGGGTTATCAGTCCCTAAACTTACAAACTACTTATGAACTACTTACGAACTAGGACGGCACAAATATCCATGCCCGAGGGGGGATTCGAACCCCCGACCGTAGTGGCCGTGGAGACCGTGACTGAAGTGCCTCAGTCTCCTCGGCCACCGCGGCCGGCTCGGAATTTTTCAATCCACTCGTACACACTTCGTTGTGGCAAAACACTGCTCTCGTACTGTGCTGAAAGTCTTCTATGAATGCGGCCCCTGATACACCTTCCGCCCACAAGAAACGTATCACTGAACGTTGCTCTTCTTTGGTGCAAATAGACAGCGGAGCAGCCATGATTAACAGCACGGCAGCGACAACGAAACTAACGTAGCAGCTTGAAAATTGAAAAGATATAACAACAATTAAACAAAGCATGCTTCAGCAACGTAAAACGACAGTACTACCAACATAAACAAAAATATAACTAAATTGCGGATAATAATTGACTTACCCTCTTATATGACTGACTATATTAATCATATTAACGGCAGATACTACATTTCTCGTTTTTTTTTCCTCACATAGATAATTTATTCTCTGTGTTGTGTAGGTATCTGGACAATGGAAAACGACTGATGTTGACTACACTCATCCTTTGGTTGACGTGCGGAGAAATGAGGTACGTTAAACAGGGGGACACGAGTTGGGCCGTGTGAAGTTTTGAATGAGTTGTGTCGGGTGAATGGCGGGCTTCCGCGCGCTGTACGGCGCGGTGCCGCGCTCTACGCTCTACTGTGCCCTCCCCCCCCCCCCCCCCCCTGAATGAGCAGCGCCCCAGCCGCCCAGCCTGCCATCACAATGGCGCTCCCACGCACTGTGCGTGGCGCCGCACCGCGCCATCCATTCAGACCGCCCACGTGCCTTTAAAGGGCACGCCGCCGCCTGCCTTTGTTTCCATTGTGCCCGTTGTTTGCGTGAAAGCCCGGTGAAAAGAATTTACAAATTTTGTATCATTATCACACCCTTCCTCCACTTCTATTGCACTTCATAGTCTAGGGCCACTGCCTGTCGCCACTCCACATTCCGATGTGTCCGCGCATTTTCCTTACTCTTCCTGGATATCTGCTTCTTCGTGCCTTCTAAACCGTTATCTGTATCGTCAATCTATCTGCTCAAAAAATGTTCAAAAGTTTGTTAAGCTTATGGGACTCAACTGCGGGGTCATCAGTCCCTAAACTTACAAACTACTTACGAACTAAGGACGGCACAAATATCCATGCCCGAGGGGGGATTCGAACCTCCGACCGTAGTGGCTGTGCAGACCGTGACTGGAGCTCCTCAGTCCCCTCGGCCACCGCGGCCGGCAATCTATCTGCATTCATTCTCTTATTGGCCCAGTTTAGGTTACGGTAGTAACACTAAAAGTGGGCCTTTGCGATCGTTTTTTGACAGCTCGAAATTTAAATGAAAATAACAGCTTAACGATTCATGTGACACGAAAATTGAATAACATAATTTGTAGAGGAGAAAATTCTCTGAAACTTTGCTATGTTATGTTTTTTTCATATCTCGTATCGTTTCAGAGATATTTGCAAAAATAACGCTGATTTTGGGATAGATGTCTTGTCTGTCTGTCTGTCTGTCTGTCCGTAACGTGTTCCCACTTTTTAACACGAACCGTTCAACCGATCAGCACCAAATTTTACAGACATAATTGTAGACCGCCAGAGACCAGAACCTCCCTTTTTCAACTTTTTCGGACATACAATACGGCAGTAATAGCAAAAAAAGCCGTTTGTAATATAATTGTAATTTCAAACGAACCGTACATCTGACACGAAAATCGAATAACCTAATTGGTAGAGGGGAAAATTCTCTACAACTTCGCTCTATTATGTTTTTTTTTCATATCTTGCATCGTTGCAGAGATATTTGCAAAAAGAAAGGAGATTTGACACCCTCCATTGATTTTACGAAAACCAGCCGTTCGCAGATATCACGTGACATTCCACGCCCATAACTCTCTCTGGCATATGCCATCTTGCGTTGCGTATTTGATTATTTTCTTATTATAAATTACACGTTCTTATTTCAAAGCAACGGCGCACTGAAGAATTAACAAAACCACGTCGTTCTTCGTACGAAAAATGATAATCTAGTGTCTAAAATGCCACATTAGCATCAGTTAACAACTGCCATCAATACTATGAAAATTTAGGACGCATTTCGTAATTGTTCGTTACGTGTTGGGTGCATAGATATTATCAAAATAGTAGACTCGTAATCATATCACTATAATTTTTTATTATTTATATTATTTTTGACCTAAATGTTTGCAAAAAATTATAAAACTACAAATTTAAAGTGGGTCGCAAAACACATCAGTGCGATTTTTTTCTTCTGAAATCGTTCACACTCTGCCCAAGAGGCGGTCCGTCTTATGGCGCATCGGAGCAATGAACCCCCACAGAAATATTCGCCTCTGAGAGAACTTGACAGTATACAACGCTGTTAAGCGTGAAATAATCTACTTTCCTGCTTTCTTGACGGATAATTATTTAGTAACGTTTATGAACCTCCCTACCGACGTCTGCCAGTTCGAAATTGGCGGTAAGCTCTACCGGGCCTGCTTCGGCCTTGGCGCAAAATTACGTTCTTCATCCCCGGCGACCTTTTCCAGCCACTATGTTCCATGGTGAAGGGTGGAAAAGGTGAGGGGGGCAGGGGGTTCTCCTATCCCGAGCGTTGGAGCACAGCTCAGTTTTGTATCCGCCAAAGCCTCCACTTCTCCCCCTGCTGCCGCAAGATGCTTCCTCTTCCTCCCCAGTTCTTCAGCCAACAGCTTTTACAGCTGGTCACGCACGACGGCGCGAAGATTCGATATGCAGTTGTGAGTGTGAAGACGTGAGTTGTCAGTCTTGTAATTTGTTAATTGTGAAGTTAATATGTGTGCTACAGTGCAGAAGCTAAGAGACACTAACTTCTCTTCCCCTTCACTTCAAGAGAAATTTTGTATCAAGATCCTAGGGAGACCGATGCCTAATATCAAGTTAGTAAAACAAATAAATAAATAAATAATAATAAAGAAATTGAAAGATCTTTCAAACCAGACATTTATGGGAGAAAAGATTGGATGTGTGGTTGTGACCTTACAAACAAGTTTTACTGTTCTTCGTGTTCGCGTCGACGTTGTAAAAGGCGTTGACGATCTTGGATATTTAACACAGAAGATTAAGGAATATGAGCGTTCTGCATCAGATATGACTGCGAAACTGGAGCACAACCTCTTAGGTAAACAAGATCTTACACAACAACTTGACATTACTTACAGGCATTCATTGAAAGGCACAATGGAAAGATTCGCCAAATCCGTTACGTGTCCTCCAAATTCTGGTTTGCATTTTGTGATGCTTTTCAACTCGCTGTTGCAACAATTTACGTCGAATCAAGAGATGCAAAAGAACAAGAAATTATTGAATAAGTCCTGAGATTCCATTAAATCAGTAAAGTAGATCGTGCAGTAGGCCTACCTGGAAAACCACATTAAAAAGATTGCGCTAAGCACAGTACCTCTTAGCTGGCGTGGAAACGAGTGCATATAATTGGGAGTACAACTTCAAAACGGCTTTTTCTCAGAACAGTTTTTGTAGCTATCATAAAACTAACAGTTTCGTGAAAGAAATGATAATAATAATAAAAAACATTTTTACGAACCTTGATCTTGTGTAAAATTCTTTGCATACACTGGGCTGATAAGAACTATTCACAATTTCATTGTAACGATATCCCAAACGTTTATGCAAATTTTCAGCTTGCTGTGAATTAATGCAAGGGTAAATGGAACCCCATTTTTATGATTGTAATTTTCTTTCCATCTTCGTTTGAACCCTCTAGAAAAATCTAGAAAACCGCCACTGCTTTTCCCAATATTATGAACACTAGCACCTGTTCATATGTCTTCGTTAAGGGTTCTGCCGCACAGGTCGCTCCAATATTCGAGAATTGCAATATGGTGATCCGCAAAATTACAGGCCTATATCCTTAACGACACTTAGCAGCAGGATTTTAGTACAAATACTTTCTTCAAACTTTATGAACTATGTAGATGAGAATGATCTAATGAACCACTGTCAGAAAGTATCGTTCTTGTGAAACACAGCTAGCTCTTTATTCACATGAAGGGTGCTACTGACATGGGATGTAAAATCGATTCCATATTTGTCGATTTCCGGAAAGCTTATGACACTATACCTCATACGCATTTTCAAACCAAATTGCGTGCTTCTGGAATATTACCACAATTTGTAAAGTGTAAGTTATATATATAATATGTGGATTGGGAATGCTAAACGTAAAGAGGGGATGTGAATTAAATTGGAACGATAGACAGGTGCGGCTAACCCTGAATTAATAACTGTGAAATAAAATCAATGATTGATATTAAAAATTATTTGATTGATTGAATATGGCCCTGATTCAATCCTAATTAACAATCTCCCTTCCACCTCTTGCAAGAGGCATAAAATAAATTAATAATTTCTCCTCACAAAAAAAAATTAATGAGCTAACTGTGATCTACCAGCTTTTAATGTTAGAAAAACATCCTTCTTTTTTAACAATAAGTGTATTATTACCGGTAAGTATTTCTGACTCAAAAACCCACAATGAAAAACAAATACAAAACACGAACTAGATTGAACATCCAAGTTCACAAATACCATCAAATAAGAAAGAATAATCTAACAAATTAAGACATTACACTGATCACTATGAAACGTGAATTTAACACCGACTGACAAGTCAAAAACCGCTATCACGAATTGATACAATATTCGTAATGGAATAACTAAACCTGAATAGCAATGCAGGGTTGATTTTCCTAACAACAAAATCCCACTATTATTGCAGAAGTGATGCAATGGCTATTTGTTGCTGGCGAGCGCTTTGCCTTCACCGGAATTCCACTCTCCCCTGTCAAGACAAAGTCAGCGAAATCGTCCCTGCACTGCATTCCCGACAGCAATAGCAAATTCGCGTACTGGACACTTTATGTCATTATACAGACGATAAATACAGTTAATAAAGATGAGAGATGGGCTGCCATATCTCAAATTGTGCGATTGGATTCGCGGTTTCTTGTCACAACGGACACAGTAAGTTGTAATTGACGGAAGGTCATCGACATAAACAAAAGTGATTTTCGGCGTTCCCCAGGGTAGTGTTATGGTGTCTCTATTGTTCCTAATCTTTATAAAACATTTAGGAGACAATGTGACAGTTTGTTCACGGATTATACCGATTATCGGTTAGTAAAGTCCCCAAAAGATCAAACGCGACAGCAAAATGATTTAGATATATCTGATGTATCTGCATGGGCAAAAATTGTAAATCGATCCTAAACAATGAAAAGTGTTAGGTAACCCATGTGTTGTTGTTGTTGTGGTCTTCAATCCGAAGACTGGTTTTAAGCAGGTGTCGAGCCTACTCTATCCTGAGCAAGCCTCTTTATCTCCTCATAAGAACTGCAACCAACATCCATTTGAATCTGCTTACTGCTCGGTCTCTCTCTGCGATTTTTATCACACACACTTTCCCCCAACAATAGATTTCACGATTATTTAATGTTTAAGAATGTGTCCTATCAATCGATCCCTTCTTTCACTCAGGGTATGCCAGACGTTCCTTTTCTCCCCAGTTCTGTTCAGTACCTCCCCATTAGCCATGCAATCCACCCACATAATCTTTAGCATTCTTCTGTAGCACCACATTTCAAAAGCCTCTATCCTCTTCCTGTTTTTCGTCCATATTTCACTCCCATATAATGTGACCCTCTTATTATACGGAAAATAAGTTCTAAGACCTGCTTCATTTCGTTGTGTACTTCATACACGACTTAGAAAAGTTTATGTATTAGTTTCTGACTTTTGGGGTGTGTACCGAAACTAGTACTTCTCCAACTGACTATGTATGTTCGATTATCTAACAAACTGTGTACTTCCGGTCAGAAGGTTGTTTTGACTTTTTTCTATGCCAAGTCAGTCTTGCACTTCCTGGTGATTTCATTACTAAGTGACTCTTATCTCTGTATTCCAAATTTTTTTTTCTAAAAATTCCCTCCCGGATATCTACATCTACATGAGATACTCCGCAATTCACATTTAAATGCCTTGCAGAGGGTTCATCGAACCGCCTTTATACTATTTATATCCCATTCCATTCACGAATAGCGCGCGGGAAGAGAGAATATCTGAGTCTCACCATTCGAGCTCTGATTTCTCGTATTTTTTTTTTTTTTCTGATGATCTTTTCTACCTATGTAAGTGGTAGTCAACAATATATTTTCGCATCCGGAGGAGAATGTAGACGATTGGAGTTCGTAATTTGACCACGCCGCAGCGATAAGCGCCGTTGTTGTAATGATTTCCATCCCAGAATCTGTATCATTTCCGCGACGCTCTCTCCCCTGTATCGTGGAAATACAAAACAGGTTGCCCTTCTTTGGGACTCTTTCGATGGCTTCCGTCAAACCCACTTGAAAAGGATACCACTCTGGGCAGCAATAATCCAAATGAGGACGGACAAGCGTAGTGTTTATAGTCTCTTTAGCAAGTCTGTTACATCATTTAGCCAATAAAACGCAGTCTCTGGTTCGCCTTTCCTACGACATTCTGTAAGTGTTCTTTCTAGCTTAAGTCTGATGTAATAGTAATTCCTAGGTATTTAGTGGAGTTTACGGCCTTCACATTCGATTGATATGTCTTGTAAACAAATTTTAACGGATTTCTTTTCGTACTCATGTAGACGACTTCACACTTCTCATTATTTAGAGTCAATTGCCAATTTTTACACCATACTGATATCTCATTTAGATCGTTCTGCAGTTGGTTTTGATCTTCAGATGACTTTACTAGACGATAAATGACGGATTCATCTGCAAACAACCTAAGAGAGCTGCTCAGATCTTCTCCCAGGTAAGGAACAATAGAGGACCAATAACACTACCCTTATTCGATGCCTTATCATCAATTACTACAAACTGTGTCCTCTCTGACATGAAATCCCGTAACCAGCCACATATCTGGGGCGATATTCCATAAACACGTAATTTGATTAAAAGCTGTTAGTGAGTTACGGTGCCAAAAGCCTTCTGGAAATCTAGAAATATGGAATCAATTTGAGATCCTTTGTCGACAGCATTTATCACTTCGTGTGAGTAAAGAGCGAGCTGCGTTTCACATGAACGATATTTTCCGTATGTGCTCCATATATCACGCGATTCACCGCACCTTTCGAAACCACACGATCACGGCTGCAGACCGATCGACGCGGTCTTGGCGTGCGGCAGTCCATCGCGCCGGTTATCGGCACAATCGGTTCCCCATTCGTTGGCGTGGCTGCGGTAATCCCTCGCCTCCGCCTTACATGAATATGCAGTCGGCCGCGGTGGTCGATGGCTCGCAGCGGGTGCGGCCTGCGCAGTCTTCTTGCGCGGCCCGCGCAGTCTTCTCGCGTGGCTCGCTGAAATTGGGCCGGCGCCAGCAATCAATCTCTGCGGTAATTACCTGCGACGTCGATCACATCAGGCTGCAGCAGCGTGGTGGGCGGGAGGGGAGGAGGGGGGGGGCAGGCAGCGGGTGGAACCAGCAGTCATAGCGGTGGGCAGGTGCTACCTGCCGGAGCGCGCGTGACCGGTCCGGCGGCGGGGAGCCAGGCCAACCGCGCGGGGCGCAGGCCGCAAGATGAGACGTAGGTCCGTGACGCAGGGTGACTCACGTCAAATTTCTCACGGAGCGTGAGTCACGGCGACAATCGCCGCAAGTTGGATCACAGATCCACGCCGCAGTTTGCAGCTGAACGGCAGCTGCGCTGCGTGAAGTGGCGAGGGATGGGGAGAAGACGCGGCACACGTGCACCGGGCAAAGACGGCGAATACTTCTGCTGTGTTAATAGATACAAGTTCAGAATCCAATTCCGATGTTGAGTTTTTACTCGAAACATCAGTTTGGTGAAACAAAAATCAGAAAATTTGTGAATGGATAGGGGATTTCCTGTCAGAGAGGACACAGTTCGTAGTAATCGATGGTAAGGCATCGACTAAAAGAGAGGTGATATCGGGCGTTCCACTGGGTAGTGTTATTGGTCCTCTGCTGTTTCTTATTTACATAAAAGATTTGGGGGAAAATGTAAGTAGCTCTCTTAGGTTGTTTGCAGATGATGCCGTCATTTACCGTCTAGTAAAATCATATGAAGATCAAAACCAATTGCAGAACGATCTGAATAAGATGTCAGTAAGGTGTAAAAATTGGCAATTACCTCTAAATAATGAGAAGTGTGAAGTCGTCCACATGAGTACGAAAAGAAATCCGTTAAACTTTGTTTACAAGATAAATCAATCAAAAGTGAAGGCCGTAAACTCCACAAAATACCTAGGAATTACTATTACTTCAGACTTAAATTGGAAAGAACACGTAGATAATGTCGTGGGAAAGGCGAACCAGAGACTGCGTTTTATTGGAAGAACCCTTAAAAGATGCAACAGAACTACAAAAGAAACTGCATTCACTACGCTACAGGACCTGGGATGGGAATCATTACAACAACGATGCTTATCGTTGCGGCGTGGTCAACTGACGAAACTCTAATCGTCAACATTATTGTTGACTCCCACTTACATAGGTAGAAACGATATCAGAATAAAATACGAGAATTCGCTTTAACCAAAGAATTTGATGATGAAAAATTCAAAAAACTATTTTAGATTAAACAGTGACCAATCTCAAGAAGTGCATGATCTCATCAAGAAAGAAATTGAGAGTGAGAGATGCAATGCGTCAAGGCCGATTGGAACTGAGGATAAAGAAAATAAATGCGTCACCTATATGCATTGTGTAATAGAATATTACGAACACCACTGGCGTTTATTGAAAAGTCTTTATTGAATAAACATAAAAATATACTAACAGCCAAAATGTTCTCTAATAAACAAAATTGTCTCCGTACATCAAATGTAAATATCGATCTTTTCACTAACAGAAATTTAGTTATCATAGAAATTATTAATAAATGTAAGCAACTTATGCCGATTTGAAGCCGTAGCTGAAATGCTTTGTTGCAACTCACAATTCTCCTATAGGGTTTGGGATGGACTGTTGCCGGCCGCGGTGGCCGAGCGTTCTGTGGCGCGCCAGTCACGGTCTGCACGGCCACTACGGTCGGAGGTTCGAATCCCCCCTCGGGCATGGATATTTGTGCCGTCCTTAGTATTAGCTACTTCGTAAGTAGTTTGTAAGTTTAGGGACTGATAACCCCGTAGTAAAGTCCCGTAAGTTAGATTCCATTATGGCTCTTGTGCGCAACAACAGTTTCTAGATTTTTTTTTAAAAAATTGGTCAGCAGTCAGTATTAAACATTTTGTTTATTCACCAGATCTAGATTTCGGTCACGGTACGACCATTATCAATGCTTAATAAAAAGAGTTATAACATATAAAACTTTTCGTAGAACTAACCTCCAGCAAGGAGGTCGAAAAGTGTTATGTGGTTTAACTGTTTGCTTTAAGCTATGATGATGGTCTCACAGTGATCGAAATCTAGATCTGGTGAATAAATAAAATATTTACGACTGATTGCTGACAAATTTTCTGAACCGAAATAGTTGCACGTCTTCCTGTCGTTTCTTCAGAGTGGAGACAACATTAAAGGTAATAACAGGGCAGGGGGGATTGGTGTTGACTTGTGCTTACTCTACCAAACGAATTACAAAGCATTTGGATTCAGATAGTGTAGTGACCAACTACTGCAATGCAAAGTCAACGTGCATTACCCGATACGGCATGGAGACCCATAAGAAAGTTGTAAGCGGGACGCACAGAGAGAGATGGTTCGAAGTGTAATTTCCAAGACCTGGACGCGATTTCGGAAAACAGGAACCGTTAGAAGGCAATGCCAAATTTGCGACTGGATAGGGGATTTTCGGTCAGAGAGGGCACAGTTTGTAGTAATCGATGATAAGGCATCGACTAAAACAGAGGTGATATCTGGCGTTCCGTAGGGTAGTGTCATTGGTCCTCTGCTGTTCCTTATTTACATAAACGATTTGGGAGAAAATCTAAGTAGCTCTTTTAGGTTGTTTCCCGTCTACTAAAATCATCTGAAGATCAAAACCAACTGCAGAACGATATGAGTAAGATATGACTATGGTGTAAAAATTGGCAATTGACTGTACATATTGAGAAGTGTGAAGGCCGTAAACTCCACAAAATATCTAGGAATTTCTATTACTTCAGACTTAAACTGAAAAGAACACGTAGATAATGTCGTGGGAAAGGCGGATCAGAGACGGCGTTTTATTGGCAGAACCCTTAAAAGATGTAACAGAACTACTAAAGAGACTGCATACACTACGCTTGTCCGTCCTTTTTTGGAGTATTACTGCCCAGTGTGGAATCCTTATCAGGTGAGTTTGACAGAGGACATCGAAAGAGTTCAAAGAAGGGCAGATCGTTTTGAATGGTCACGATACAGGGGAGACAGCGTTACGTAAATGATACAGGATCTGGTATGGTAATCATTACAACAAGGACGCTTACATAGGTAGAAAAGATCATCAGCACAAAATACGAGAAATGAGAGCACGAACGGAGAGATTCAGGTGTTCGTTCTTCCCGCGCGCTATTCGAGAATGGAATGGGAGATAAATAGTATACAGGTGGTTCGATGATCCCTCTGCCAGGCACTTAAATGTGATTTGCAGAGTATCCCATGTAGATGTAGAAGGTCGTCCACGGCTAGCATCATCAATATATTACTGTTATCTCCGGTTAACAGCCAGTCAAGACAGGACGCTGAATGCAAATCTACAACGCACCACCCAGACGGCAACATGGCGCGGAATATCAACGCAAAAAGGTACGAAATCGCCTTCGGGAATGTGGCCTCTAGGCACGGAGACCTATTGTGTGTACCATTAAAACCACGATACCGTTTAGTCCGCAGAAACTGGACGGAGGACCAATCAGGATTGGAGTCACAAGGAATGGCGCCGGGTTCTGTTCACAGATGAGTCAGGATTTTGTGTTCAGCCTGACAATCGTCGTTTCCCCATCTGGAGAGAACGTCGAATTCGGAACAAAGCTGCCTATGAGTAGGAAACAACACCATATCGTGGTGGTGGACGAATGCTGTGAGCAGGGGTCAGTATTGGCGGACATACGAACCTTTATGTCGTCCAGAATGGGCTTTGACAGCTCACACGTATAGAGACGAGATCCTTCGACCGTTTGTTGTGCCCTAAGATGGTATCATAAGACATGGGTTCCTTCTGGTGGACAATAACCCTCGTCCATACAGCTGCAATGGCTCGAAGCTGAGGGAATCTAACGAATGGAGTGGCCAGCTTGTTCGGACGTAAATCCGATTGTGCATGTGTGGGATGCACGTCACAGCGCAGCACCATCCACAAAGATGGCAATAACTGGATATTTCACTCATGGGAGAAAGCCAAATATTCCTCAAGAGGTGTTTTGTAACGTCATACTGTCCATGCCACGCATGGTGTCGCTTGTCAGTACGCGAAATACCTTTAAACATTATCTTTGAGAGTAATATTTTATCAAACAAATCAATATGTTACAATGTCAGCATGAAAACTAAAACAAGTGGTAATCTGCAATTTATTCGTGCTCTTGTAATGAAAATGTAATTTATTCGAAAAAGTGTGCTTCTGTCTAAGCGTAAATGGAGCGAGCTTGCTGAAGTGAAACTGTATCATCGTCAGTGTTGAAATCCAACGAAATACTTCGCATTATGATAGTTTGTCTTTGTTTGTAATAAGAACTGGAGGTTATATTGTATGTTGAAACTAAAAATGTTCAAATGTTTGTGAAGCTTAAGGGACATTACTGCGGGTCATCAGTCCCTAAACTTACAAACTACTTATGAACTACCTTATACTAAAGACAACACAAACATCCATGCCCGAGGAGGGATTCGAACTACCGACAGGGAACGGCCTCGTGCATCGCAGTATAGAGCCTCAATGCGCTTGGCTACTCCGCCGCGGCTATGTTGAAATTATGACACAACGGGGTGCTGGCTGCTTGCTGTCCTTATGTCTCCAAACTGCCTTCACTTAAATTTATAGACCAAGAGTTTACCAAACCAACCTCCATTAAGGCGGAAACTAAAGACGGTATAATAGATTACACATTAAAGACTGCAGCCCTCTTAAATGGGTGTTATTACTTAACAGAACCTTATGTTAGGACTGGTGGCAGAGAAAGAAGACAGTTATTGACTGTAATTTCATGGAATGAAGAGAATGATTCATCCCTTAAAATTTTACTCAGAAGTAATTGTATCCTTTAATTTACTCTAGAGAATTGTTCTATTTGTGTAATCTCTTCTACCATCGAAAACTTCAATGTTAAAATATAGTTGAAGTGCGATCTAAGATCTTCTGCATTATAAACAAATAAAAGTAGTTGGTTATCAGTAATACTGTATGTTACTACAGTAGTGCAGCACGAGAACTTAACTGTTCTACTATTAGTGTTGATGCGTTGTTCTTTAGCACCTACAGCAATTATCTGCGTGTCATTCCATAAGCGAAGAACATTGCGTAATTTGCTCCAAGTATACAATACGTTTCCAGAATTGAATATCTCCCTGGAATAAGGATGTAACCCACAAATTTTCGAAAAGTGTTATTTCAGTGGATATAGAATGTATCTGCATGCCTGTAGGCTGTGGTACCATCTTGTGTCATATATTTGAACGTCAAGCTGGTTTACAACAAGCTGAACTTTTCCCTCTATGGAATAAGGATGGAACATCCGTCAAGATGGCGGATAGTGCTTCTGTTGGTTCATCACCAGGTGTAATAAATCAATTAAAGAAATGTCGTAGGCGAAAAATAACTATAGATGAATGGAAAGATATGAAAAGGAAGTGTCTAAGGAAGAGTGGAAAAGAATATACAACATGGAAAGGCACTGTAAAAGCTCAAAGAAGCCAAAAACAGAGGTAAGTGGAATAAGGATGAAACATCTTCAAACTATGTTTTAGAAGCTTTTATCCCTGTATGTCCCTAATGGAAATAACTATCTCTTCGAAAAGCAATATATATGTCGTCTACGAGTATTAAAAAAAAAAAAAAAAAAAAAAAAAAAAAAAAAAAAAAAAAAACAGGCTAAGTAGCAAATCAGCTGATAGTTAAATGTGTATTGTTTGCAGGGAAACGCATGCAAGCGTATGTATGAAGGATGCACAATACCTGACGTCTGTTCGCCGAGTTTTATTCTAAGACACTCAGTGACCAACCGTCATTCTTGGTTCAACAATGCATGGAGATTTGTGATGTTCAAAGACATTAAACTGAGGAAAGTATCTCTCACAGGCAGTGCAGTTTCAAATACTTCTTAATGTGCAATAGGAAGAAAGTGCAAGCATGTTTAAAGATTTTGCATAATGTTTATGCTTTAACTCCAAAACGAATTCTGGTACTGCAATCGAAAATTAAGAGTGCTGAATCACTTGAGGATCATAGAGGGAAATAAGTTAAAGAATGAGACCTGCAAACTATAATAACATTGTAAAATCATGCTTAAAATGAAGTTTCAAATCACATCTATATTGTTGTCATAGTATTTTGTTGATATCTTCATTCACATTGTTATTTTCTTTATTATTCTAATATTACATTCTTTAATTTGAATACTAAGTTCATGGACAATATGTCGCTTATGTTACATGTAAAAAATACTCCAAAATATAGTGCTGATCGTACATTCTTTTTCCATTGTATCACTTTCAATAATTGGAAGTGATTATAACGATATTTGTAAAACCTTAAGTTACTACAACAAAATATTTCATTCACTAGCTGAAAACATTTGTACACTTGCATTTGCAACGAATTCCAATAGTGTATATCACGAAATAGACCCCACAAATAAGTTTCCTCTCTTCTGAAAACTTACTGATTTGATGGTTACATCCTTATTCCAGTGAGGTATTCAATTAATGTAAAACATGAGCCCTCACGAGTTTCTAAACACAAAATTGGATCCACCCTGGCTAGGTCCTTGATGTCGTGTTTCATGGTTTCTTCTTTCATATTAAAATTATGTTTCTAGATTTCAATATTTTCTCTATTTAGTTGCGGCAAATAGTTCTTCGTCGTAGATAAAGTTTAATTCCTGATTTCCTGACTAAAGAGCTCTCCTATAGCTGATTTGTGTAGGTCAGGAAAGACTTTTGTGTTCCTTTATACGTGTATAAGATGAAAACCCAGCATTGCCCAGGTATGTCTTTATTCCATTCTTGAGTTAGTAGCCCACTCTCTTTAACTTTCTGTGCCCATCCATCGCCTCCCCTCTATCTGTCCATCTCCCCCTGCTCTCTCTCTCTCTCTCTCTCTCTATCTATCTATCTCGTCCTTCACATCCTTAGCCCATCGCCTCCTAGAAGTGTCCATGATATAATTAGTTAACTTTGTGTTCAGTAAAAAGGTGTGGAAGGTACCCTCATCGAAGCATCGTATGAAATATTGCAAAGACAGTGATGTTCCTGTAATTTTGATGAAGTATATGCAATAAAACATTAGAGTGGTGTCGATGTGTGTTTAATGTATCCTCCAACATGCACCTTATGCAGTCTTACGTACACAGTGACGTTCCCATTATTTACAAGGTCATGTGCGCAAAATTCCATAAAGATCGAAATAAAACGGTAGACTGGTGTCAAGTCTGTAAGTACCCTCCGCCATACACCGTACGAAATTTTATACAGACAGTGCGAGTCCTACTTCTTGTTTTTAAGGTCAAATGTGCGAAATTTAATCAGGATTCGAAGAAAACTGTAGATTTTTATGCAATGCAAACTGACACGCGAACACTATGTAACAAAGATTCACACGTCTCACAATTTTTCCAATATCAACTTCACCACACTTACACTTATGGACGTAAATAATTTACAGATCGGGATATTTGACATATTTTCTTTGTTGGCCTAATAATTGGTCTAATCTTGTGATTCTGTAAAATCATTCATTTGTGATCGGTTACTTTTTTTTAATAAAAGGGAGCGAGAGACTTTACTCCTCCAGAGTATTGTTTCATGCGCGTTCGTCGACCTTCCGTTATTGCGTCATGGATTTCTGTTTTCCCCGAGTAGCCGTTTTTCTAGAAAGCCTGCTTTAGATGTTTTAATTCGACGTCCAGGTGTTTCGCTGTGAAATTTTCATTTGGCTCTATATGAAAGACTTTTAATTACTTTTCACTTTTGTTGTGGACGGTGACTGAAACTAATATGTAAAAATCTCTTCATGACCACGCACCTTTTTTAAAGTATATACGTCGCTCTGAGAAATGCTGGCCGTGAGTCAGCAAGGCTCGACGGAACAGCAGCGCCTCTGAAGATATCCACCGCAGTTCTGAACGAAACGTAAATAATTGAATTTCGTGGACCACGACCTTACATGCCGAAAGGTTTACCACCAGCAACGCCATGCAGTTGCGCAAGTCTTCATTCTACTACGTTATTTTGGCATTTAGATTATAACTATAGGAAGAAAACATATTTTAAAGTACTATTTCACCAATACAACACGTCGTGCATGGTATGATATTGAGCTATAATTTACCTATTTAGAGTCAGGTCTGATGTTCCACAAGCCGACAGTAAATTTCGTTATCTTCTTCTATCCGCCTCCGTGGTCCAATGGACAGCGTGGAAGAGTGCCACTCAGGGGCACGGTTCGATTCCTGGTCGGGTTGCAGATTTTCTCCAACTCGCGGACTGGGTGTTGTGTCGTCCGCATTATCATCGACGTGCAGATCGCCTTAGTGGTCTCACGTAAACGACGTGCACCATCAAGGCCGAACACGATCGCAGCTGTGGTGTAATTTCTTTTGCTTGTGTATTTTGATTACGCACTGTCCAAGAGGTCTGTGAAAATAAACTGGCTGTCGAATAAACAGATGTGACAGGTGTCGATTTCGGCCTTGCGAGACTTACTGAATCGTAGAAGGTACGGCACAGGTAGTGACAATAGAGCACTGTATGTCTAGTACTTTAAGTGACATAAATATGTCGTCTTACAAGGAGAAGATCTGGCATTTCGATCAAATTTTGCATGGACGATCTACATCTTACATCTTATAAAATAGGCTGTATGTCTGTCTGTCTGTGTGTGTGTGTATGTACGTATGTTCCACATCTGCTCCTGAACTACTTGGCCCATTTCAACCAAACTTGGTACACATGATCCCTACTATCAGGCAACAATCGCTGTTGGGGTAAGAACCACCTATGACACATACGTAAGGAGATAATTATGACGTCATAAACAATGACAGACGTGGAAAACGGCCGCATCATGCGATAATATTCTACATCTGCTCCTAAACTAATGGACCGATTTCAACCAAATTTCATACAAATATTCTTTAAGGTCAGGAATCATTTGCTGTGGTTGCAAAAACCACATACGATACAATTCACAGACAGTACACGTACATCCCACTGAATGTTCCTTTGATATAATATCATAGTTCGACATATAGTTCAAGAGATATGAAGTCATAAACAATTTGGTTCATGAAAAACCACATCATCATGCATGAGGTTTTGATTTTTTTTTTTTTCTCTTTACCGCTATCACCATTCACGATACATTTTGCACATATACCACTGAATGTACCTTCGAATTTACATCATATTACGACACATATTTCAGGAGATATGACGTCATAAACAATGAAAACTTCCCCAACTTGCGGCACGTGATACTGTGACTTTATCAGTCCAATTTGAGAAGGAGAGCACTTAGCGACTTGCAACAAACTTTAAACACAATTTCAATCCTTTTGTAAACTTTTCTCGCTGACAACCATAGCAAAATGATGAAAGGAATAAAGTTCCTCGCTTATTACTTTCCCGCTGTTGACGGAGTAAAACTACGGCATTCGGAATAACGTTGAAATTTATAATTTTTACACTACATTTTGTGCCCGCAGGAAATTTTACAAACAGTATAAGAACGTATAGTTGAATGTACCTTCTAAATTGTATCACAGTATGATACGTAGTTTGTGAGATAAAAGAACATAAACAGTAACGTTCATGGAAAACCGCCCCATAAAGCACCAAGTTTTAATTTATTACTTCTTTACTACTAATTACATTCGCAACAGATTTTTCAGACATACAGCACTTATACAGATGAATATATACCTCAAAATTATACAATTGTTTAACCTATAACACAGTAAATATGAGATCATACATACTGCGATGGGTAAAAACTTTTCACATCAGGCACCACATTTTGTTACATTTCTTATTTACTGCCAAGACACTCCTGTATTCCAGCGAGCTTAAGGAAATTCCTGAAAGATGACAGTGCTGTTGAAAACTTTGAAGCAAATTTAAACTGTGAATGCATACCGCTGTACGAAGAAGCTTTTGATATCTATAGAGCTACAAGGAAAGGAAGAAAATGAAGCAGAGTACATCCGACGAAGACCCATTATATCCGACAGATCTGGCTTTTAACTTTAACAGACAGCAGTTTGCACTGGGAGTTGCATTTTCTATTATGATTAATAAATCACAGGCAATCGACTCAATACTGTAGAGTGTATTTGTAATCTCCATGTTTCTCACACGGACAGCTTTGTATCGCTTGCTCAGGCATGAGCTCTCCACACTAAATATTCATATTATATCCTGGACAAGTCACAAGAAATATTGTTATAGTCAGGAAGGGAGGAATATTAACGTTTAACGCCCCGTAGACAACGTGGTCATCAGATGCGGAGCTTACGCGCGGATTGTTTGGGTAAGGATGGGAAAGGAAATCTTAATTTAAAGATTTTGTGTATAATATGCTTATAAGTATGGTGTTGTACAGCAAATCCAAGAGTACTATACGAACTTTCATGGGGTTTCATAGGTCAACTGAGAGTACCTTGGGGCAACATACAAGCTTCATTTCATCAAAATCGGATCAGGGGAAGAAATAATATCGTAATTTGTAATCTTTGGTGTATGCTACGCTTGAATTGCAGCATAGCATAGCAAAGATCCGATAGAGCCGCTGTTACTTACTTAGTACACCAAATAAGTAATAAATGACGATGCTGGGTTTTTTTTTCGCATAACTAAGGTGTAATACACTAAATCAAGCGCTACGATTTTCCTTATGGCGGCGATGTCGTGTATTGATGTTGAATCCTTTTCCAAAAATCAGTCATGTACAATGAGGGGAATAATTTTGTGTGTTGATAATGAAATAAATAATTAATTTTCTTCCGATCCGTAAATTAATGATCCCTCTATTTCGTTTTCAACTTTAACATACTGAATCGCTGCCACTACAAGTAAAATTTAACTCAGGTAGGACACACACACACACACACACACACACACACACACACACACACACACATATACATATATATATATATATATATATTAGCTGTATCCCGCATACCTTGCAATGCCATGGAAAGGAAAAAAGGGCGACTTTCCGCGGGTATCGTTTGAATTTAAAACATAACGACGTTCTTTCGCGTCAATGGATATTTCCATTTACTAAGAATTCCTTGCAAGGAAATACGAATTTATGTAGCTTCCTTCTGATTTCGGTTCGTACTTATTACATATTGAGTACATTATATTTAGGAATGCCTAGAAAACGGTTAGTTACGTTACGTCGTGCACGAAAGTACTAATAGTTGGCGCTGCTGCATTCTTAAATTTTTTATTTCTTTTCTGTGGTTATGCCGTAGAACAGCAACGCACCATTAAAGGTGCTGTTGGTTTTGTAGTGCTGCAAAGAAACAATACATGATCGTGTTGTGAATTTTCCTTCAGTAACAAAAGTATTTTGAATTAAGAGCCGCAATCTTATCTCTTCAAATACAAATGGGTCCAATTTTACTTACGGCGTCGGCATTGTGCGCTGATGATGGCAACGGCGGTTGGATGCTTTTTGAAAAATCAGTCACGTAGAATAATGGGAATAATTCTTTATGTTCACGATGAAAAAATAATTTATGCTGTTGTGGTCAGTAAATTAATCAACCTCCTAAAGCGAATAGTTCGTTGCCAACGATAGCAATCTAAACCGCTGCCATTGCAAGTAAAATTTAATCCAGGTACGATATATTTTTTTTTCTTCCTAGCTATATCCCTATGCTTTGCAATGCCATGGAAAGAAAATAAGTGCATCTTTTGTCACTAAATTGTATATAGAGTAGAAATATCTATGAAGTGATCATTGCGTTCTGTGCTTCTACTCAACATTAAGCTGGAATTACCACGTGATATTGAGTCAAATCCACTCTTTCCACATATTTATTTTTTATTACGATTGGTTTGTACCGTATTGTCTTGAAAGAAATCCCACCTACTTTTCGCAGAGCAACCACATAACATGAAATAACATGTTAATAAATATGTCACAAAAGCAACAAGAAAGTAGAGAAAGCGTCCCTAAAAGGGCCATTTACACATCGCGTCTTAATCGAACAAAAAGGGACCAAGATAAAGTCAGCGATTAGTAGATTTTCCCAATATCATGTGACATGCGAGTGACAAACTCATCAGAAACGTCTCTGCTTTCATAATTGTTCGGTACAATATTGTGATTAAAATTTGCAATTAATTACTTTTGGTGCGGACTACATTAAGATAGAGAAAGACGTCTTCTTTTGCAGAGACAATTGCACTTAGTTAAAATCCGACTTCTGAATATATAGTTCTACTGCACAAGGTCAATTTCAACTTCGTTCTCTACGAAGTAGTCACTGCAGGACATGTATTAGCTGAAAGAGTGGCCGATGCTGCTATCACAGTCAAGACAATTCACCAGGCATACTACATTTAATGGACAGTTCTACATCTACATCAACAACCATACTCCGCAAGCCACCCGACGGTGTGTGGCGGAGGGTACCTCGAGTACAGACGATCAGCTGACGCCATTCCTTCAACTATTACCCATACTTACTTTAACTCACAGTGACATGAACTGCTCTGTTGATTGAATTAACAGACGTTCAGCATTCGTCGAGTTTTTGATAATAGGGAGCACTGCATACAGAATAACTACATTGTCCCCAGTGCCACACTGTAGGCCTAACATACTAATACTTCAGCATACACTTACTGTGAGAGATAAAAAGTTTATTACTGCACCATAGAATCAATACATGGCGCTGTTATTATTATTACTATTTATCATCTCAACGATAGAAGTGTTTTCAGAAGTTTACGCCAAACAGACAATCACACACCGCAGTCTTAACTTCATGAAAACAACGTAACATTGAATTCACATCAATCCAGAGTACGAACTTAAATTAATTTCACTTTTTGTATGAAAAAACATTATGAACATTCATCGTTTTCGACAATGACTTCTATTTCAATTTGACATCTTGGCTAGGAAAACTGAGTTTATTCACAGAGGGATCCACCAAGGTTTCTATTTTTGCTGACCTATGTCCGGAACCCTAAAAAACCATGATATACACAGGTTTCTTTTTAACAATCATTGCGAAGCACGGACATATAAGCTAGTATATTTAGATATAGGCTATTCTTGAAGTATGGATGGCATAGAACAGCAAAAAAGCGATAGAGGCACTGTAGTGCACCAAAGAACTAATAGAAGCAGCTGCTGTGAAGTAAGTATGGGGTAGTACAGCAAGGAAGCGAACGTCTGCTATAGAATTACGCAATCTTATCTCTGCGAATACCAACAAATATTTAACATAGTGTTACTGATTTAGCTTTGTGTATTAAATACTTAACGACATTTCTTTGCTTCTTTTGGCATGTTTCATTTTGTATCAAAAACTTTATGAAGATACGTCGTCTTCTGCAAACAAAAACGTGTGTAGTGTGAAAGGTTGGCTTGTAAATAGGGACTTCATGACGTCATGACTCTTGGTAAGTTGGTACCCGTCGAAATTAATATCCGATAGACCGATATTCACCCAAATAAATCATGTATGTTTTCCAGAAGCGATATCTCGGACAACATGTGAATGTAAATATCGTTCGTCTGTTGTGCATGCTGGGAGAAATATTTGTATGTTGCTTGTTTTTACGATAAGTTTCACCATACTGACAATTACACGGCCAGTAATTCGAATTACTTTATATAATACGCATCTTTAATAAATATTTTATATACTTACATACTTTATACTTTAGAAGGTATTTCTTTCTATTTGTTTTTATTGTTTTTGCAGTATGTATGAGAAGTAAAACAGCTATAAAAAGATAGCATTTATTGAATATTAATCACACTTTCCGATGCTCTGATACAAAAACAGATAAGAAAAGGTATTACAAATCTGAGAATATTATCAGAAACCAAATAATATAAAAACCTAACAAAAATTGCTATGATGGAGGTTCGAACCTGGATCCCCGTTTTGACAGTGCAAGGACTAGGCCGCCTTCCTCACCCACCCCTTTTTTTCCCCTTTTATTCGGGTTGGACTGTTCTTTACGATCGTTTCTTCGTGTTCCTTCTGCGTTGTTCGTTGAGTCTTTGGCTCAGTTTCTTGAATATTAATCACACTTCCCGATGCTCTACTTCAAAATAAGGCAAGAAAAGGTATTACAAATATGAGAATATTATCAAATGTATAACAAAATTTAACAAAAATTGCCGTGATGGAGGTTCGAACCTGGATCCACTGTTTGCAAAATGTTCAAATGTTTGTAAAGCTTAAGGGACTTAACTGAGAAGTCATCAGTACCTAAACTTACAAACTACTTATAAACTACCTTGTACTAAAGACGACACAAACACCCATGCCCGAGGGGGATTCGAACCCCTGACAGCGGACGGCCGCGCGCACCGCAACACGGCGCTTCAGTACGCGCGGCTTATCCGCCACGGCGATCCTGTTTCGCTCACCGGCGACGGCGGTCGGAAAGTCACTCTTGTTTACGAGTACCCAAAATACGGCATGAAAACACAAAAACGTAAATTACTCGAACGTCATTAACTTTTGATCCCATATAACTTAGTGGAAATGCTCATCTTCACACGATCTTTCGATGTATAGCGTTAAAAACGATATTTTCCATCGTCAACTCTGACCTTCATTTTTCAATCGAAAGACGTCTCTTTATATTCAGTATAGAACTTCGAAATCGGTGACACAGATGTTAGACCCTTTCCTTGTAATTCGAATAAACAGATGTGACAGGTTTCAATTTCGGCGCTTACTGAATAGTTGAAGCTACGGCAGTAGTATTGAGAGAAACACGTCAGTATCAGTAGGCTAGGAAACGCGGCACAGATTCCCAGAGACAGGATAACCGCTACTGGATGTTCAAAGGACAATTCCGTGGGATGGACACGGTTGCCGGGTGTTGGGGTGGGGATGGGGGACCCATTCTACAGCCTCCTCGCGGCGGTCCGTGAGGAAGGAGCCTCTCTGGACCGTAAACGGAGATACGAGGCAGCATTCCGCCTATCGCATCATCTCACGACCCCATAATTCTGCTTTCTCTCTCTCTCTCTCTCTCTCTGTCTCTCTCTCTCGGCCTGCTGGAACTTTCCATTTTCTTGGAGAGTAGGCCGCCGTGCATACGCTGCTCAGTCCGTGCTACAGATTGTCTTCTCAGCCATGAGGTTGCAGTCGCTAGATGCTGTAACAGTGGGTGTTCCCAGGTTTATTGTCTACTAACACCAGAATAATAAATATCAGTAAGAAATGAATGTGGTATTGTAGTTTTATTTATTCACTAATGAGATCGTACGGTTTATTAATTCATTAAAAAAAAAGGTAAAGCAGTCAACAATCCGAAGATTGGTTGGAACACCACAGTGTTTTACTAGACAGGGTCCTGTTTGGAGATGGTATTCCGTTGCCTTCCTCCGACCTTCGAACTGACTCGGTATTTTTCACATGATCAATACTGCCAGAGGGGAAAGAAGTGGAACGTGACAGATAAAAGCCCGAGGACCTGGCGGGGATCAAACCCGCAACCTTTGGATTTGTACTGTGTCACTCTACCACTGTGCTACCGAACCGCACTACAAGCAAATCTAAAGTGGACGTAAAACAAGTCAGCGGCAAATTCCACGCCCTTCCCCTCCTGGATGATGTCCTTTGCCCTGACATTTATCCTTCCTACCAGCTGTAATCCTCCACCTCCCTCCTTCCACCTATCCCTACCAACGTGCACCATCATTCCTGTCTCTCCTCCCCAATCCTGTACCCACCGGTGTCCCTTCCCTCTCCCACCCCTCCAGGCTTCCTGGGACATCCTTTCTCGCTTTCCTCCCGCTTACCCACTGTCCTCTCCTCGCTCCCCTACCCACGCTTCTCCTCCCCCCTCCACCTCCCCCGTATCTCCCAGCTCTTTCATTCAGTGCCATCATTCTGTGCTGATGCTACATCCACGTGTGTTTACTAAGTGTGATTTTTTTAAAATGAAAACCGAACGGCCGACATGCAGCCGATGCCGAGTGTGTTTTAAATCAATCATGATTTTCCACCACCCTTTCCCCCTTTCCTCCTCTCCACTCGTCTCTAGATTTTAAAAGAGTGCTACGAAAATTTGGTGTCGTCTCAGTGTTGTGTTTTATTTTAATGAACGGTGGACAGACAACCCTTCCGTTTTCTTTTAGAAGTTTTATTCGCTATGTGGTCCCCGAGTCTATTCAGTTTTTCTTATCTTCATTTTGTCTCCATGTCCATGTTAAAAAGACTGCAATCTTTTCTCTATTTTAAAACTCGTGTAATTTTCTCCAACACTGTCATCATATACATTTTAATTACCTTCTAATTTTATTACCTTTTCTTACTTTGTGCACTCCTTTGTATTTTTGTATCTCTATCGGCTGCGCTAACAGGCAGCCCCTTTTAGGGTAAGTGAAATGACAATTAAGAAAAAATAATAATTTTATTGACAGTGACAACGGCCGCGGAACCTTTCGTTTACATCTGGTTCCTTCAGTTTTTGTTCAGTTTTTTTCTATTTTTTTCAGCTTCTTTATTTTTTGTCTACAGTTCATAACCAATAAGTTACGATCAAAGTCTATATGTGCATCTGGTTTCGAAATGCATGTCCTACAATTATAAAGTCAATTTGGTACCTTCCGGTGTCTTCTGGTCTCTTCCATGTGCACAATCTTCTTTAATGATGATTAAAACCGTGTTTATGATGATTAAATTGTGCTCTCCACAAAATTCAACCAGGCGACTTACTTTTACAATCCTTTTCCCCAGTCAACATTTACCTACTATTCGTCCTTCCCTTCCTTTTCCTACTACCGAGTTCCAGTCCCACATGATAATCAGGATTTCCTCGCCATTAACTATCTGAAAGATTTCTTTTGACTCATCACAATTTCTTTCTATCTCCTCATCATCGGCAGAACTGGTTGGCTTCATGTCTATCTTTACTACGATACTGCATTCACCATTATGTTCATAGTAACTCACCCATTTTCCTATTCTCTTATTCGTTATTACACCTACTCTGCGTTCCTCCACCCGAACTGATTTCATATTTATAATCCTGTCATCCCATGACCAGAAATCGTCTTCATCCTCCCACCATACATTACCATATTTAATTTTAACCGATCCATTTCTTTTTTCAAATTTTCTAACTTACCTACCAGATTAAGCGATATAACATTCCATGCTCCAATCCTTAGAACGCCTTTGTAGTTTCCGCCCGGATATCCGAATCGGGTACTATTTTACCTCCGGTATATTCTACCAAAGGTGTCAGCATTATTACTCGTTCATGCAGTAGGTCTGCAATTCCTCGAGACAAGTAACATCTGTAGTTTACCCATTCTTTCAGCCGTTCTCATCAACTGCTTGGAAAAGCCACGTTAGCTGACGATACAAGGCCAGCTCAATCATCCAGACTGTTGCCCCTGTAACTACTGAAAAGGCTGCTGCCCGTCTTCAGGAACCACACGTTTGTCTCGCCTCTCCACAGATACCCCTCCGTTGCACCTTCGGTACAGCTATCTATCGTTGAGTCTGTGGTTCATGACGGTAGGGGTTTTAGGTAAGTAGAAGAAAATAATCGTAAAGACACCATTTAATTAAATTTTCATGAAAAAATTTTTAAAACCTAATGCACCTTCCTGTCGACAATAACAGCTAATCAACTACTGAGGACCAGAAAAAATCCTCTAGTATTACAGCACATCGAGAATATATCCCATCCAAAGTCAAAGACGGAAATCCTATGACTACCGTTACTTTATCTGGATTAGGACGGACATCTCCGTTCACTAGGTGCCCCAAAATTTTTATGTCTTTGGAGACGAAGAGGCACTTTTTTTGGGTTGAGGCGGAGTCCTGCTGTCTGAACACACTTCACCATAGTTGACGGGCGGCTTAGATGTTCCGCAAATGTCCTAGAGAATACGACAATGTCATCTAGATAACAAAGACATGTTGTCCATTAGAAGGCGATAACTAACTTCTCGCTGTATCTGGCAGCTTTAAAATATTGTAATAAAAAATCCTGACACACTACTGCTTTCTTACAAGTTAACCATAATTCCGCACTGCAGTGCGGGATGAGGGAAGGTGCATCTGTAATATGCAGCATCCCTGAGTGGGGATGGATGGAACCTAAAGTTCAACTGCATCTCCTCATATCAAATTGCACAACATGAAAAATGCCATTCTGGATGACATTTTGCCACATGTCACGTTATACCGACAATACATTATTGTACTGTGTTCCTCGGCATACCACGTGCGGTTAAATTATCAATATTTTAAAACTGGCAGGTAATTTGCAAACATTGTTATTTTTCACTTTTTTCATCTTTGTCTTAAACCAGGACGTATTCACCTTGTGTTGTGCTGTGCCAGCAACATTTTTCAGTCTGGTTAGAATACGTTGATAACACTTGGAATGTATTTTCCAAGGTGAAGGTGATACCTTCTTTTAGAATTACACTCCTGGCCATTAAAATTGCTATACCACGAAGATGATGTGCTACCGACGCGAAATTTAACGGACAGGAAGAAGATGCTATGATATGCAAATGCTTAGCTTTTCAGAGCACTCAAACAAGGTTGTCGCCAGTGGCGACACCTACAACTTGCTGACATAAGTTTCCAACCGATTTGTCATACACAAATAGCAGTCGACTGGCGTTGCCTGATGAAACGTTGTTGTTCAAATTTTCAAATGTTTGTCAAGGTTTCAAACTACTTCAACGTTTCAAACTGCTTATGAACTACCTTATACTAAAGAAACACAAACATCCATGCCCAGGAGGGATTGGAACCCCCGACCGTAGCGACAGTGCAGACTGTGACTGGTGCGCCGCAGACTGCTCGCCATCTGCGGCCGGCAACGTTGTTGTGATGTATAACGAGGAGAAATGCGTACCATCACGTTTCCGACTTTGATAAAGGTCGGATTGTAGCCTGTCGCGACATTGCTGCTCGCGTTGGTCGCGATTCAATGACTGTTAGCAGAAAATGGAATCGAAGGGTTCAGGAGGGCACTATGGAACGCCATGCTGGATCCCAAAGACCTCGTATCACTAGCAGTTGAGATGACAGGCATCTTATCCGCATGGCTGTAACGGATCGTGCAGCCACGTCTCGATCCCTGAGTCAACAGATGGACATGTTTGCAAGACAGCAAGCATCTGCAAGAACAGTTCGACGACGTTAGCAGCAGCGTGGACTATCAGCTCAGAGACTAGGGCTACGGTTACCCTTGACTCAGCATCACAGACAGGAGCGCCTGCGATGGTGTACGCAACGTCGAACCTGGGTGCACGAATCCAAGTTCTGTTTACAGAATCATGATGCTCGCATCCGTGTTTGGCGACATCGCGGTGAACGCACATTGGAAGTTCTATTCGTCATCGCCATACAGGCGTAACACGTGGCGTGATGGTACGGGGTGTCTTCGGTTACACGTCTCGGTTACCTCTTGTTCGCATCGACGGCACTTTCAACAGTGGCCGTTACATTTAAGATGTGTTACGAGCCGTCGATCTACCCTTCATTCTATCACTGCGAAACCATACATTTCAGCAGGATAATGCACGAACGCACGCCTTTCTGGGTAGAAAAAATGTTCGACTGCTGCCCTGGTCAGCACATTCTCTAGATCTCTCACCAATTGAAAAAGTCTGGTCAATGGTGGGCGAGCTACTGTCTTGTCACAATACGCCAGTCACTACTCTTGATGAACTGTGGTATCGTGTTGAAGCTGCATGGGCATCTATACCTTTACATGTCATTAAATGTTGAAATGGTTGTAAATCTATCGGACGAAACTGCGTGCTCATCAGTCCGTAGGTGACAAACTAACCTAAGGACAACACACACACACACACACACACACACACATGCCCCAGGGAGGACTCGAACCTCCGCCGGCGAGCAACCGCGCGCTCCGCAGCGTGGCGCCTTAGACTGCTCGGTTACTCCATCGTGGCTACACGCCATCGAAGCTTTGTTTGACTCAATGCCCAGGCGTATCAGGGCCGTTATTACGGCCAGATGTGGTTGTTCTGGGTAATGATTTCTCAGGATCTAAGCACCCAAGTTGCGTGAAAATGTAATCACATGTCAGTTCTATTATATTTGTCCAATGAATACCCGTTTATCATCTACATGTCTTCTTGTTGTAGCAGTTTTAATGACCAGTAGTGTAGTTAAAATGTTGCTATTTTCTGGAAATCATCTACTTCCTTTTTCTCAATTCCAATTATAATACTCAAAATATTTAGGGGATCAGGTGAGATATCATACACAATGTACATACGTAACGCATATAATTCAGATATTAAGTTACAATTGTAATTTGTGTGTGATACAGTACGATATTTCACTGCCTCAAATTTTTACTTGATGCTTACAAAGCGTTTTCTTAGAACGAGGCACCATGTGGCTCCATAATATTGAAAACTCATTCTTGTTGCACTCAAAATATGATGTGTGATCACTATGTTCGGCCACTACAGTTGCACTCCTGCGTGACATGGACAGTATGAGGATATCAATCAGCTCTTGAGGGATATTTGACAATTATTTCATGAGTGCAACATCCAACTCTGCAACCGTTGTAGGAGGGTCGCTGCAATTCATCTGCCAAATACATAAAAGATATGCTCAATCGGATTTAATTCCGTTCAGTTCGCTCGGCTTCTGGCATGTTGTCCACCAGTGCAGCTGTGTGGGGATGAGCTTTATCTTCTACCCGAAGGATCTCCTGGGGAACCAGCGTACGGCACAGCGAAAGGTCTAAGGATCTCGTCTATATACCTCTGAGCAATCAAAGTGCCATTCTGAAAGATTTATAGATCGGTACGTCTTCCAATATTGATTGCTGTCCTTCTGTCCACTCCAATTGTCCACCACCACGATATAGTGATGTTTCCGGCACATAAGCAGGATTGTTCGGAATTCCACGTCCTCTCCAGATGAGAGAACGACGACTCCCCGGCTGAACATAGAAACTTAACGCATCTTTGAACAGAATACGGTGACATTCGTAAGGAAACCTGATGTTTCCCCGCCCAGTTTCTACGGCCTGAAAGGTGTCGTGGTTTTAACGTGACGTACTCCATAGACCTCCGTGCGTAGAGGCCACTTTCTCGAAGACGATTTCGGACTGTTTGTGTCGATATTGCGTGTCCTGTTGCTGCCTGGAGCAACTGTCTTGAAGCTGAGTTGCTATAAGCCTCCTGTCTTGATGGGTTGTTAACCGGAGATTACGATCATTGGTTGCTGATGCGGCGAAAGACTTTGGTCTTGTCTGTTTTAACGGTTGTTGCTGTCTGTTATCGCCTCTAGGTCCTGGAAATTATACTTTGGGATACTCCAGTAGCTGCAGTCACCTCTCTCTTTGTCTGTCCCGGTTACAACCTTTCCTCGCCTCTCCACGCCCTAGGATCGATTAAGTCACGTTGTTACTGCATTGCACTACCTGCTCACTACACTATCTGATCCCAACTGCATATGTAATTCGTGTGGCAGAGTAAACACAAGTCAACACCAGCCCCTCTGCAGCAACTTTCTGTTATTACCACTATCTCGGTTACCGTCCACTTCCTAGAACAGACAGGAAGAAGTCGAACCATTTTAGTTCAGTCTGCTGATGATAGTACTTCAAAACCTAAATTGTTTTGACCAGTTTATTTCAGAATTGAAATGTTTGTAAATCTATAGGACTTAAGTACTGTGGTCATCAGTTCCTAGGCTTACAAACTACTTAAACTAAAGCTAAGGACAAAAAATACACCCATGCCCGAGGTAAGACTCGAACTTCCGATGGCGAGCAGCGGCGCGATCCGCCTACTAGGTGCCTATTTTTCTATTTTTCTTTCTTTTTTTATTTTTAATTTCTTCGGGTAGATGGATGCTTTGCGGTCGTTTGTTCATGTTCGTTCTTGGTTGTTCGTTGTATATTTGGCTTAGCTTTTTTATTACAGAGGGAGTTGAGCTCTCTGGTCGCGCGCTGAGCCACGACTCCCAGCATTAGAACGCTCGGCCACTCCACTGCGGCCAGTTTCAAAATGTCCAAATGTTTGTATAGCTTGTGGGACGTAACTACGAGGTCATCAGTCCCTAAACTTACAAACTACTTATTAACTAGCTAATACTAAGGACGGCACAAATATCCATGCCCGAGTGGGGATTCGAACCCCCGACCGTAGTGGCCGTGCAGACCGTGACTGGAGCGCCTCAGTCCCCTTGGCCATCGCGGCCGACTCGGCCAATTTATTTCACCACTTGACTGTATTCATTTTAATTTTAAGAACTGTAGTACTAAAACTTTGCCTGTGGAGCTATTTTCAAATGCAACTGACAAACAAAAACCTATATACACATTGGAAGATGAAAGGCATAATGTGATCAAATGAATACGGGCTGTGTGTAAAGTCACTTAGAATATCGCAAAGCAGACATAAACCCATACCTGCTATAACATTGCAGCAAATATTTCTGTGGTGTCGCACAAGTCCAAAGTGCGCGCCACGTACTTTCGCCGCGCGCCGCCATGCACGCACGGCGCGGCGTTCTTACAACGTCAGCCACGAGCGCCCTCTGCTACAATTCCGCTCGTGGCCACCACTGAATGACATCGTTCACTTGGGACTGAGATAGGAACCAGTTAACACTTCGTATTCAGATAGGCACCAGTGAAGACTTGGCTATCGGACAAGCACTAGGCTGGCCTCTAGCTCAACTATGTATCAGCATTCTGCAGTACTGAGCTATGTAGAAGTTAAGTATTGTATAAATTCTGTGCAATATATATCTCGTTCTAATTTACTCTAGTGTTTCTAGTTTCTGCTGTCCCACTGGCTACTCACCTTCGTACCTGCACAAGCGTGCTACCTTTATTCCTGTGTCGGTGTTCCTACTCGGCCACCGACACCTACAACGGAAACGAGACACAAAAGCGGCGACGAGGCTGGGACACAAAAGTGGCGACGAGGAGTGATAGACGAACCGTGGACCAGCCCGCTTACAGCAGCCAGACAGCAGCAGTCGGAGCACGCAGAAATTGCTCCCGCCCACCCACCCTTATAATAAGATTTTTGGGGGAACGTTTTCAGTTACGTGTGTTGTGGACTTTTTTGTTGCAGAGCGTTGTCTTTCATATTGCATTTGTGTTTTGTTATAATTTACTTGTATGCGCGGCGCCTAATCGGTCAGCATGGCTACTACCCCGAACCCAAACTTAATGGCGCAGTTGACAGCAACTCAACAACAGCCGTCGCATCAGCAGCCTACACCTACCGCTGCACCGCTTCCCACGTTCCGCCAGTACAACGAACGTGAGAAAGAATGGAGTGACTATTACGCGCAGTTTCAAGAACTCGTCGCGGCTCATCAAATTACAGGTCTGAGAGTGAAGAACCTTTTCTTATCGATTGTAGGAACTCCAACTTTCGTGTTACTACAGAAACTGTTCTCCCATGCATCACCTCGTGATCTAGAATTCGATTAAATTGTAGAAGCACTGAATACCCATTATGAGAGAAAAGTTCTCGTAGCTGCGGCACGGTACCGATTTTTCAGACTAAAAAAGTTACCCGAGCAGTCACACCAGCAGTGGATTACGGAACTGAAGGGCTTAACCCGCAAATGTAAATTTACTTGCTCTTGTGGACTTTCTTATAGTGACGTGATGTTGAGAGACGCTATCACTCAGAACATTCAGGATCCCAGAATTAGGACAGCCATTTTAAAACAGTCTGACCCCCTCATTATACAGTGTACTGCAGCTTATTGAAGCGCATGATACTTCTGACTTAGCAGATGTAGAAATGCAGAGCCACAGTGTTTATTCAGTGCGCCGTAACAGACGTTTTCCTAGTCATAGTGCTCAGTCTAGCCCTAGTGATTCTTATTTTTCTACCGGCCCTGCTGAACAGACAGTAGCTAGTGTAAAAGTGCGACACAAAGGTCGTCCCGTCGTGTTAGACAAAGTCATTTGAATAACGGGCGCCAACGTTCAATTCAGAAAAATGTTCGTAAGTCTTGCCCTCAGTGTGTATCTCGCCACAAGCGTGCGCATTGCCCTAATCGCAACGCAACCTGTTATCAATGTGGCCAATCAGGACATGTACAGTCTGTGTGTATGCGAATTAAAAACTCAAAGAACGGTACCGTTAGAAACGGTGCTTCGCCGAGTGCACGAACAGTTCTTGCTGTCAATGTCATAGACGCTGTGAAATTGAACAGTGCTTTGCTTGGTTCTCAATTGCATGAAAGTTCTTCTGCGCCTACTGCAAAACTATGTAGTGCGCCACGTAGCAAGAGCCGACGAGCGCGTAAAACAGTGCAATGGAAAAGGGTTCGGGACAAGCAAAATGACTATGTACAGTGCAATCCTGTAGTTAAATTAGTGCCTTCTGCAACTTCTCCTTGTAATAGTGCCCAGTACTGTGTAGCTAGTGACAGTAGATTTGATGTAGCTACTCAAAAGTTTAGTGCAGTAGTTATTGCATCTGGAGTAGCCTCGCAATGTGCGGACGCCGATCCGGCGGTAGTGCCATCTAGTGACAGTGTTGTTAATCCGCTGCGTGCCGAGTCTGCGCCGCTTACTTCACTACGCGACCCGCGCAAGCGCAGCAAACAAGCTGTATTAGACGTTGCCCACTAGAGGTCCGCACCTCCTCGGTTGCTCGCTCGAATCGCGTGATACATGTCGTTCTCTGACAGTCCGACAGGTGTCGGTACTGCAGCTTGCGGCAAGGCGTGTGGCTGCGCTCGACTTCCTCCACGCTCGTTCGAGCGGCGCACGCTCGACTGGCCCGACCATCCACACTGCCCGCTCGACACTCGGTCGACCACCGCAGCGCCACTCGAGTCCAAGGCGAGTGTCGGGAGCAAACTAGACGCTAGAGAATAAATCCTGACTGCGAAATTTGGAATTGTTTCCTTTCCCGGGTTCTTCGAACGCTGTTCTCTCGATCCAGTTGAACTAGCCATTCAGTTTCGCATTTTCTACTTTATAATACAGGTTATTATACGTGATTAAAGTTTCTGTGCTAAGATCATTTAATAAATGCGATTTCCATGATCTTTCTTTCGTTCTTTCTTGTTCCCATTTTGTGGACTGTTAGTACCTATTTAGTGGTAGGTGTTTCTTGCCGTCTTAACGAGGAAATGATTGTCTTATATCCATTCCTCTTCTCAGTCTCAAGTGCTGAAATACTTTGTCCGTCTTTTATATTGATATTAAATACACGATATTGATGTGCACCCGTTAGGTTAGTTTTGTGCATCTCTCTCTCTCTGTTGGGCCCCGTTAATATAATATTCCCGTAGCATTTTGGCACTGTGCGTGGTTGCTGCGCCTCTACCTTTTCCGAGTGAGTTCTTAACAGAAATTTTTCCAATTGTACCATTCATATATCCCCCACTGCAAATGTCATCTTTCTTATGTACATAATAAGGAACGCATGCAAACTTGTGTGCAATATACAGGATCTGCGCTTTCTTCCGTCGTCATGATCTTATTCTCGTCTAATGCTCATATATCTTGTACCTGTTTTAAATCCTCTTGTTCCAATTGTTTACTTTATGGTGCTCCCGCTGTTTCAGTGATATCTGTGTTATATTTATTTAGGGCTGTCTGAAGAATGCCACGCGGGTGCACCAGCCAAAAGAGTGAAGTGCATTTTTTCGGAAGGGCTGGACTGTGAAATGCGCGAGGCGCAATCCCCCATTGAGATGGACGTTTATTTAGCAAGAATTGATGGTGATTACGACGATCTGCTTGAATGGTATAAACGCAACATTACTCTCTTTCTTAAGGTAGCTGTATTGGCAAACAGAATATATTGTGTGCCTGCCACAAATGCACCTAGTGAACGGACTTTCAGTGCGGCACGGAAACTGATTTCTGATACAAGAACTCGAATCGGTCTACAACGTTTCAATGATACTTTAACAGTACATTGCAGTTACAATGCCACCAACGAATAGTTTGGGATAATGTTGTTACTTTTCGATCTATACTTTATTGTACGATAACATTCACTTTTGTACATTGCAATAAAAAAGTTGTTCGTTCCGTTGTTTCTCTTTGGATCCTTTACATTACTTCCAAATGTTGTAGTTGGTGAAAACAGCCTTTTTGTCTCGTTTGCGGTATAATGATATTGCGGTTACATGCTATTATGCAAGAATACACGTCTACAGCATAACTGATTTTAGTTCCTTTAGTCAGTGAGGGTGCGTCAGACGCAAAAGCAGCCCACACCTTAGAGCCACAGAGCCGCTGCCTTAGCGACTGAGAAGTAAGCCTACCAAAGAATCACTCTCAGATTTTTATGAAATTTGGATATGTTATAAAACATTAAAAACTATGAGACACGTATTTTCTTTAGCGAAGGAAAAACTTATTTAAGAGGGTAAACGGTCCCTCCAAAATTGGGGCTAAAATAGAAAAATCGCAATAACTTAAAGATTAGTAAGGCGATTTTAATAATTTTTGGTATGAAAGTATCGGAGGTATATTACAGAGGCAGCGACAATTAGGGGGGCAGCAACCGCTAAAGTGTCCAATTTTTTGTACTAAAAAAATTGTTTTAATTTAATCGAGGTTGAATCTATGAAATTTGTCTTTTATCAAAAGATACTTTCATACCAAAAATTATTAACATCGCTTCATTAATCTCTACGTTATCGCGATTTTTATATTTTAGCCCCAATTTTGGAGGGACAGTTCACCACTTAAATATGCAAATATGACACTTGGGTAGGTTTCCTTGTGAGTACAGTGGCAGCACTACGCTGTGCAGCTTCTACCCGCGCCGCCCCACGCAGCCTCGTTCGATTGTCAACACGCTTGCTGCGAGCGTACACACTCGGCGCGCCACCGCCGAGCGTTGTGCAGTCGACTGAGTACGAGCGAGCGAAAACGGCGATTTGCAGACCTCTATTGCCCACATTCGTGCACCTGTCGAGCGCCACAAGCAAAAACTATTTGTGACTCTTTCTATAGAAAATAAGACTGTGCAATTTCAGCTCGACACTGGTTCCGCTGTTACATTAATGAATAAAGACACTTATGAACTTCTGGGTTCGCCAAAATTGTCGCCGTCTCAACAAGTGCTAACGGCATATACAGGACAAAATATTCCCGTGCTAGGAACGTGTAGCCTGTCTGCCTCTTTTCAAGGTGTAACAGAAACAGTTGCTTTTGTAGTTCTTCAGGCCAAATCTACACAGAACATTTTTGGACTAGATGCATTTGACTTGTTTGGTTTATCAATTCAAAGAGATGTGCTTCAAATTTCGTCAGTAGTGCCTCAGGACAAAATCAATGCATTGTGTGAAAAATACAGTGACTTGTTTTCGCCGGAACTAGGTTGTGCAAAAGACTTCGTGGCACATGTAACTTTAAAAGAATCTGCAGTTCCAAAATTTCGTAAAGCCAGACCAGTGCCTATCGCAATGCGTGATACAGTTGAAGACGAACTTAAACGTTGGCAAGATAGTGGGGTGATTTCTCCTGTTTCTGCGAGTCAGTGGGCCTCGCCTATAGTAATTATACCCAAGCCGTCAGGAAAACTTCGTCTCCGTGCGGACTTTAAATCAACAGTGAACAGTCAAACAATTGTAGACACTACCCCCTGCCCCGACCTGACGAACTGATGGACAAATTAGGACAGTCTCGCTTCTTTTCCAAGATTGATTTAGCAGAGGCATACTTACAGATTCCACTTGATGACGAGTCAAAAAAGTTTTTCGTCATTAATACTCACATGGGCCTTTTTCAATTTCAACGCCTACCCTTTGGCAGTTCTTCCGACCGCGCCATTTTTCAGCGTTTTTTTTGGAACAGCTGACAGTTTCTGTACCGTGCTGTTCGAACTATTTAGATGATATAGTGGTATCCGGACGTACAGTTGAAGAACTTTTAGCAAACCTGGAGTGCCTTTTTAAAGTGTTGACTGCAGCAGGTCTACGTTGTAATAAAGCAAAGTGTTTGTTTTTTTCAAACTGAAATAGAGTACCTAGCCCATGTGATTAATGCTCAAGGAATCCATCCCTTACAGTCACATCTTCGTGCAATCAAAGACTTGCCTCCTCCTAAGAATGTGCATGAATTGCAAGCAATAATGGGAAAGCTTAACTATTATTTCAGATTTATTCCCAATGCCTCTCAGATTGCAGCTCCACTGCATCACTTACGTAGGGAAAATGTTCTTTTGTATGGTCTAAAGATTGTCAGGTTGCCTTTGACAAACTAAAGTCTGCACTACTCAGTGATGCATATTTGATTCCCTTTGACCCACAGAAGCCTGTAGTGCTAGCAGTTGATGCATCGTCGTACGGTCTGGGTACAGTTTAGTCACATCGCATCGGATCTCACGATAGACCTATTGCCTTTGCGTCCAAGCTTCTGACGCCAACGCAACAGAATTACAGTCAGATAGAAAAGGAGGCCTCAGCAATAAATTACGGCGTCACAAAATTTCATCATTATCTCTATGGCAGAAAATTCTATTTGTTGACGGACCACAAGCCTCTCATGTCGTTGTTCTCACCCACAAAGCGAATTCCGCCACGAACGGCACAAAAGCTTCAGAGATGGTCCTTGATATTGTCAAATTATCAGTATGAGATTTTTGTGCCAACGCGGACACACTTTCCCGACTTCCGGTTGGCCACGATGTGTCGTTTGATTCTTCGGAAATGGCATGTTGTCAGATAGACCCCAGAGATGCTTCCGCTGTCGCAGATTTCCCTTTGAACTCTCGTCGGGTTGCACAGGAAACAGCTGCGGATGCAGACCTAAGTGTGGTAGCACGTTTTGTTCGCTCAGGGTGGCCTGCCAGAGCCAAAGACATTGATCGGCCTCTGGTTCGACGTTATTTTACACAACGTCATGCATTATCTTTAAGTCGGGTGTTCTGTTGTTACATACAGACAACGCCCAAACAAGAGTGATTGTTCCTTGTTCCCTGCAACGAGAAGTGTTACGCCTCCTGCATCAAGGACATTGGGGTATTGTTCGGACAAAGCAATTGGCCAGACGTCATTGTACCTGGGTTGGTATGGACGCCCAGATAGAGAGCATGACGTCACAGTGTACTGTTTGTGCGGAGCATCAGGCGGCTCCTCCGCAACGTTTCTCAGACTGGCCACGCCCCAAGCGACCATGGCAACGTTTACACATTGACTTTGCCGGACCTTTCTGGAATACGCGCTGGTTAATCGTTGTAGACGGTTTCAGCAAGTTTCCTTTTGTGGTTGCCATGAACTCAACGACGGCGTCTAGTACAATCAGTGCCTTAACATCAGTGTTTTGCATCGAAGGTTTGCCTGAAACTATCGTCAGTGACAATGGACCTCAGTTTCTTAGTGCGGAATTTCAACAGTTTTGTCGTGTGAATGGCATTCAGCATATCACCACCGCACCTTTTCACCCTCAGTCCAATGGTGAAGCAGAACGTTTCGTTCGAACATTCAAGTCTCACATGGAAAAGATGAAAGGTCAGCACTCCAGGCAGCAAGCTCTTCAAATTTTCCTGTCTACGTATCGGTGCATGCCACGTGACGGCCCGTCTCCTGCCGAGCTGCTACACGGCCGCCGTCACCGCACTCTCCTTCACCTGCTGCAGCCTCCCACGCACCGAGTCGGTTCGTATGGCGCTACGCGTTTTCAGGTTTTGACGCCGGTGCTGTACAGGGTGTTTGCTGGTATGAAGAAGACATGGTTGCCAGGCATCATTCAGCGCGTGCTCGGTCACAATATGTATGTTGCACGTTCTTCCACAGAGTCGGAGCTGCGGCGCCACGCAAACCAATTGCGCCTGCACAGGCCGCGCGATCCTGTCTCGGGTTTCTTGATTCCAGACCCAGTTCACCGCCAGGGAGCACAGCCACATCGTTCGTCCCCGGACTACGAGATCCCTATGGACGTCGACGCACCTCCGACGCAGTCGTCGCCGCCGCTGTCGCCGTCGCAAATGACAGCGTCACCGAGAGGAACTCCGGAACCGTGCGTGCCGCCGCCGCATGGGCCACGCACCTCAGAAGATGACCTGCTCCCTCTGGGCGGAGGCGGGAGCCCTTCCGCTGGTTTTGGCGGGTTTCCCGGCGGATCGCAAGGTGTATACCGGGGCGCGGACGGCGTCTCGATCCCAGCCTCAGCTACGACGCCCGTCCCACCAGTAACGCCCCCGCCCAGGCCCTCCTCCCAGTGCCGTTGCCGTGGCCCTCAGCCCTACGCCACGACGGCGCGGCGGTTTGGGGGGGAGGGGTGTGGTGTTCTTACGACGTCAGCCACGAGCGCTCTCTGCTACAACTCCGCTCGTGGCCACCACTGAACGACATCGTTCACTTGGGACTGAGATAGGAACCAGTTAACACTGCGTATTCAGATAGGCACCAGTGAAGACTTGGCTATCGGACAAGCACTAGGCAGGCCTCTAGCTCAACTATGTATCAGCATTCTGCAGTACTGAGCTATGTAGAAGTTAGGTATTGTATAAATTCTGTGCAATATATATCTCGTTCTAATTTACTCTAGTGTTTCTAGTTTCTGCTGTCCCACTGGCTGCTCACCTTCGTACCTGCATAAGCGTGCTACCTTTATTCCTGTGTCGGTGTTCCTACTCGGCCACCGACACCTACAACGGAAACGAGACACAAAAGCGGCGACGAGGCTGGGACACAAAAATTTCTACTACCCGTGTATGCTACCGTATTTAATATAGTTGTTATTTTTGTCACGGTGACACAGGCTTTGTTTATGACGAAGAAATTCAGTGTGTGTGTCTTTGCCTCATTCCCCACTACGATCTATTTTACTCAAATGTGAGCGCGTGCCAAGAGTGTTTCTCAAGATACCAGGAGACAGTACATATCTCAACAACAACAAAATTTTGTTGCTTCATTTCTCTATAAATAAGAACTGGTGGAGCAAATACTCTGTAACTTAGGGCTACACAGGCAAATCTGATTTCTCATGAACACGGAATTATAATTTCAAAAATTCTGGTAAAACTATGAAGTGCTAGTAGTTCCTCCTCACGATTTGGTGCTAATATATCGTACTCTTCCTTTCTGTGGTGTTCCTGGACGAAGAATTTCATATTCTTCATGATCATTAATTTGTTAATGCCACATGTTTTTGGTGTCTTATAACTGAAGTCCCTTTTCTTCGGTTTCAGTCACTTAAAGGTTTGTTTCTCGAATGCATCACAATCTACCAGAATACTCACAGAAATACAGCACTCCGCTTCAGACAATGTCCATACCTGAAACGAGCCCTATAATACTGCTTGTGGTAGTAATGTGGCTGCACAAATGTTGTCAGATTTCTATTTTAATTGGTTAATCGCAGATTTGAAAGTTTCCTTTGTAATCTTCATAAATGCACAATTACCCCGTAAATTCTGTGCAAATATGTTGTCTCTTTAACGTTCTCCCATTTATACGGAAACAACTGAGTATTTACCGAGAGTGACTAAATGTAATGCATATAATTATGTTACAAAATCTGTCAGTCATCAGTTATGACATCAAAATTGTGTTGACCAGGTGAGAGCAGTTTATTGCACCGGTACGCGTGACCGTTGACACTTTGGGCAAACGATTCCATTTGGTGCGACAGTTCATTACAGTTGTCACCACAGCTGTAATTAGACTCGCTGCGGTTACCCACGTTCGCCACGTCCGCCATTACGGGCACTCACGGGTATAATGGCGTCCTTTCTAGAAATTTCAGACAGATAATGCTATCGTCAAGTTGAAAATTATGATACGTTCTTCTGTGTTACACTTGAAATTTCTCGTTTAGGAATTACCGTAGTGGTATAGTTAAATTAGAAACGTCACAACCGCCATATGTATTGCAGTCGCGGTAATAGGAGACATACGTCTCACGTTTTCATATATTTGGAAGCAGGGCCGGCGCAAGCTTAACTGCCGCTCCGTGCGAGTTTCTAATTGTGCCCCTCTCATTAAAAGAAAAAGAAGCAAAAACCTTCTGTAATGTTAAAAACAGGCCATTTTTATGACAGATCTGCTATCATCTGTTTTCATAACAAAAATCTATGTTTGACAGTTATATAAAAGACATAGGAGTGTATATGTACGCCTAATACATAAAAGGAAAAAGTTTTTACTGAAAATCTCGTTAAGTTCTTATTACAGACTTTTATACCACACTCTGATGAACGTACTTAAGGTTATGGACTGCCTATTTTTGAAATATACACGGTTTTCGTAAATTCCTATTATACATTGCGATTACAATGCAAATACAATATTGACAGCATGCAATGCTTGGAACCTTAACATCGTAAAAACGGAAAGTTATGTTTTAAGCGATTTCATTTTTTAAGAGTTTGGAACACCACTCTCAAGTGTTATATTGTGCTTGAGATTGGGGAAATAATATAGTTAATTCAATTTGAATCTCATAACTAGCTTTTTTTATTTTAGTTTCATAACGGTCGAAAACTTTTGATCGATGGTGTACGCCTACTTACATGTTAAATCGAAAAATGCCAATGATCGTTTCTTCAGTGAGTCTGCACACCAGGCTCGAACTCTTACGGAAATCAGTGAAAAGAAATGTACTGTGACATTATGGGCAGGGATACCATGACAATAGTGTCCGGATAAGTTGGAAAGGACAGTCGGTGCAAGGACAGTCGGTGCAAATGAGACTACTGTGTCCAGGTGGTGTAGTGGTCAGCGCGTAACTTGTATTCAAAACACGACCTATCAAAAAATTTCATGTTTCTCCATTTACTTAATTCCAAGTCCAGTGGCAGCTCAAGTCGAAAATTCCATTGCGTCTTGTTTTAATAATGGCCGCGTTCATAATTAGGTTGAAATTTAAAGCAAATTGTTTGAATTTTAAGTCTTTTCTGAATACTTTTGTAGGATCCAAATTGGCTGATTCTGTAAAATCCAATACCACAGTACCCGTTGGAACATAGAAATTAATTAATTATCTGCCAGTTGTCATACGATTTTGTTTAGAAACTTTATCTGCCAGTTATCATACGATTCTGTTTAGAAACGTGATTTGAAAAGTAGAAAGTATCATTTTTATTTATAAAATTTATTTCTACCGACACAATTAAAAAACTCCTGTCATTCTGATTTTTATTCTAGATATTTTACTTCTGCAATTGTTGGGCAGGAAAAACACCTTCCTATTAAATCAAGGTAAATTGCAGCTTATACTCGCGAGTTACAACAAATTGTGATGCGCTTCTTTCTTCAAGGTAGGAAAAGCAACAAAATTGCGTCTGATCGATCTTGAATCCATCGGCCAACTACCCATAAGAATTCTGTATTTTTTATTCCTTAAGTACGCAACAACTGCCGGAATAGTTCCCCTACAAAGAAAGGCAAGATGTGGTTGCGTAGACTTTCCCGGCGTGATAACTGATATTCATCTCGGGTTTGCAGCCGGATACCATCATCAACTAAACGCAAAACAGTTTCCGGCGAGTAAGTGTAATCAGCGCACTCACCTGAAGATGGCAGCCAGTTGGTCTGCCGAAATACTGCGTTTAGTTGACGATGGTATCCGGCTGCAAACCCGAGATGAATATTATATGAAAGGCAGGAATTTTAAAAAAATAGCTTAAATGTCAGAGACCACATGAACTCCACAATTCTTATTCTCAAAACAAAGAACTGAGTTATCATTGAGATAGTTTAACTTATTGTATAGGAGTGGAGACAGCTTAGGCGATGGTGGCCTGAAAAGAGCTTCGAATTCGGCGAAAGTGATTAGTCTCAGAGAGAAGGACGCGAAGGTCGTACAGACATATAGGAAGTGTCTATGACTTGATCTGGACACCTAAAGACTATCATAGCATCCCCTACAAAGAAAGGCAAGATGTGGTTGCGTAGACTTTCCCGGCGTGATAACTGATATTCATCTCGGGTTTGCAGCCGGATACCATCATCAACTAAACGCAAAACAGTTTCCGGCGAGTAAGTGTAATCAGCGCACTCACCTGAAGATGGCAGCCAGTTGGTCTGCCGAAATACTGCGTTTAGTTGACGATGGTATCCGGCTGCAAACCCGAGATGAATATTATATGAAAGGCAGGAATTTAAAAAAAAATAGCTTAAATGTCAGAGACCACATGAACTCCACAATTCTTATTCTCAAAACAAAGAACTGAGTTATCATTGAGATAGTTTAACTTATTGTATAGGAGTGGAGACAGCTTAGGCGATGGTGGCCTGAAAAGAGCTTCGAATTCGGCGAAAGTGATTAGTCTCAGAGAGAAGGACGCGAAGGTCGTACAGACATATAGGAAGTGTCTATGACTTGATCTGGACACCTAAAGACTATCATAGCATCTGATGACCGCTACTTAGGAATTTCATCTTGGAGGAACCGTGTAATGATCGATACCAGCCTGAATAATGTTTTTTGTGAAGCCAGGGGACGTCGTATTTCGACTCAATCTGTAGGTAAGAGGCTGCATGACATGCTACTTGATTCCCGACATCCATGGCTAGGTCCAGCTTTGACAGCTTGATATCAAACAGCGCGGTACAGATGGTCCCAATAGCATACTAAATGGACTCGTCATAACTGGGAACAAGTGCTATTCGCAGATGAGACTCCCATCTGCCTTCAACCAGACAATCTTCAGAGACTTTTTTGGAGGCAAACTGATCACCCAAACGTATTAGTCACACCGTTCAGTGAGTGCATTAAGGTGGTGCTTCCGTGTTGTTTTACGGTGTCGTTATGTGGGGCCACCGTAAGCTAGATAGAAGCCAGTCAACCGGATCATCACGGATGGAATCCTCCGACGTAATTTCAACCACGTAGGCAACATTTCGCTGAGGTATTCGTTTTAATGGACGACAATTCCCACGCTCATAGTCCACATATTCTGAATGCGTTCGTTCATTATAACGACAGAAATGAAACCTATCGAACATGCATAGATTACATTGAAAAGGGCAATTTATAGACGAGAGAACGCACCAATCAATCTGAGAGATTGAAGAGTTGGATAATCGGGATCAACAGTCCCTTGATGTTCTAGTGGTCGGTATGCCACTATGAATACAGTTATCGTTAGTACAAGAGGACGTGTTACCGGTATTATAGGTACTGGTGCCTACTGCTGGGACACAAATACTTTACGTTATTTTCGTACGACTTGTCAGTTTCTGATTAATTAGCAATTAACAAAACTAAAATATTGTTTTGTGTATTATTTTTGTTTAACGGATCATGAACCCCTAGAATCGTGGTGAATATCAAGTGCTTTTATTTTATTAAAAATTATTAACTATCTCCATAGAAACACAAAACTTGGTATCACTTTTTGACAGAGGTATGGAAAGAATCACTTAGTCTACTGTTTCTTAACTTTTAGGTCGTGAATACCAGGGGGGATCACAAAGCCTTGCTTCGAGGGTCGTTGTCTCAGGAGGAAATAGGTGCACCACAAAACAACCAACCCAGTTCATGTCTCATTACTTGGTATTGCTTGGCACAAAAATATACGCATAACAAAAGTGTAATTTATTTTATGTTTGAGCTTGGTAATTCATTATGTCGCATTAATTATCAACTGAGTAAAACGTAGATTGTTTTGTAATAAACATAATGTGTTAATGATGAATGAACGCAAAACCTTAAAAACCTGTTTGGGGTAACAGGCATTTTCTAAGCTAACAAGATGCAGCAAGTACATTTGAAAAAGTCGGAAAAACAATCACATAGTTGTGACATAAAGTCACGGAGAAGGCAGGCGACTATGATTAATAGTAAATGAAGTCTGCAATAGGCTGTATAGGTCGCTGTATTGATTAATGTCATGAAGTGGATAAAATATGACTTTATTTGACGCGTTTCGGCCTGAGCCATCATCAGAATCTGTGAAAGGGAAATAGTTATTGTACAATATAAGAACAGAAATATTAGAAAAACATTTTACAATTTCGTTATAAAGAAATTTAGAGCACGTGCCCTGCATACATAAATTGCACGTATGTCAGTACAAATGGATACATGTTGTTCCTGTAACATTATGGAGCAGACTGAGGATACGGTAATGTAATACAGGTTTATAGATTTTGGTCACTAGATGGCGCGCCTTCTTGAACATAAAGCCTAGTGGCGGCGTGACCAATGAAAAAACGCTAGGTGGAATTACAATATACCAACACAAAAACAAAATGTTACTTTTTACAAAGGACTTTTACAAATGCTTGTTAAACCATGTCTTATGGGGTAACAAAAATGAACAAATGCCACATGATGTGGTATGCTACAAATCCTTTACAAGTTGGTTATACAGTGGGACCTCACTCAACGAACGTAATTCCCTTGGCCTTACTAGCAATGCGATATGCAAAATATTTTTTTTTCTGCAGGAATTCATGTAAAAACTGTGCGTTCCATTACGAAAAATAAAAGAAAAATGTAAAATTGTAGCCTCCAAGTTTGAAGTTCTTTTTTAGATGTAATTTGTATTAATAGCGAGAAAGTGAAATTCACTACCTTTGAAATCACACATTTAGGTGTATTATGCTTAAGTACCGGATGGAAGGAGGTGGGCGCCAGAACATTTTTACGTGGAAAGAGGACTTATAGCCTCGGCGGAATAGCCGTGCGCACTGAGGCGCCGTGCTACGGTGAGCGCAGCCGATCGCCGTTGGGGGTTCGAGTCCCCCTCGGGCATCGGTGTATGTGCTGTCCTTAAGTTAGTTTAAGTAGTGTGTAAGCTAAGGACTAATAACCAAGCAGTTACGTCCCATAGATTTACAAACACCTGAACTTTTTTAGGCGCATATTCAAAAAGATCGAGAAAAATTAACCTAGATATGCTGAATTTTTATATAGAGTAATATCTAGTCTAATGTTACTAGGATTTCTAAAGGTGAAAGTGTGTATGGGCATTGTTATATTATTTTGGTATTTGGATAGTGAGATATATACGAAGAATGTTTTTGTTGAATCAATAACTGCAGACACTGTTTCAACGAATTGTGAAGCATTTCTCCAATATACCGTACCGTGAAATTAAGAACTCAAAGTATATACCTTGATTGAACTGTATTTGTCATTTCACTGTTGAAAACAGTTGTAGTAAACCAAGTGAAATGTGTTCTAGTGATACCTGTAACAACACCAGGTTGTCTCTCTAAAAGTACCTTCTTTCGAAAGCGTGGCCGCGTTGCCGACGGCAATAGTAAAAGCTCTTCTTTGGTGGCGGTGACTTCGTGATGGACGGCCACAAATTAGAGCTCCACACCAGCGTGCATAGCAGGAACCGACGTTATTGTTCCCATTTGCTTCAGTAACGACTGAGAGTCAACACGACGTAAAACAGAGCTCTGTGTTCGAGGTTTCGTCAGTGAAAAAGTGCTGTTGTCTAGCGTGCTTAAATAAAGACTACAATGTGTCAGTTGCAGGTCTCTCCTTTGAACATACGTCAAAACTTGAAAAGTTAGTAATAAAACCTAGTTTTTCATTTGAATTCCCTTAACTTTTAGTTTCCGTTAGTAATTTATTTAAGAATGAGTCACCAGCTTCCTTCTAAAAGTCTCAATTTGTACCAAATTTTAATTCTACTCACAGTCTATATTATTTATCATTGATAAAACTAAGACTACGTTTGTCTTAGTGGAATGTAATTATTCCTTGTAAATACCTCCCAAGTCTGAGGTGAAGACAGGATTGTCCCCATTTCGTTCCACGCCGGGGCTGTTATGCCGATATTGGAGAGCCTCGACAATTATGCTGCGATGGAATTAGAGTTCATTTTGGGGAGGAAAAAGTATCAGCTTAGTTTGTGCAGTTGTATTTACCGTTTTGCCAAGTTGGCGCCAATGTTAAGCGCTTGCGTAGTGAGCTACAAACCCGGGTTCGAATCCCAGCCAGTACCAGTTTTAATTCTAGTCTTCAATCTGTATTCACTACCATCAACGAAACTGAGACTATGTGTCAGATACACGTGATTATTCGATCAGTCTAAAACGGTACCCCTTGGGAACATCTAATTTTTAGATCAGGCTAAAACGACTACTCTTACCACAATCAATTTAATTCATTATTAATTTTTTGGCTTCTTAGCAAACAATTCAGTGTTAAAAGGCCGTACTGAAAAAGAAGCGACAAAAGGAATACGAGTGTTTAGTATTCCATCGACAAAAGCATTAGACAAATTATATTGAATCGACTAAGTTTACAATCAGGAGTGAATTTCTTTCTTTATTCAATTTTTCGCTTTCTGGTTTTTTAAAATCATTTTCCGGAAATGGAGAGAATAGTTCCCTCACAATGTGAAACCTTAACTTTTCCCGGAGTAATGAATGTTCAAACAACTTACGGTTATGCTGCCGGGTAACGTCGTCGACAACCGCCGATATTTCGGCAGAACGACACTTTGCCATTCTCAAGACACAATTGCACTTAAGGAAGCAATGTGCAAGCGTATTTAATACCTCGGTTTGCAAAGGATAAACAAGGAAGATAGCACACACAGTACACGTCACTGCAGAGGCAACACAATCAAAGATGATCAAACAGCAAAAATATCGATAGTGATTGTTAATCAACAGGTGAGGCAGCATTAATTTTTTCGCTCTGTTTTCTGACGAGAGACAGTGCCGGGTTCCAAACAGAATTTAAACAAAAACCACCATCTTTGTTTCTAAGGTCGCTTGCTAGTTTAAGGAAGCTGTTGAAATTAAACTAGCAAGCGACCTAACAAACAGAGGTGGTGGTTTTTATTGATAAATCTGAAGCATTTAATTAAACTTTGTGATGCGGCCGGGAATCGAACCCGGACCTCCATGCTTACTAGGCAGACGTCTTAACCGTTAGACTACCCCAGCACTAACGATTAACGCGCCTTGGAATAGTCTAAGTACGATTTCCCTCCACGTCACAAACTTCAATTCGATTCCCGACCGCATCACAAATTTTAATTCGATGCTTCAGATTTATCAATAATGTCTTTGACATAATCGAGAGGAAAATCCGTCTCAGGGATTGTTTATTTGTATAAAAATGGTGGTTTTTGTTTAAATTTTGCTTGGAATGTCTGTTGATTAACAGTCACTATCGATATTATGATGTTTGGTCATCTTTGGTTGTGTTGACTCTGCAGTGACTTGTACTGTGTGTGTTATCTTCCTTGTTTACCCTTTGCAAACCGAGGTATTAAAAACGCTTGCACATTGCTTCCTTAAGCAGTTAAGTGCAGTTGTGCCTTGAGAATGGCAGGGTGTCCTCCTGCCGAAATATCGGCGGTTGTCGACGACGTCACCCGGTAGCATACCCGTAAGTTGTTTGAACAGTTCCCTCTGAAGTATACGCTACTTCTAACTCTTTTTGTTGTTGTTGTTGGTTTTTGAGGGGACTAAACAGCTAGGTCACCAGTCCCCCTCTCTTTTTTTCTGGATTTTATTATTCTGCGTACAATTACAGTAGAACAAACGTAATTCTACCAACCAAGTCTAATTTTACTCTGACAGCAGTAATTCTTCCGGTGTATAAATAGAACTTAAATATTTTAGCTGTTTTATTGAAGTAAATAATGAGTAAAAGAGGCTACTGATATTACTTATTTAGTTTTATTGTATTCTGTTGGTTGTACCGAGTGTACGTCATAAGTAATACTCGAAGTTTATTTTCATTCCACCAACAGTCTAAAGTTCGATTTCTGTAGTGCAGTTTGTGAGGAATGGATACCTCGTTCCTAAATAGTTTTCCCGCAGTTTTTTCATTTACTGGAAATGATTATACGTAGAATCAAGTCATTTGTTAGTCCATTTTATAGCCATGTGACTTCTCACTGACAGAATTTATAACTAGTGATATATTCTGACATACCTTACCGGTGAATATGTAATCTATCATTAATTTCAGTTCTGGAATCATGAAAGGTCGTCAGCTCCAATCCAGTGTTCGTTAAACAGCAATATGTGAAGAAACTTGGCAAAAGTGTTTGATTTTGTTATGTTTCTTTACAAGCCAAAGTCAAATGTATGATCACACCTAAAACATCTACGACGTATCCTAATTTTAAAATAGAACACCTGAAGTCGAAACACAGAACGACTAAAACGTGTATAATACTGTTGATGCCGTTGACTGCTGCATTCTGAGACGTACTAAATATCTGTATTCGGAAATTTTTCAAAATTAAAAAGTCACTTTTGTCTGAAAAACGCATATGCTTTACTTTTAGAATGTTGCAAAGTATTTACATTCATGAGCCCCTGCCTTAAATTGGTGTTGCTGTTCCAAAGATATTTTGGTTGGTCAAGATAAATGGAACACGCTGTATATAGCCCTGAGGAGAGGGGGGGAGGGCAAAATCCCCGGGTCTCACGCCGCGGGGTGGTCCCAAATCAGTCGGGTCAAACAGGGTGGTCAGATGGGAAACATCAAAATGTAAAACACCACGCCGTTCTTGAAAATATATTTTGTCTCATACTGCGCACTGCAAATGCAGAAAAAAGGCGGCCTGGCGTTTGTCAGGAGTTCTTTGCAATCCAGTGACCCACCGCACCACTAGCGGACATAGCGTAGCAGTAGTCAGATGGACGAGGACAGGTTGGTACCTATCATTACCAACGCCGCGCTGTAATGTTAATAATAATAATAATAATTAATAATAATAATAATAACAATATGGTTTTCTGTTCCGCAGTACCTAACTGAGGAGCAAGACTCCACGCTCATAGAACAAGTCAATACATAAAGTTTAACACAAGAATAGTAATAGCAACATTTTAAGTAGTCCTGTGCACACAACAATGTTAAGACTAAGTGAAAAGAATCAAGAACGGAAAAAAGGACTTAGTTTGATTGTTTAACTTTTCTAGGAGTTGCTCGACGGAATAAAAGGAATGAGCCATGACGTAACTCTTAAATTTAGATTTGAAAGCGCGTGGGTTAGTACTACGATTCTTGAGTTCTTGTGGCAGCTTATGGAAAATGGATTCTGCAGAATACAGCACACCTTTCTGCACAAGTGTAAAGCTGGTGTGATGCAAATGAAAATTGGACTCCTATCTAGTATTCACAGAGTGAAAGCTACTAACTTGTGGGAATAATCTGGTATTATTAACAACACAAGACATTACAGAAAATACGTATTGTGACGCCAGTACAGAATTCCCAGACTGCTAAAAAGTGGTCGACATGACGTTCGTGAACTTACACCACATATTGCTCAAACCGCCCGTTTCTGAGCCAAAAATATCCTTTTTGTATCAGTCGAGTTACCACAAAAAATAACGACGTACGTCACTAGTGAGTGACAATAAGCGTACTAGACCACTTTTCGTGTTGAAAAATCACTTATTTCAAATATTGTTCTAATGGTAAATAAAACAAAAATTAGTTTTGGAACAAGATCCTGAACATGGGCTTTCAATGACAGATTACTGTCTATCTCAACACTTAAAAATTTGGACTTCTGTCTCACTTATCATATGCCCATTATGTGTAATCAAATGTCAGCTTTCGTTAAATTATGTGTTCGAAAATGTAAAAAAAAACTGAGTTTTACTTTGATTTATCATCAGTTTTCTACAAGCCATGAACTTATCTTTTGAACTGCATTATTTGATACTGTGTCAATATTACAAACAACATCCTTCACTACCAAGCTGGTATCATAAGCAAACAGAAATTTTTACAATCACTAGTTATACTCGAAGGCATATCATTTATATAAATGAGAAACAGCGGTGGTCCCAAAACAGACCCCTGGGGCACCCCACACTTAAATGTGCCCCATTTTGATTGTATGTCATAGCCATTTTCAAAACTGTAGAGAATTACCTTCTACTGTCTGTTATTAAAGTAAGAGGTGAAGCAGTTGTGAACTACTCCTTGTATTCCATAACGTCAAACTTCTGCAATAACATTTTGTGATCAACACAAACAACTTTCTTAAATCAAAGAAGACGCCTAATGTCTGAAGCCTTTTATTTAACCCATCAAGTGCCTCATAGAAACGAAAATATAGCATTTTCAGTCGTTAAAACAGTTCTAAAACCAAACTGTACGTTTGAAAACAAATTATGTGAACTGACAATATGAATTAATCTTGAATAAACAGCCTTTTCAATAACTTTAGAAAAAAAACGATGGCATAGAAATAGGTCTATAGTTGTCTACATTATCCCTTTCTCTTTTTATAAAATGGTTTCACTACTGAGTACGTTAATCTGTCGGGAAACTGGCCATTCTGAAGGGAAAAATTACTAATATGGCTTAGTACTGGGCTAACACATGGAGAACAGTACTTTAAAATTCTGATAGATATCCCATCATATCCACAAGAGTCCTTAGTCTTTAGTGATTTAATTACTGACTAAAACTCAGGTTTTGAAAGTATCATGAGGACCATTTCAGGTAACAGCGTCGGAAAGCTATTTTCTAATAATGTTACCCTGTAGAAACTAGAGTTCTGTTTAATTAACCTGCTATATTCAGAAAGTGGTTACTGAATACTGCACATATATCCAACTTATCAGTAACAGAAACATTTCTACTACACAATGATATATCCTTTACCTGCTGCTGCTGACCAGACAATTCCTTCACGACTGACCAGATGGTTTTAATTTAACCTGAGAGTTTGCTATTTTTTTTTCATACCACATACTTTTTTCCGTCTTAATGACATTTTTTAGAACCTTAGAGCACTGTTTCTAATGATCTACTACATCTTCATTCTGACCGTTCTAACATTTTGATACAATTCCCGCTTTGTTCTACATGATATTCCCTATGTCAGCCACCCTGGCTACCTGTTAATGGAAATAACCTGTTTTGAGCTTTCTAGCGGAAAGCAACTTTCAGACAGTGTAATAAATATGTTCAGGAAAGCATTATATTTATCATCTGCATTATCAGCACAATAAATATCTTGCCATTCTTGTTCCTTAACTAGGCTTAAAAAGATCTGTTGCAACTGGATTAACTTTTCTAAGTACGTGATAATTATATTTAACATTTGTCTGAGAACAAATAGTTTTTATAATTAAAATTTGTGCATCGTGGTCTGATAGGCTATTTATTATTCTGACAGAGTGCCCCTCCAGTAATGAAGAATGAACAAAAATATTGTCAATGGCAGAACTGCTACTGCCGTGCACTATCGTTGGAAAGAATACTGTTTGCACCAGGTTATAGAAATTAAGTAGATCTAACAGCTGACTTTTTCTTGAGCTACCACTTACACAATTAAAGTTGAAATCGCCATACACAACTAAATTTTTATACTTACTATAAAGTAAACCCAGGACCAGTTGTAGTTTTGGCAGAAATCTTTTAAACTTTGAGTCAGGGAACCTATAAATAACAACAATTACTAGTTTAGTTCCATTGACAACTCCTGCACAAAATTCAAATATCTTCTCTGTGTAGTGTTTAGAAAAATCGATTGCCTCTGATGAAACATCGTTTTTAACATACATGGCCACTCCCCCACACGGCAAGTAACTCCTAGAGAAGTAGGCAGCTAAACTGTATCCTGACAAACGAAGTCTTTGAATTGTCACATCACTTAAAAAGTGCTCTGAAATACCAATAATGTGCGAATCAACAAACATAAGCAGTTCATTAACTTTGATACCTTGTATATTTTGATGAAATATACTAATTCCCTTATTACTTAGATTCTTAAACTTTGTCGGAAGTGGAGTTAGAGGAACTTCCTTTAAGCAGGAATACCTATCAGCTGTCTTCAGTCTAAAAAAAAAAAAGTGCAACCCTAACACCAACTACTACAGGAATTTTTCCATGAATGACATCCCCACCCCCTACTACATTGTCACCTATGAGCTTTGCCAACCTCCCCTTCCCATACCTATTGATGTGCACACCGTGCCTAGTGAAATCCGACATTCGGATAGTCTGAACTGGCACCACTGCAATGTGATCCATGCCCTCCGTCATCAGCGCCTCCTGAAGTCCCCAAGTTAATTCGCCTGACAGCAGTATTAAGACGAGGCCCAACATGACTTTGAAACAGGCTACACGAAATGCACATCTGTGCCACCAGTTTGAGTTGCTATCCTTTCCAGATCAACTCTTATAATCACCTCCCTATGAAGACTATTCTCGGCCCCACGCACTATCACTACCTGATCGTCTTTTGAGAAATTCCTACATAAGTCCCCGATGTTACAAGTAAACTGAGTTAACCTTGCATTGGGCTTCACTAAACTGGTGACCTGGTACTCACTCCAAAGTGAGGAATGTGACCTCCCGGAGCACTAGCAGTAGTACATTCTCCTTGCCACCACAGCTATTTTATTTGGAGGCTAATGTTTGACACACGATTTCATATTCGTAAACATAGCTACGAGTGGCAAGTTTTGTAGAGTTTTCCAGCAACACCAAAATTGATAGGAATGTATACATCAAATGGGGCGTATAACACGCGACAAGGCCATTTCACATTGTCCATCACGTCAGTTCGATTAGCCCAATACTCTGCGGACAAAGTGAGGTTATGAGTTACAATCCGTGATATAAAAAGTCATAATATACTATCGGAATTGAAGTAGTTACACATCTAAATCTTATTTACCGGCAAATCCAGACTTTGTAATATATGATTTTAGTCAGCAGCAAAAAAATGTTCAAACGTAATGTATGATTTTGGTCAACAACAAAAAAATGTTCAAATGTTTGTGATTCTATGGGACCAAACTTCGTTGGTCATCAGTCACTAGACTCGAAAACTACTTACACTAAGTTAAACTAACCTAAGGACAACACACACATCCATGCCCGAGGGAGGATTCGAGCCTACGACGCGGGAGGCAGCGCGATCCGTAACGTGGCGCTCCAGACCGCTCGGCTACTCCCGCACGCACGACTTTGGTCACCTTCAATTGTTCAAATGTTTGTAAAGCTTATGGGACTTAACTGCGGGGTCATCAGTCCCTAAACTTACAAACTACTTATGAACTACCTTATATTAAAGACGACACAAACATCCATACCCGAGGGGGGGGGGGATTCGAACCCCCCGACGGGGAACGGCCTCGCGCATCGCAACATAGCGCCTCAATGCGCTCAGCCGCTCCGCCGTGGCCTTGGTGGCCTTGGTCACGTTGGTGTGGTAAGTGATGGGAAGTGAAACAACATTCAAAATATCGACATCTGTTTGCAAGCGAAAATACATACATACAAACACAACAACAAAAAATTTTGTATTAAAATAGAGCCTATTTACTTTATCAGCTATATTCCCTTCCCCTTACATAATTAATAACGTCATAAACGATTTAGTTTTTCCTCTTTCTCAGTGCTGACAGTTTCAATTTAAAACGTTGTTTAATGAAACTTGCTTTATCAACTTACAATCTCATTCGTATACACTGTTTGCGTCAGCCTTTTCTATTACTATATGCAAATGGTGAAGAAAGGTGAGCAACAAAATAGCAGTGAATTACGGCCGGCTGTACTGCCAACGACATAAAAAAGAAAATCCTCACGTACCCGTAACAAATTTTTTGAACACTTCTTTATCTCGCCGTGACACTCACTATTTCATCCAAGTACTTTTATTTTTATTTTTTGCCTCCTTCTCTTACAACGCAGCTGTAGTATAAACAATAGGACCAATATTTCACCTAATATTTTTTTCCAATTCTTTGTCCAATAATTTGGTAGTGTAACATCGGCCTAAAGCAACTTTAAACGTACTGCTAATTTTTCTTTAGTAGGCCTACTATGAGTTTTTCTCATCATCTGTAAGTGCTTGACCCCTCAGAAATAGCGTCTTTTAAGTTGGAACCTTTCCCTCAATATTTCAGTATTCTATACTTAAAAATCCTTAGTAACCTATCACTGCTTTTAATGTTCAAATGTTTGTATAGCTTATGGGACTTAACTGCGGGGCCATCAGTCCCTAAACTTACAAACTACTTATGAACTAGCTAACACTAAGGATGGCACAAATATCCATGCCCGAGGGGGATTCGAACCCCCGACCGTAGTAGCCGTGCAGACCGTGACTGGCGCGCCGTAGTCCCCTCGGCCTCCGCGGCCGGCCCACTGCTTTTATATGCTCTGCACATGCACAAGCGCCGAGCCCGATTGTTGCAGTGGGTACTGTGGTAGCTGAACCACTCAGAGAATTGAGATTGGGTAAAATACCCACCCTTGATTTGAAGGAACATTTATTTACACTGATCCGTGCGGTGATAGCCACTTCCGGTCGGGCCGGGCTGGGAAAGAGTGGAAATCACTTTTCCGATTTTCACGCTGTAAAAACTATTGACCGTATATAGGACCATCACACATCGTTTTATCAACTTATTTTACCTTATATGTTTTACACTGCTTGTGAAAATCGAAAATGCTTAATTTTCATTCTGCGTGAGTTTTTAGTTTCATAGCGCTTCTCACTCCATTTTGAAGAAAGCATACATTTTAAAGACCTTTTTTTAACGTGTGGTGCATCATCTTAGTTTTCTAATAAAACATTAACCTAAATTCCAGAGGCGGCGCGCTCTGTGTTTTCGCTGGTTCAGTTAACCCCAGAAAAATGGTCTTCGTGGAAAAAAGTAAATAAGTAAATAAAATAGTTTTTTTTCAAACTATCATTCTGCATTTCGTTTTTCTACCAGATCATTTTATATGCATGTTCAAAGTATTTTTATCGCATGAGAAACGTTTTACGTCGCGGAGACAACACGTATACAAGACGAAACGCGGCCGCTTAATCCAGGCAGCAGTGGCCGCAACGTTGCATTGCGCATGCGCGTCTGAGATTCAAATTCTCATCTAAACCGCCTGGAGGCAGTATGGGCGCTCACGCAGTAGGAAGGGGCGAGGGGAAATCCCGCTTTTATCACTGGCTTTGGAGCTTGTACAGACACCGTCTCCTAGCGAATCGGCTGAGCTCTGGCGGTTACGCACGAATGGTCCAGAAGCAAGGCACTGGAGTTAGTGCACACTCGCCTTGCGCATTCTCAAATCTTCAAAATGTTCAAAATATGTTTGTAATCCTATGGGACCAGACTACGTTGGTCATCGGTCCCTAGTCTTACAAACTAATTAATCTAAGGACAACACACGCATCCATGCCGAGGGAGGATTCGAACCTCTGACGCGGGAGGCCACGCGAAGTGTAATATGGCGCTCCAGACCGCTCGGGTGTTTCCGCGCGGCCTCAAATCTTCTTCGAAGGTAATGTCCGCCCGTCGTATTTGTTTTTGGCGCATTGAAGATTCATCAAAAACACGTCATATTTCGTAAAATATCTATAAATTAAATACGCCTCAACTGAAAAAGCTTTCAGAAGTTCAGCAGACTTTCCCGAACTTACGCGTTCTAACATCAAAAATAAAATAAAAAAAATTCACGATTGTATTGAACATTACAATTGTTAAAAAATTAATGACGTCTGCTTTCTGCAGACGATGCCGATCGAAAGAGAATCTATCGGCGTGAGTTACCTGGCACATAAAAGTCACCCATCACCGCCCTGTAGAGAGCAAGTTGCAACTGAAACTATATCTGCAACGCTTCCGGGCATCATACTACGCAACACCTAATGAAATCAACGAGGCGAGCAACATTCAGACACATTCGGAACCCACACCGCACCTCATAAAGGAACGTACACAGCATTAGTGTTGGATTTAAACATTCAAATATCTGTTAAGTTATGCGACCTAACTGCGATTTTGATCGGTTCCTGAAGTTACAAACTTCAACTAACTTATCCTAAGAACACACACATTGATGCCAAAAGAGGACTTGAACTTCCGACGGCAAACGGCCGCGTACACCGCGGTAAGGCTCCTTAGTGTGCACGGCTATTCCGCCACCGCGGATTCAAATGGTACGCTATATTTAATATAGAAATATGATGAATAACATTTAGCTTGTAGTTTGTATATTGACCTGATGACATGTTAATTTGACAAATGAAAAGCCTGCAGCCGTATTTTTATTATTATTATTATTATTATACGTATCCGTGCAGTAATGCAAAACTAGCCATCCATTATAATACTGCATAACACCAAGGTTTAGCCGACAACTACGTCTTGGATACGTCGGCTACGTTTTGGTGGGAGAGGGTGTTATGCAATATTATAATGGATGGCTAGATTTGCATTACTGCCCGGATGCTTTTAAGGGTCTGAAGAAGAGAATAATGTATTCTCGAAACTAGTAATTAAAAGTCTAAAAATAACGGCTGAAGGTTTTTCAGTTGTCAAATTAAAACATCGCCGTCCGTTTAACCAAGATGGATGCACAGAGCCGGCCGCGGTGGCCGAGGGGACTGAGGCGCTCCAGTCACGGTCTGCACGGCCACTACGGTCGGGGGTTCCAATCCCCCCTCGGGAATGGATATTTGTGCCGTCCTTAGGATTAGCTAGTTCATAAGTAGTTTGTAAGTTTAGGGACTGATGACCCCGTAGTTAAGTCCCATAGACTGTACAAACATTTGAGCATTTATTTTATTTTATTTATTTATTTATCTATTTATCTATTTATTTATTTATTTATTTATTTATTTTTTTTTTTTTTTTTTTTTTTTTTTTTTTTTTTTTTTTTTTTTTGGATACACAGAGAGTTAATGATATGTTAATCAGGAAGCAAACTCGAAGAAAATTGGACAAAATATGAGTACTCGGAAGGCTTTTCTGCGACATATTGTTGGTCTTTCTGTTATTTAATAGTGTAAAGTAAACATAACGGTAAGACTATCTAGGCTTCAACCGTAATCCAAGTCATAAAATTGGGAATAAAGCTCAATGAGGTATTCATTACATTCTTTTCCTCTTTTAAAACATCTGGCCAAGTGGCATATTTTCAGTTTGGAGAGCAAAATGTCTTGCTCCTATGTGGACTTACGGATCCTATCATACAGGACGCCAACAATGTAATCAAGATTTTCCAACGTCGTAGTATTGTTTGGCAACTGGCATCATGTACATGCACGTGAATCACCAGGATTGAAGTTTGTCGTATAAACAGTCTTATACACTGGCAGGCGGGAACGCCGAAATCTTCTCCTGTAACGAAGATAGAAGCCGTTCAATGCTGTTGCCTGAGCGGCAGCCACACGACTGACGCTGTCTTACCAAAAGCGCGAATTATATAGCGAGCGCGCTCATCTAACCGCAACTTCCGGTGACGATTTTCGCCCGCCCAGCGCATCTAGGGTGCGGGCGGCGGGGCCCCTCTATCCCCACCAAGGCCACGCGGTAAAGCGCAGTATAGTCCAGTCAATGAGTACTCAAAAGAAGGGTGTAGAGTGCATGGAATATGCGAGAATTTTTGACTTCAGGACTTTGTTAGGGATAGTTAGGAGGTGAACATACTAAAAGTGCCCGCCCCTGGGGGTGAGCTAAAGCGGGGAGGGGGATGGAAAGGTACCATTTTTTGGTTCTTCGCTTATATCTCGAAAACGATGCGCTTTAGGAAAAAATGTTCCAAATAAAAAATGAAAGATAATTGAATTTGCTTTAAAATTGTTTCAATACACACTTTCAGCAAAATTCATTTTTACCGCATTAATGTTCTCAAACATGTACTTCTAGTGACTCACTCGAACGTTTCTCCGAAAATTGACCAGAAAGAAAGTTGTAGAGCATAAAATTTCCTTCAATTTGTTGTGCAAATTTGCTACCTTCTCTTCAGCCAATCAGAAGTTACATCATTTATAAGATGTGCGCTCAGTTTCGATGTCCTTCTAGAAATGAGTGTTTTGAGGGGCTGTGACGTTTTTATCTTTATAACATGTTAGCATGGTAAATAACAATCCTTTAACACTGGTAACAAGGTAATTGCAGTTGAAACAGAACACCTTTGTGTAATTATTTTATAGCTTTTATTGTAATATTATGAATCATAAAATGAAAGTAATCACAAGCACTGATAGTGGTTCAAAATGAAAAATAAGTGCATTCAAAGCAACATCTTCGTTTTTCTGCTCTGAGAAAGGCGTGTCCGTTCAGCCTTTTTTCCACTGATGATGGAGCATATGTAGTGGATAAAATTCTTTCAAACCAGCTGCCATCATGAGGTACCCTACACACCCTAAAAATGGTAACAGCACATTAAATTCGTCGAGCAACACGACAGCTTGGAGTGTGATGCATTCGCAACAATTTCGCGGTTTACAATACAGTGGATGACCAAAAGTAATGAATTCTTGAGCTATGTTGAACACAACTTACTTGCTCAGTGCTGTGCTGTATAAACTGTGTCATATTCTGATGGTGGGGCATTTATAATAGGAAGGGTAATCACTCAAGTCTTTTCACTTGGTATTCCTCTTTTTATGCATTGCATGTATCCCTTCCAATCTTGGACTACAATACTAACAAAGTCCTGAAGTCAAAAATTCTCGCATATTTCATGCACTCTGCAATGCATTCATTGACTGGACTAGTATTACGCATGCGCAACTCACGCGCTGCGGTTCAGAGAGATGCCCAGAGGTGCCTCACACAGAGTTCCCAGGGTGCCTCTGAGAGCTACAACACAAAGAAGAATCGCTTTTCGGTTTTTGGTAAGATCAGTGTGTGTGTGTGTGTGTGTGTGTGTGTGTGTGTGAGAGAGAGAGAGAGAGAGAGAGTGTGTGTGTGTGGTTTTAATTTTTTTAGAGATAAGGGGAAAAAACATTGTTGGGACTATTGCTCAAGAGGAGATTTTGCATAGTCCTGTTACTTTTGTTCGGACCAGATCTGATTTTAGTATAAAAAGTACAGAAATGTTTGGTGGATCTGGTTGGTTTACTTTGGAGATTGTCCACGCAAGTGATGCTACGAAACCTGGCCTTGAATCTTTTCTCGAGAGGGAGATAATTGCATTTCGGACTTGGAGTATTGGAGAGGTACCTAATAAATATTTTGTTTCTTCCTATTTTATTTCTGAAGTCGGTTATCTTTTCCTTGTCATCTCGATTAAAATTCTGAAAAATTTACATTGTAGTAGTTAATTGAATTATTGTCCAAGAAGCACCTTCCATACATTAACCTACTCCCTTGCACGTTGTGAGTAATGAGCTGTATAATGGCCACTTTGTAAAAAGGTAGCTCATTTCGAAATCGGTTTCAGTTTTGAGGCAAATACGTCTCATTACTTCTTTAATTTATCCGGTTACTGTCGAACAAAACCCTTCATTTCAACTGTATGTTAGTAACCTCATAGCAGATGTCATAGGCATCTACTTCGAGAATATCAAGTTACATCACATACAAAACGAAAGAAAGTTTCTGCAAAGAATCGAAGAAACTGTAAGAGGACGGCTTTATATTTTGTTCACCTTTGCATCAAGCATTACGGCAAGATGAAAAACTTATGAGTATGCATAATTACCCACTTCATTGGTTTTGTTTCAGCTTAAAAAGGTCTACATTAAAAACATGCTGAAGAAAACATGATTTGATCCGATACTCCGCTGCATCGAACTTTGATATATCTTCCATAATAGCTGCTCATGTTCGTAATATTCCTCGAAAGTGAGCCGCGTATGACAGAAGACTGAACGTTGATACACTCCGTTTCGGAAGCACAGTATCAACTATCTTCGGAGAAAGTGATTGTTTCGCATTTCTTTTTCGTTTTGTCAGAAGAAACTCTCGCTAAAATTTGATAAGGGGAAATCATCAATCGAAATGCATTTTCCAATGCTGTAATCTGCTGTCGAACTGACGCCTTTCCTTAGAATGGCGATTGGTAGCGCTTCATGGCTAAACGTCAGTTGAGACAAGCTGTTTGTAGGGGTTAGGATGTTGTGGAATGCCCAAGAAGTTCTTCCTGTTGCTTGGCAGCACTGCTTACGACACTAGGCAACTCTGATCGTTCACTCAGTTCCAGCATTACTGCTATTTTCCAAATTTCGTGAGATGAGATTAGTCATTGCCTTTATATGACACTGTCAACCTGAATTTAATTTACGACCACAGGAAGGTCGTCCCCTGCTTAAATTGCAAACAGTTTTGTATTTACTGCCAACAGAGGAGAAAATGTGACAGCCGAAACAGTACTGTCATGTTAGCTATGTTTGAAATAAACCCTTTATTTCACTAGTGATTTCACGAATTGGACAGTAACAGACACGATAACAAATAAATTAAATTAAATCTTCCGTTAGGGCTTTTTGTCTACACATGGTGCCCTATTTTAATGTATTTTATAAGCCGGTGCACAGGTGAGAGTATTCTCGTCCTAAATACAAACAATCTGATTGATTTATGGTAGCTCGCCATTCCAGATAATCTGGTAAACCAATACACACACTGAGCTTCCCAAATAGCTATGTTGATTTTGGCATGCAGGTAAATAAAGGCACAAAGCGTAATTATTTTGCGAAGTTGTTTTATAGTGCCCAAGGGGCTGTTAGTAGCTAATCGCTAATGAAACGAAGCTTTGGTTTCACATCAAAAATAGCCATTGAAATTACTTCCTTCAAAATATTGCATTTGGCATTAGAGAAAAAAGTAATTGCATACACAGTAAAACAGTTCTTTTCAACTGACTTAAAATTCTGAAAATCAATGAAAATGAATTTTACACATACAATTTTTAAAGTCATTTTAAAACGTTGGAGTAGGTATTCCGGTTATGCTGAGTTTATATTTATGGTTTGTAATGTCACATCAATGAACTGAACTCTATCGAATATGGCAAGATTTTGTTGTACCCTATGAGAGGGAACATCGATTCAGGTCATCAACTCAGCCCTGTCATTAGCCAAAATAATGTCGTATGTAGTTAACATGCCTACAAAAAACACACCGAAAGGCGTCAACGAACCACACAACAGGTCTTCACCGAACTTTACAAGCGTTCCTCAAAGTCAGCAATCTTCTCATTGTGGTGCTATCATACTGAAACCGAAGTGGTTGTTTACACTAGTTCTTTAACAATGTTGTCGTTGAAACTTCCTGGCGTATTAAAACTGTGTATCGGACCCAAATTCATAACTGGTATCCTTGTCTTTCGCGAAAGCAAAGATTCCAGGTTCGAATCCCGGTTCCGGCACCAAGTTTTAATATGCCAAGAAGTTTCGTATTAGCGCACACTCCGCTGCAGATTGGAAATTTCATTCTGGATTGTTGTTGTTTGGGATTTAAGGAGCTAAACACCAGGGTTATCAGCCCTCTAGTTCGGTAACAAATGAAGGTAAATTTCCACAGCTAAATTTCCTGGCAGAACATTAGATCCTAAAAGGTTGCTATACTTTCTAGTCCAAAAATTCACAAAATTGTTCTGTTTCTGAAACCTAAAACCAGTTGCACTTGGGCTCTCATAATTACAAATGTGATATCCTTAATATTAAAGTAATCCACATTCGTGTATTCAACAGCATCTGAAAATAACACACATGTGTAGAAGACATTACCAGTAACATTTTGATTCAGAAACCACTGCACAAATTTTGTGCAAAATTGGGTAATCCCACGGTAACCTTCTTCTGAAGATAATTTACGTCTAGGTTCTATACGTGTAATACCTTCCAAATAGTTACCTGAGCTGCAGCCAGAGTTCGTATCTTTACTACCTATTGATTTGAAATGTAATTCCTAAATCTATACAAACGTATTTTCAAAGTCCGATGTTTCCAAGTCTCATGTTGGTTTCTGTTTATGGCAGTTCTTCTTGTTCACGTACGTTCGTGGTTAGCAATCATATTTAGTTCGACATTATTGATCAAACTTGTTGGTATCTCATATTGTACACAGTAATAGATAGGTTACGTTGACTGAAAAGGGGCAGTTAATTATTCTTATCATCTGCCATGACACGCGCGGAATTGGAAGTTAGTCGTATATCTTTTATCGTCCGGTTATTATTCTCCATATTAAGCGAGTTAAATTTTTATTAAATATGTTTTACTGTTTTGGAATTAATGTCTATGAATATTTCAGTTATTCTATAGCTAAACAGTCTCAATAATAGATCGCTCAGTTCTGTTAGAGAAGTGCCCGTAGCTGCAGGTTTGTCAATAAATGTAGTAGCATAGGTACAATTTTATTTTCGAAATTTTTAAACAGATTTCATTCTTCAAGTAAATGCTGAGCTTTGAGATCGTGATCATCTTCATAACTAATGTGTAAGTCACGTTGAAGTATATCGCAGAGGGTTCATCGAACCGTTTTTATGGTATTTCCCTACCGATGAGTCTCTAATAGCGCGCGGGAAAAAGAACATTCTAATCTTTCTGTTTTCGAACTGATTTCTCTTATTTTATTACGATGATCATGTGTCCCTATGAAAGTGAGAGCTAAGAAAATGTGTTCGCATTCGGGAGAGGAAGTGGGTGAAGTAAACTTCGCAAATAAATCTAGCGGAAACTAATAATGCCTTTCTTTTAATGATTTCTACCCAGAATCGTGCATCATTTTAGTGACACTCTCTCCCCTATATCACAATAATAATAAAAAAGAGTGCCCTTCTCTGAAATTTATCTTCTGTCAATCCTACTTGTCGGCGATACCGAAATACGCAGCAGTACTCCAAAATATTTTAATTGTAGTGTACACAGTTTCTTTATTAGCACTGTTGGATCTTCTAAACTTTTCTGCCAATGAAACGTAGCCTTTGGTTCACCTTCCCTACAATATTTTCTACGTTTTAAAATCAAATGTTCAAATGTTTGTGAAGCTTATGGGACTTATCTGCGGGGTCATCAGTCCCTAAACTTACAAACTACTCATGAACTACTTTATACTAAAGACAACACAAACATTAATGCCCGAGGGGGATTCGAACTCCCGACGGGGAACGGCCTCGTGCACTACAGCATAGCGCCTCAATGCGCTCGGCCGCGGTTTCTACGTTTTCTTTCCAATTTAAGTTGTTCTTAAATTTAAATCCTAGGTATTTAATTGAATTCATGGCCTATATATTTGACTGACAAAAATGTAAATGAAGTTTAACGGATTTCATTTAGTCCTCATAAGGATGACTTCACATTTTTATTATTTAATGTCATTTGCCAATTTTTGCACGATGAATATATCTAAATCGTTTTGCAGCTGTTTTTTTTTATTTTCTGGTGACTTAACTAACCGATAAACGGTAGCATCATCACGAACAGTGTAATAGAGCTGCTCGCATTGTCTTCCAAATCGTTTATAAAAGTAAGGACCAGTAGGGGAACGCTAGATAACACTTCTGTTTTACTCGATGACTTTCGTCAATTTCAACGTACTGTGTCCTTTTTGGCGGGAAATCATGAATCCAATCACGCAACTGTGACTGAAACTGCTTACAAGCCGCTTGAGCCGCGGTGGACTGGCCGAGCGCTCTAAGGCTCCTTGCTGCGGAGGTTCGAGGCCTCCCTCGGGCATGGATGTTGTTTTAGCATACCTTCTTTAAGTAGTTTGTAAGTCTAGAAACTGATAACCGCAGCAGTTAAGTCCTTTAGATGTACAAATATCTGCACATTTTGAAGTCGCTTGTGAGATACAGTGGACAAAAGCCTTCCAATTCAAATGTTTGCAAATCTATCGGACCAAACTGCGTGGTCATCAGTCCGTAGCTTACAAACTACTTAAACCTAGCTAAACTAACCTAAGGACAACACACACACACCCATGCCGCAGGGAGGACTCGAACCTCCACGGCGAGCAACCGCGCGCTCCGCAGCGAGGCGCTTTAGAAAAGCCTTCCGTTAATCTAGAAATAGGGAAAAGATTTAGATTCCTTCTCGATAGCACTCATCACTTCACGTGAGTTTAACAAGAGTATATAGTTCACAAAAATTCAGCTGGCAAAATGCTTGAGCCGTACCTGCTCGTGTCTTGGTTCTTGGGGGCTATTAACACCGTATGTTACGTGGCGACTCTCTCTCTCGATCGTGCTTTCAGCAGGTGGCGTCTCGGCGTCTAATAAGTGGTGTTGACCAGCAGTGTTGCCAAGTTAATGGTTTTCCCACTAAATCTGGTGGTTTTGAGTACCTGTCTAGTGGGCAAATCTTGCATTTAGTGGCTGGTGGGAATTATGGTGGATTTTTAAAACATTTCGGTGTTGTTTTTTGTTTTGTTTTTTTTTTTGAAAACTATTTTTAAAACACTTGATGAAGGCAGCATTCTGAAACAGCACTATTTAATTTTCTAACGCCTCGTAGCTCCTGAATTTATATCACCTAGAAATTTATTATATACGTTATTCTTTGTTCCCCATTTTTGTGCGCCCATATTGTTATGCACGCTTTATTATTTAATCCAGTTAGAAACGTACATTATAGCTTACAACATATAAAAAAGTACTAATAAATAAGCATCTGCATGCATACTTCATATTATGTGGTCGCTTTTGCGGAGCAATTTTAGATAGTCGGCTGCGGTGGCCGAGGGGATTGAGGCGCTCCAGTCACGGTCCGCACAGCCACTAGGGTCGGGGGTTCGAATCCCCCCTCGGGCATGGATATTTGTGCCGTCCTTAGTTGTAAGTAGTTCATAAGTAGTTTGTAAGTTTAGGGACTGATGACCCCGTAGTTAAGTCCCATAGACTCTACAAACAAATGAAATGAACAATTTTAGATACGTCTGCCACTTTTCCCCGTGAAAATATGGGACACCTGACATTAGACCAACCTCAAACGATATTATATCTTTCATTATTATAATTAATGAGAAAGCTCCATCATTCTCCTTTCCAACTCTTAACACTAACCGTCGCGATTTACAAAATCGGCAAAACTTTGTATTGCTTTCGACTCGCTAGGGGAAATGCAACATCAGGTCAGCGTTAGCGTTGATATAGATATTTAGTTATGTGCAGGTGGTGTGGCCAAAAGAAAAGAAAATCACCAATTCCAAGAAATACTTTTTAATTCGTGTTCACACATCAACCGCTCAACGGAAAAAGACTGCGAGCACCTGTTTTCGAGTCCCGCGCTACATACACCATTTTTTAACATAAAATAGTTCCCACATTAAATAATACAATTTAACATTCTTAAAAGTATTGCATAGGTCTAAAATGTATATAAATGTGCCAAATCTGCTTACGATTAACAATCTCCATTTATTTTCTGTTTATTGTACAATATTTTTATCATAGGATGTGGCGCATTAATACAACCGAGCTGTTTCCTTTTGCCTATCGATTATATGGTCATCGATATTCAAATAGTTGAATATCGATCCCGCAACACTACGCTCGACCATCGATCCTGTAACGTTATACAACGATTAGGTTTTATGATAGCACTTTAATAATGCATGTTTAAACTGGCAATATTATACATTTTTAAATCCATGTTTCATAGTAACAACGTAATAGAAATTGTTAGGAAGTGTAAATGGGATATAAAATTTTGACCTGCAACTTCAAATTTTTGGTTAAAAAAAGGTAATAAAAATTATGAATAAAAAAAAATAAAAATCTGTTCTAGCTTTAAATACAAAGGATAAATTGAATTCTCATATTCTTGGTCACTCAACATACTCAGTACATCAAATAATTACAATATAGCGATTTTGTTAAATACACGAATAAAATCTAGTGGTTTCTGGTGCTTTTTAATAATCTTTCTAGTGGGAAATGCCATTTCACTGTTGGCAACACTGCTGACCTACGGTCGAGCTTCATTTCTGCTTTGACGACTGGGACGAGAGGCGTCGCGTATGAAAGTACACTAAAGGAGAAACGCCGGCAGCAAATGTTCAAATGTTTGTTAACCCTAGCTTAGCAGCATCACTCAAAATGACGGCTACGTTCAAATTGTCAGTGAGTTGTGACGTTTTGAGGAACTAATGAACAACAAGTGTACAGGGGCATAGTGTTGCTTGGGAATCTCACTCGCAGAATTGACGGGTGTTACCAACAAAAGTTCCAAACCCCCTTGAAAGACGGGTGTTAGTATCGAGCGTTAAAATCAGATATTAGTAACGCAGGGTTCAGCTTATGGGATTTCACTGCGGGATCATCAGTCCCTAAACTTACAAAGCCGGCAGCGTCCAGTAACGCCTACTTCATGGATCCAAGTTAATGTCTCGCTTACTGCTAGAGGGAATAATGGCCGCGCGGACGTTTCTTTGTTGGGATGTTGTTTGAGTGCTGTCCTTATCCGTCATCCTGGCTTTTTGTAGCTAGTCGATGTGATTTGATAGCGTGTCTTTCACCTCCAACTTACATTTTACTCCCGACTGTGTAGCGTGTTTCGCTGTTGAATTGAATGTTCCTTACGGTACAAATCATTGATATCAATAGTATGCTACTGTATGGAGGCCAGCTGTCCTTCATGCTCTTTTGTATCCTTTCGCGTGACCTCATGGGTATGGGATGTTAGATTTATATATAGTATGCGAAGTTCAGTACTTAAATAACAATCAGCTAAAACCATTCGGCGCAACTCTCATAAATTCTAGACAAAATCGACTTTGTAGTTTTGCTAGTAGGCCTACATGTAAGTACCAATAATTAAAACAGTAGCATCATCTGTCGGTGTAGCTCAGCTGGTAGCCTTATGGCGGTACAACCATAGGGACGGTGGTTCGAATCCCGTAGTGACAGATTTTTCTTTTTTTCCATTGGTTCGAAACTTACACAATTTTAATATCGAATGGTAATGTTTACGAAAAATGGACATATTTTTGTTTATTTTCAATTTTTATAAAAGGTTTTTAATAATGACTGCGGAAAGTAAATTTGTGGCATATTTTCCTATTTTTTTCTTGCTTGCGGTTTGCTCAAGGCTAAAAAACTTTACCAGTAGGTGATCGTCCGTCGTTACGATTTGTTGCCTGTTGATCAGTTGTGTCAGGGCAGACCTAAGGATCCACCATCGGAGGTTTTGTTGTTGTTGTTGTTGTTGTTTATAGGGGACTAAGCTACAAGGTCATCAGTCCAGTGTTCCAAGCAATGACGTAACATTTGACAGAATGAAAACACAGAGAGAACACGGATGGAAGAAATCCTTGAGGGGTGTAGAACGAAAATAAACACTTTACTGATACACAGAGGAGTGCACAAAAGGGATAAAAGTACTGGTGCAGGAGACTAATATTTCACAGCAAAATGCAATGGCTGGCTAATCACTAGAAAAAAAAAAAAAAAAAAAAAAAAAAAAAAAAGGATGAGTGTGTATGTGTGTTGTTCTCAGGGTAAGTTAGTCTACTTAGTTTGTAAGTATAGGGATCGATGACCACTGCATTAAATCCTATAACTTTAAAATAAAATGCTTCAAGCTAAGGATCTCACACCGGCGCGCCACATTTTGATCGTATGGGCTCTCCTCTTGCGCTGCCTATTTGCATAGATGCCTCTCTTTGTGTTCCATCATTCGGTCCGGGAGTCTGAGCGAATTTCAAGCGCCGTATCTGTAAATGTACTTGTGAAGTGTCATTGCTACTGTTTGTGAACATTTTATTTGATTTGCTACCCTATTGTACCTGCGGGCGCGTTAGAAAATTGAGTATCCTACTGCAGGAACTGGCAGTATTTCTCTACCGATGAGTCTCATAGCTCGCGGGAAAAAAGAACATTCAGATCTTTCTGTTTTCGAACTGATTTGTCTTATTTTATTATGATGATCATGTGTCCCTATGAAAGTGAGAGCTAAGAAAATATGTTCGCATTCGGAAGAGAAAGTGGGTGACAGAAACTTCGGAAATAAATCTAGCGGAAACTAATGATGCATTTCTTTTAATAGTTTCTACCCAGAGTCGTGCATCATTTTAGTGACACTCTCCCCTATGTCACAATAATAATAATTTAAAAAAAAAAGAGGTGCCCTATGAAATTTTTCTTCGTCAGTCCCACTTGTCGGCGATCCCGCAATACGCAGCAATACTCCAAAATATTTTAAGTGTAGTGTACACAGTTTCTTTATTAGCACTGTTGGATCTTCTAAACTTTTCTGCCAATGAAACGTAGCCTTTGGTTCGCCTTCCCAGCAACATTTTCTACGTTTTCAAATCAAATATTAAAATGTTTGTGAAGCTTATGGGCCTTAACTGCGGGGTCATCAGTCCCTAAACTTACAAACTACTTGTGAACTACTTTAAACTAAAGACAACACAAGGGGGAACGGCCTTGTGCACAGCAGAATAGCGCCTCAATGCGCTCGGCCGCTCCGCCGCAGTTTCTAAGTTTTCTTTCCAATTTAAGTTGTTCTTAAATTTAATTCCTAGGTATTTAGTTGAATTCACAGCCTATAGATTTGACTGAATAAAAATGTAAATGAAGTTTAACGGATTTTATTAACAGCAATTGTGAGAGCGTTTTATAAGCACGTGTAAATATGTTGTTTTAGGTTATGCCCCACTGAACTATTTTGATGCCAAAAACTTGTGTGATATAGTACCACATGTTTGAATAATCAATTGGACCTTTGTGAAGTAGTTTTTTAGTGCGTTATGGGCCCTTTTATTGCATTGTTAATCGACTGTTACTAACGCGTATTACCATCTGCGATTTGTTGGGTCTGTGAAAACTTCGTTAAAACCTGTTTATTACAGTTGTCCATCTTGTTTTTTATAATGTTGTTGATGTTAAATATTGATGTGAAATTATCTTGTTATGTAAATCTTGTATTATATGGTCTTTAAACTAGAATTGGACTTCCCCTTTAATATTTTGGTCAATGAAAGAATTTTATATCTGCATTCTGGTTAAGTTCATCAGCTTGTAAAATTTCTATTAAGCTAGTTAAGTCAATATCAAAATTCTAAAGAAAGTTTTTCAAATTGATTAATTTGCAATTTAAATTGTGAGAATATGTAAAGTCTAATTTTTAACAGCACTCAAGAAACTGATATTATGGTGGGGAGTGCCCTAATTATACTGGTTTAAATTTAAATAAGACATTTGAAAGCTAAATACAAGGCGTACCCTTCTTCCGGCTCTTCCCTGTTCGTTGCACTACGGATTTAAGTTACAATGCTCTATCATTAACTGTTGTATTTAGGATGGTAATTCAATAAATAATTGTCCACTATCTTTTCCTTGGAAGCTATTTGTTCTCACGGGCTTGGCTTTGGTGACAATACCAGTCAACAATTCTTTCGCGTGTACTACATATTAATCAACCAGAACTTAACGACCAACTATGTAATATCCGATTCGTTCCCTTCGGCACAGTTAACAGCGGTGACAAGCATGGAAGTATGGAGGACTTGGTAGTCTGCAGGGAGTTGTCACCACATATCCACACAAAAGCAGAAAGTTATCTGTAACTAGCGGTGGAGTGTTGTTATATAAAAATCCCTTTTAGTGTGTTGTTGCATCTGACTACGTGTGCGCATGAACATTGTCTGGTATACTGATAATATAAATTGCTGGTACATCTACGCAATAAATTTGTCCGACAGAATGGTCTAGTTAAGTTCGTTTCATACGTTTGAAGTGTGTGATTCGTGTATCGGCAGCTACTCCTAACTGAAAGCATAAAAAGGATTTCTAAGCACTTGAAATTTGAACAAGTAAAATTCAAATTAATTTCCTGGAATTGAGTTGCCCTGACAACAACAAAAAATTAAATATAAGATGATCACCAGATAAATCTTCACAGTTAAATCTCATTTGAGTGCTAGAAGCTGAAACTGTTTGCCTTACTGTTGGCCCAGTTTAGTGACTGTTATAAAACATATAATTTTTTGTGAGTGAAGTGATCATCTGATTATTTTCACGATTATTTCATTTGATTACTGGGATAAAACGATCATGCTTCAGCTGAGATTATCTTAAGACCACAGAAAAACTTTTCTGAATAACAAAGCAAGCAGCCAACTTCGATTTTCTCAGACATAAATTTACGTGAGCAGGTATAAATTACGACACTGACACAAGAAGGTTGCTTTTACTATTTTAATGAACATTAACTGGCATGAACGTTACAATAAATTCTACACTTTACCATATTCTGTTTTTAAGGAATGATGGTCATTATTGGAAGAACATGAATAAAACAATTCATTTATTTCTTTTGTCAAAAAATGTTCAAATGTTTGTAGCACTTATGGGACTTAACTACGGGGTCATCAGTCCATAAGCTTACAAACTTCTTATGAACTAGCTAAGACTAAGGACGGCACAAATATCCATGCCCGATGGGGGATTCGAACCCCCGACCGTAGTGGCCGTGCAGACCGTGACTGGAGCGCCTCAGTCCCCTCGGCCACCGCGGCCGGCGATTCTTTTGTCACACAACCATCTTGACATAAAGGTAAATTGCACCATCACAAAGACTGATCAGGGGAAAAGAACACTGATTTGTGAAAATACCCTAACAATGACTGAGAAAAAAAAGTTACGCGCCGTAAAATAAATTTTTAAAAAATTCGTACCTCTTTAACATTGCCTCGCGATCATCATCAATCAGATTTCTCAAATGGTGCTGAAAATTGATTCATTAGCGTATCTTTTCGTAGTCCCATCTCGTTTGGTAATCACTCTAATGACGGTCATTACTCGATTGTCACTGCCGCGAACAGCTGTGCTGCCCCACCATTGCACGGCAAACCAAAGAGTCTCTCAGACAGACATTTCAACAGTAACCTAACTAGCGTTTATGTTATTCACCGAGCAGATACTTATCAAAGTCACACAATGCCCATAAATTCCGTAGGGGGCGACGTTGAGGTCTGACACAAGGTTCATTCATATTCCATACGTGTTCGATCGGGTTCAGAATTGGAGAGTTGTGGGACCAGTACATCAATTGAAATTCGCCACTTTGTTCCTCGAACCACAACAGCACGCTGCTTGCCATGTAGAAATAGTGCATTATTTTGTTGAAAAATCCACTGCAGATGGGAAACCTTGTAACATGGCTGCAGCATTCTCTTTTATATGCAAATTGTAACAAAATAAAAAGGCACGTTATGATTTCTTTAATCTGACAATTTAGTATGCAAAACAGTTTAATGTTTTATGTACAAATTATCTTATTAATCGTTATGATAAACTAGGACACTACTATGTTTTTCTAAACATATAACTGTTAATCTTGATCTATCTAACCAGTGGCATACACCATACGAGGATCAAGAGTCGATTATTTACTCTTACTTGCCCTACTTCTATCACGGTAATTTGTTTTCTCCTAAATGACACTTTTAGTTTCAGAGATCATTCTTTTTTATGGTGATCTGTTTATCCCATTTGATGTTATAAATAAACATTTATAGTCCCCTCCAAAATAGTGATTGGAGTTGTTAAATTATGGTATTAAATAACTGCAATCAATTCAGATTATATTTCAAATTCAAAGGTATAATCTAACCATGAGGGGATCGCAGAAATGTATGAGGAGATAGAAGAAATTATTCAGACCGTTCAAGGAGAAGAAAACTTAGTTGTGCAGGGGGACTGGAACTCGGTAGTAGGAAAGGGAAGAGAAGGAAATGTAGTAGGTGACTATGGGCTGGCGAAAAGGAATGAAAGAGGAGACCGCCGGGTAGAACTCTGTGCAGAGTCCAATTTAATAATCACCAACATTTGGTTTAATAATCATGAAAGAAGGGTGTATACGTAGAAGAGACCAGGAGACAGTGGAAGGTACCATATTAACTTTATAAAGGTCAGGCAAAAGTTTAGAAACCAGGTTTTAAACTGTAAGACATATTCAGGGGCAGATATAGACTCTGGTCATAACTTATTAATTATGAACTGTAGATTAAATCGGTAGAAAAGGTAGAAAATTAAGGAGATGAAATCTGAACAAATTGAGCATTACGCTCCCTCTAAAACTGTCAACCACTTCTGCTTCATTCAATTTGTTCAGATTTCATCTCCTTAATTTTCTACCTTTTCTACCGATTTAATCTACAGTTCAGTGGTTGACAGTTTTAGAGGGAGCGTAATGCTCCCTCTAAAACTGTCAATCACTTCTGCTTCATTCAATTTGTTCAGATTTCATCTCCTTAATTTTCTACCTTTTCTACCGATTTAATCTACAGTTCATAACCAATAAGTTATGACCAGAGTCTATATCTGCCCCTGAATATGTCTTACAGTTTAGAGGATTTAGAGGATTGTCTCAAACGGCGGGAAGTAATACAGTAAAGAAGAATGGATAGCTCTGAGATATAGCGTAGTGAAGGCCACGGGGGATCATTTAGGCAGAAGGACAAGGCCTAACAGAAATCGTTGGGAAGATCAATTTGGATTTAGGAGAAATGTAGGAACATGCGGGCCAATACTCACATAACAACGTATCTTATAAAATAGGTTAAGTAAAGGGAAACCTGACAAAAAGATGATAGAAGCTTTCGAAATGTGGTGCTACAGGCGAATCATGAAGGTAAGATGGGTAGATCAGATAACCAATGAGGAGGTGCTCAACAGAATTGGGGAGAAAAGGAGTTTCGGCCTATCCTGACAAAGAGAAGGGATAGATTGTTGGAACACATTCTGAGACATCGTCAATTTAGCATTGTTGAGTAAACATCGCAGAGGGACGAATACAGCAAGCAGATTCAAAAGTATGTAGGTTGTTGTACGTATTCGTAGATGACGATGCTTGAACAGGGCGGGGTAGCGTGAAGAGTTGCGTCAAACCAGTCTGCGGACTGAAGACCGCAACAGCAACAACAACGTAACCATTTAAAATATTAGGTGAGTAAGTGTCATAATAGAATAACATGATAAAATGAAATAAGCTGTTGTACAACTTCACAAAAATGAAAGACACAATATTATAGAAAATGAATGATTGGATATATTTTCGGAGATCCTACCATTCAAAGAAATAGAATAAAAAACGGACTTACTCATAAATATTATCCTAATCTGACAGGATAAAATAGAAATCAAACACAATGAATTAATATCCCAACCTGAACTGAGTTATTGGACCCTACCAATGCGGCGGCAACATATGTCTCGGTAGACTGGAGCAGGAGGATGTGGATCCCGTCCGCGAAATCAACAACTTCGTCCTATGTAGCAGCGTCGATATTTATTCTGTGTAGCTGCAGATGGTGTAGCCACCAAGATCCAAGTTAGTGTGGTTGCCACAAACAAACCCGTAACTAAAAATGTTCAAATGTTTGTAAATCTATCGAACCAAACTGCGTGGTCATTAGTCCGTAGCTTACAAACTACTTAAACTAAGGTAAAGTAACCTAAGGACAAACACACACACACACAAACACACACACACACCCTTGCCCCAGGGAGGACTCGAACCTCCAACGGTGATCAACCGCACGCTCCGCAGCAAGGCGCCTTAGACCGCTCGGCTACTCCACAGCGGCAAACCCGTAACTCAAAATGCAGTTCCACTCACTGCAGTCTCCGGCACAAGAGTTCCTTTATGACCGTACTAGACGGAGTCTCGACAATGCGTATCGCCCACTACGGTGTCTAAAACCTGAAGCAAACCGTAGTCGACAGTATATCTCGCAAGAATCTTCTTTTCGTCCCCTTTCCACACTACTAAACTGCACACAAGCTGAGCCAGACAACCTCTCCTCGCAAGAAACTGCACGTGCAGCATCCTGCCATTTATTGTATTGTAAATCAAGCTATCCTCTGCCGATAGGGACACAGAGATAGCGGGGAGTCATCGCTTACCATTAAAGTTGTGGCCATCCGTCGTCACTTACCTGAAGAAATTCGCAGACGCCTTGGGTGCTGCAAAAGCACACTCAGTGCTGACCGAACTGGAGCCAGTCGCTGTGTACCTCTGACAATACAGGTTGGCGCACAGGAATTCCCTTCGGTATTACTTTAGGACCTTTTCTTGAAAATACTAATGATTGGCCCGTACAACAACAAATTCCTTCGCCCCCCCCCCTGCGTGTGAAACTAGCCTCAAGTCACAGCTTCCTACAGCTCAAAACAGCTCGCTCGCCATTGCCATGAGCAATCACAGAAACGAAATGACTGAAATATAATAAACAATTACATCCATGAACAAGACTCCTGACACATCTCTCCCAACCCCTAAATGAATGTAGAAGTCAATAAAAATAATAAAATATTACATTCAGTAAACATCAATCATCAGACATTAATCTATACAACTTATAAAATGGCTGTATGTGTGTGTGGGTGGGGGGGGGGGGGTATGTATATTCCACATCTCCTCTTAAACTACTGGAGAGATTTCAACCAGCTGTGGTACACAGGTTCCTTACTATCAAGCAACAATTACTGTCGAGGTAAGAATTATTTGCAGTGTTGTTAAAGGCTAATTTCATTGTTTCTAAAAACTGAGTTCGTGATCTAAGAAGAAAAGTGATCTAGTTATTCTCATTTGAGATAAATGTAACGGTTCAAAGTGCCGTCGATGCGAACAAGAGGCGATCGAGACGTGTCACCAATGGCACCCCATACCATCACGCTGGGTGATACACTAGTATGTCGGTTAAATTTCGCGTCTCTAGCACGTCATCTTCATGGTGTAGCAATTTTATTGGCCAGGAGTGTAGAATGCCGGCAATAAAGACTTGTTGATATGGTGTTGATATCCTTGTTTTGACATGTGAAACTATCGTGTCTGACAGCCAGTTGATTTTATGATACTGTACTGTCATTGTGTCATTTCTTTCAAAGGCATGTTACTGTAAGATGGCACTGATCATAAAAATTTGTAGTGAAGCCTCAAAATAGACAATTGTGTGTGTACAAAATTTTTGAAAATAATTTTACTTTTCATATTCACAGAATATGACATCAACTGCGAATTGGCAAAGCTGAAAATGTGTACTCAGAACAGACGCCACATGTATATATAAAATGCCCGTGACGGGCAATCATCCTTTCTTTAGTGGGGAGGGGTGGGCAAGTTTGTGGCCCTTACTCTTACGAAAATTAGTTTCAATGCTTCGGTAGTCCTTGCAGTGCGGTGATCACTGTGTCCGCAGTGGTGTAGTGTTCAGTGCAACTGCCTAGAAAGTGGGAGACCCGGGTTCAAGTCCCGCCTGGGTACACATTTTTCAGCTTTGCCCATTCGCAGTTGATATAAAGGGTGATACAAAAAGGTACGGCCAAACTTTCAGGAAACATTCCTCACACACAAAGAAAGAAACTATGTTATGTGGACATGTGTCCGGAAACGCTTAATTTCCATGTTAGAGCTCATTTTAGTATTTCTCTTTAAATGTAAATTGAAATAATTCGTGCAGACAATTGTCAAAATACCCATTTGTTTCGTTAGTGTGTACTGTACTTTCTCGATTCACCGCCAGTTGGCCCAATTGAAGGAAGGTAATGATGACTTCCGTGCTTGTGTTGACTTGCGACAGATGCATCATTCCAACGTGATCAAATTGTAAATTTTCACAATTAACATGTGTGGCCTGACGAGAATCCGCACGCAATTGCACAATCACGTCGTCAACACATTTTCTGTGAACGTTTGGGCAGGAATTGTTGGTGATGTGTTGATTGGGCCTCATGTTCTTCCACCTACGCTCACTGGAGCACGTTATCATGATTTCATACGGGATACTCTACCTGTGCCGTTAGAACATGTGCCTTTACGACACAAGATGTGGTTCATGCACGATGGCGCTCCTGCACATTTCAGTCAACGTGTTCGTACGCTTCTCAACAACAGATTCGGTGGCCGATGGATTGATAGAGGCGGACCAATTCCATGGCCTCCGCGCTCTCCTGACCTCAACCCTCTTGACTTTTACTTATGGAGGCATTTGAAAGCTCTTGTCTACGCAACCCCGGTACCAAATGTAGAGATTCTTCGTGCTCGTATTGTGGACGGCTGTGATACAATACGCCATTCTCCAGGGCTGCATCAGCACACCAGGGATTCCATGTGACGGAGGGTGGATGCATGTATCCTCGCTAACGGAGGAAATTTTGAACATTTACTGTAACAAAGTGTTTGAAGTCACGCTGGTACGTTCTCTTGCTGTGTGTTTCCATTGCATGATTAATGTGAGTTGAAGAGAAGTAATAAAATGAGCTCTAAAATAGAAAATAAGCGTTTCCGGACACATGTCCGCATAACATATTTCCTTTCTTTGTGTGTGAGGAATGTTTCCTGAAAGTTTGGCCGTACCTTTTTGTAACACCCTGTATATTCTGTGAATATGAAAGATTAACAACTGCAGGATCAGAAGTGACGTCTGTTCTTTCGGAACAGACGCCACATGTATATATAATTTTATTTTATTTATTTATTTATTTTTATAATGAATTACTGTATGTATTTTGTATCTTAAACGTACCTCTACATCTACAACCATACTCCGCAAGCCACCTGACGTGTGTGGCGGAGGGTACCTTGAGTACCACTATCGATTTTCCCTCTATTCCAGTCACTTATTGTTCGCGGAAAGAAGGATTGTCGGTACGCCTCTGTGTGGGCTCTAATCTCTCTGATTTTATCCTCACGGTCTCTTTGCGAGATATACGTAGAAGGGAGCAATATACTGCTAGACTCCTCGGTAAAGGTATGTTCTCGAAACTTCGACAAAAGCCCGTACCGAGCGACAGAGCGTCTTCCACTGGAGTTTGTCGATCATTTCCGTAACGCTTTCACGATTACCAAATGATCCTGTAACGAAGCGCGCTGCTCTCCGTTGGATCTTCTCTACCTCCTCTATCAATCCCACCTGGTACGGATCCCACACAGGTGAGCAGTATTCAAGCTGTGGGCGAACAAGTGTACTGTAACCTACTTCCTTTGTTTTCGGACTGCATTTTGTTAGTATTCTTCCAATGAATCTAAGTCTGGCATCTGCTTTACCGACGATTGATTTATATGATCGTTCCATTTTAAATCCCTCCTAATTACTACACCCAGATACTTTATGGAATTAACTGCTTCCAGTTGCTGGACTGCTATAGAGTAGCTAAATGATAAAGGATCTTTCTTTCTGTGTATTCGCAGCACATTACACTTGTCTACATTGAGAATTAATTGCCATTCACTGCACCATGCGTCAATTCTATGCAGATCCTCCTGCATCTCAATACGATTTTTCATTGTTACAACCTCTCTATATACTACAGCATCATCCACAAAAAGTCTCAGTGAACTTCCGATGTTATCCACAAGGTCATTTATATATATCGTGAACAGCAACGGACCCACGACACTCCCCTGTGGCACATGTGACATAACTCCTACTTCAGAAGACTTCTCTCCATTGAGAATGACCTGCTGCTTTCTGTTATCTAGGAATTCCTCAATCCAATCACACAATTGGTCTGATAGACCATATGCTCTTACTTTCTTCATTAAACGTTTGTGTCTATGGCCCTCAGAGTCTCGAGGACGAATAGTGCGAGCTGGGTTTCACACGAACGCCTTTTTCGAAACCCATGCTGATTCCTACAGAGTAGATTCCTAGTCTCGAGAAATGTCATTATATTCGAACATAATACATGTTCCAAAATTCTACAACTGACCGACGATATATAGGCCTATAGTTCTGCACATCTGTTCGAGGACCTTCTTGAAAACGGGGATGACCTGAGCCATTTTCCAATCTTTCGGAACTATATGCTGTTCTAGAGACCTACGATACACCACTGCGAGAAGGGGGCCAGTTCCTTCGCATACTCTGTGTAAAAACGAACTGGTGTCCCATCAGGCCCTGCGGCATGCGGGTCTGAAAGAGTTATGTCATGCGGCCTCCCACACACGCGTACACAGAGGAGTTCCTTGATTCACTTCAGGCGGGTCAATCCTCTCACAAACGAAAATCGTGGATCCGCCGTTGGGCAGCACAGTTAGGCTAGGCGAGGCGATGACTATCGTCGGTAGAGGTCGAAGGGCGTCTTGAACAAGGGTAAACTTTAGCTTCGGCCATTTTTAAACCGCATAAACAATTCGTAAGACTGAGTAGGGGTTAAGCACTCATCTCCGTAGGCTACTGAATCATTTTCTGTATCTCTGAAGAGAGTTGTTTTTTTTTTTTTTTTTTTTTTCATTTTTACGCAAATTTTAATGCAGACTCGTTCACATCTCGTAACGTTGTAATCCTGATCCGTGATGATTTTCCTCTTCTCTAGGGCAACTTATGCAAATATTGGACATGCGAAGATAATGTGCTCCGAAGAGCCCACTTCTTCGCCACAGAGCCGAAATTGGCCTTTTGCGTATACTGTGCAGATGCATAACCACAGTGGAGTGGCCGAGCACTCTAAGGCGCCTTCCTGCGAAATGTGCGGTGTTCGCCGTCAGAGGTCCTCCCAGGGACATGGATGTGTGTGTGAGTATGTGTGTTTGTGTTTATGTGTGTTTGTGTTTATGTGTGTCTGTGTGTGTGTGTGTGTGTGTGTGTTGTGTTTATGTTAAAGTAGTTCTAGGGACTGATAACCATAGCAGTTTGGTCCAATAGGTTTACAAACATTTGAACAAATGCACAGGCTATAGCACCGGTACGTAACCTGTCAAAAACTGTACTATTCATCGAATTGGGTGAGGTTACTTCATATTAACTCTACACTGATTGTCTCCTAGTCATCCCATTGTGCCTGTCACACACCGATTACTAATTTTTAATCATTACAGCATTGCAGTTACAATAACTCATTAACTTTGTTTGATAACGAAAAATGTAAAATCGCGATTTTTATGAGTCCTGGAGCTCAGTTCCTATTTTAACTAGGGTCATAATCTGACAATTTTGTGATTCAGCTTAGATCACCGCCTTGCCGTGGCCATATTACAGTATACAACCAAATTTTGAACATCCAACCGAAGCTGTCACCCTGGAAAATTATGCAAATCGATTAATTTCGTTGGCCGAAGTCGAGCTGAAATTAATCCTCAGCCACTGCGACATTTTTCTGTGGGCTATTCGGGTATTAAGTGCTAAAATTACCTGCACTTTTTTCCAATCACTAGGTACTTTGCGCTGAATTAAAGATTCCACAGAATACTCTTTGTAAAAACAAACTGGTATTCCATCCGGACCAGGAGAGTTTTTCGTATTTAGCTCTCTCAGCTGCTTCTCTATACCGGAAATACCTATTACTATGTCCTCCATTTTGGAATTAGTAGGTTGATTTGTGCGGTCTCCTGCTTGAAAGATTTGTAAAAGGTTAAATTTAGAACTTCAGCTTCCCGTTTGATTTCTTCTATTACTGCGCCAGAATGATGGAGTGACTGGGTAGTGGGCTTTAACCCGCTTATAGATTTTACATAGGATTATAATTTTTTTGGGTTTTCGGAAAGATCTTTTGCTAAGGTTGAAAGTAGCTTGTTAAGTTTTCTAAGTAATATCTTGGGCAGTAGAGATTTGCAAATTCAAGTTAAAACGCTACTGCTGCTCTATATTACTTTGCGAGTGGCCACAGCACTTGAGCAACGGAAATTTTTCTAACTGCTCGCTCCTTAAGGGAGCAGCCCACGTTTTAACAAACAAAATTAATTTTAGAAAATGGATAGATAATTAACTATAGGACAGGTAGGTATGATACTTTAAATCATTATCTATTCACTAAAACGAACAATCAAATAAATGTGGGGAGACCATATTAAGCACAATAAAGCACACACATTGTTCAAAATTGTGAATTAAATCATACAGTTACTACGCTTTATGAATATGGGGGTAACATGGGAGAAAATTTGAAAATACACAGGGGATAAATGAAAGCACATTCATTCACGCACAGACAAAGGGTCGGTAGCGTTTTCACGAGATGGCGGGTGCCTTGAAGCACAAATTAAAATAACACTATGCACCAAACGAACACATGTGTGGGGAGGCACTGGCATACTATCCTTGTATACCACATGGTGTGTGACCACGGTGAATTACATAGGATGTAAAAACAAAAAAAATAAAAAAATAAGAAAAATAAAAATTTAGAATAAGTAAGTAAAACACACTTGCGAATTCATATAGAAAAAAGCTAGAAGTAGTAAAAGCATGGCTGAAGGCTGAAGTAAAGACTGTTACGAAAGCATGTGGTGCAATCGGATATACCAAGACAGGAAAGACTGAATCAAAGTAGAAAATCTGTGAAATATTTAGCATACTCACGGATACAGACACGACACAAAACATTAGTTAAAAATAGCAGAAAATTGAAACATAATAAGTTTACACAAAGACTGAAGGCCATACACATGTTTTCTAACTGAGAAAAACTGGACACAAAATCATCACCGGAATGAGAATGCAAATACTAAATTTAAACTGAATTACTCGAGTTCTGTAAATTAAGAAATACTTCGCCTTGAATAGCGGAAGAATTACTCAAGAAAACTATCAGTGATAAACGAAGACTGCCTGATCACAGAGAAAGCAAAGCTCTAACAGCTTGCCATCCCCCTCAGCTTGACTCCACGACATACTCACTTAGATGGTTGCAGCAAGAGTGAAACCTACGGCCACGCCAGAAGCCTTCCCCACCATACACCGCATTTAGAGCGCGCTGAAAACGATGCAGAGCGCGTTCAGAGCTTACTGACTACCAACCCCTTGCTACCTGAAGAACATAATACCGTCTTCTAGAGCTCCAGAGAGGTCTCTTTTGTCACCTCTTTCGACCATGATTATATTGGCACTACACTAAGAACAAGCCACCTCGCCATCTTGCCAAATAAGCTTGTCTCTGGCCATCCAACAGACGCCAGTGCAGACGACTTACGAAGCCATGCTTTCTTAACTAAAGTAAACGAGGCCTAAAAAGCGAGGCGGCGACTGTAAGCCATTGCGCGGCAGTCAGTCAATATTAAAAGCAACCTTCCACGTTCACATGAACACTCAGTTCAATCAAAAACGTACATAAACATGGGGCATTGATCATTAATAAAGGAATAAAATAATTGACATACAAAGAGAAATATTAATGGCGGAGAAACAATTACAAGTACAGCCATCCTCTCACGGAACGAGGAAACGCATGTGGAGGAGGAAGTTGTGACGCCGCAACGTGTAATACCACGTTCCACTACCCTGCGAAGCGTGGAATGAACAATGAAGGATCCAGCATGTTAGATTTTTGCTTTGCTTCGTGGAGTGGAACGTGGCCGATCAGAAGCGGCCTGGGTTTCACGTGACAAGCAGAACTTATGAGCCGCCATATTGCAAACGCAACTCCGTATTTCGTGCCTTCTTGCGTTGTAGCGTACGATATATGAATACAATCTTTTTGAGAGCGTCAGAATATTGAAGAAATTTTGAAAGGGCGTCATTTCAGATATAATTTGTTACAATAAATTACCAGAAACAGCATTTTTATAGCTTTAAAAGTTCTCATATTTAACGTGTGTCAGTGCTATAATTTGTACAATGTGAAAGAAAGTCGTTTCTTTGCTACGGTATAACGCATTCTATAAAAGAAGTGTCTTTGTTGTACTATGTCATACATAAATAACATACTACAACATGTTTTAGACATGTAGTATGCCGGCCGCGGTGGCCGAGGGGACTGAGGTGCTCCAGTCACGGTCTCCACGGCCACTACGGTCGGGGGTTCGAATACCCCCTCGGGCATGGATATTTGTGCCGTCTTTAGTATAAGGTAGTTGATAAGTAGTTTGTAAGTTTAGGGACTGATGACCCTGTAGTTAAGTCCCATAAGCTTAACAAACATTTGAACATGTAGTATGTCTAAATTCTGAACCATTTGTGTAAGGGAAGGAGTAGTGTAGTTGGTAGCGTTCTTTCTTATAATTCATGTATAATATCCGATATTCGTTGTTATTTCTTTTCAAGACGAGTTATTAGCGTCACAAGCTGCGGAGGAATAGAGATGTAAATAACAGGTTTGCTTCTACACTCTCCCAGATATTTTTAACTATTTGGTTTAATTACTGTTTATGTAACTTATTTGTTAATTTAATACAATTATTATATTCGGTATTCTACGTTATTTATTAGAAACAAGAATGAACTTTGTCCACGAGAGAATTTGATGAGTTTTTCGTTCTAGGTCACTCGGTTTTCCCCACGGTGTTTGAATTAAGTTGCAGTTCAGTACAGTGTTGGAATAGTTCAGTTTCACAGTGCAAAGTGAACATGGCTAGCACGTGTTTACGGAAGCAGATGGAGTGTATGAGGAACAGTGTTTACGTACAATACTAAAAGCAAACATTATCACAACGAACATAGTCGAGTTGAGGCGTTGTCTCGCGTGTATAACAAGTAAAATGTATTGGTCAGAATCTGTTATCATAGAATATGCAGAATATCTACAACGTGGAAAGTGAGATAAGAGCAAGACAATTGGAACTGGTGCAAATGATTTCTTTTACCGTCGACAATTTTTTTAAGAATTTTGGCGAAAGTGATTTTATCTTAAATTTATTTATTATTCTCAACCGCTTTCAGATAAATGTACCGTCTTTGTGCTTGTTGATGAAACAAAAATACAACTTCTGTAAGAGTATTGTTGCCACCTGCAAGCATAAGAAGGCATTTGGCTTTTTTATTTTTATTTATTTATTTTATTTTTTCGGCGATCGCTATCAGAGATACCATATAATTTTACGAACAACCACCTTTGTAAACACAATTATCTACGCTACAGCCCGCAACGGGCGCTGAAGAGCGCTGCAGTCGCAAAGCAAATCACGATGAGCAGCACGTTCCGTGGGATGTAGCAGGTCGTTTCAGATCGTGCTGTAACTGAGTAGACAGCACGTCTGACCTACGCCACGTTGGGACACCACATCCCGTGTGAGGACGGCTTAATGAATAACTCAAAATGGAACACGACCACAAATTCAGTGGGTGTCTTTCCAGGTATGGCTGTGGTAATTATTGTATGCTTCGCCCATCGAGGTTTTTATAAACGCACGAAACTCTACTAACTTTTGCCTGTCAACATTTGCGTTTCTTTTTTGAACCAAGAGTGCAACAGTCTTTGTTTTCTCAGTAGCTTTCTAACATTATTATTATACCACGATGGATCTTTTCCACCTTAATCGACTATACAGGTACATATTTCTCTAACCCTTTACTTACAATGCACAATCACTCTACATCCATTGTACCGGAACTAAATGATGTCCATTCATTTTCTAAGTGCTCGTAAATGTTCAAATGTCCAAATGTTTGTGGAGTTATGGTACTTAACTAAGGGGTCATCAGTCCCTAAACTTACGAACTACTTATGAACTAGCTTATACTAAAGACGGCACAAACATCAATGCCCGAGTGGGGATTCGAACCCCCGACCGCAGCGGCCGTGCAAACCGTGACTGGCACGCCGCAGACAGCAGCTTTCTCTTAATGCTTTACATCAGGACATATAGCAACAAATGTAAAATAATAATTTTTGACAAGTTTCGAATTGGTCGTATAAGAACATGATTAATTTTTAATCAATGATGCTGCATCATACTTATTACAGGAATGACTCTAGAACATGCTATCAGAATAATGAGTTAGAAAATGTAAAGTCAAACGTGAAGGCAGGGAGGGAAAACTTCTTTAATATCGAAGTACGAGAATGGCTTGCAGAAGTTTTCTGCTTCCTCCTCCTTTAAAGCGAACGTTCGAAAGTCGAAAATTGAATCAGATTCGACGAGTGACGAAGACAGAGAATAGTCTTTGAGGTGACATAGTCTAATGGCGCGAATTTCACTGCTTTAAGATGTTCTGGGCAATCGATTTTACACATTATTGAATTTAGCAGTTGGTTTTAACAATTCACGGAGTAAAGTGACCAATTGCGTTGTTACAGGGAAGTTGGTTTACATTAGCGGCAGCTTTCTCTGAACGGAGAATACAAAATCCGACCGGTATTAGAATGTGTGATTCCTTAATGAAATTACCTGTGAATCGTGTAGCTCTCGAAAGAAGATGATATAACTTTGCGAAGCGAGAATTCTGATTTCCGTGTGTATAATCTAATAAGAATTTAAGGTAGTAAGAAAATTTTAAACGTAAATTACAGTTATTGTGAAAATCTCATTCGGTTTGGGCGAACGATAACTTGATAAGTATTCTCACGAAAGCGTCCATTATGTCAGCAGAACACCACCTACTGCGTTAGTTTAGCTACCGTTTAGTTAACTAAGGATGAACTGCATCTTCAGAAAAGATAAGTGTGTGACATGACTACTGAAACCACCATCACATATTTCCAACGGCGTGATAATGTATTGCATGTAATTTCGAATACGGAAACCGAAGGAGAATTTAAAACCTCCTTCGTCACATGCAAGCGCTTAAATCGTTTATCTCCATTTTATTAATTAAACTCCGCACACATTGTTCGAAATATTTTTGTCGCTCATCGACATGTAGCAAGGCACTGCTGTCTATAAATGAATATAAAGGTCTGAGCAGTTAATTACTTTATGCATTATCGTTTGCTTTTGGAGAACGAATACATTATATAAAAATAGTAATCCAAGTGTTGAAATATTTTACATTACAATGAGTTCCCACTTTACGAAGAATTTTAATTCGATTGAACCATTATTTTAAAAGTCCAAGAGCCAACTAAAAAATTCATTTGGGACAATACTCTTTTATTAGTTACAACAGTATGCTCTCTGCGGAGAAATTCTGAGCAGCTTAATTAATCTGAATAATTCAAGGTATTTTTATTTATTTGAACGGAGAAGTGATTTCGGCTTTACAGCCACTTAAAAGCAGCAGCGACAAACAGGGTGCGTGGTAAGGTAGTAAATATTCATGACCGGAGCTGTTTCTTCAGTTTTAAACGATTAGCTGTGTAGCTGAGTGAAACATTTTCGTAGAGTAAAACTGAATGCTGTTTCAGGTACTTTTGTCTTCTTCTTCTTGGGAGTGTTCTTTTGGTAATAAATTTAGTCCGCAACTTGTTCTGAGCGTGCGTGCTATCAGCGAAAACATCATGTGTTAAGAGGAAGAAAATATGCTATCTATTAATACAACATAGACAAAAGTGTATACTTCCAATCCAACTTCCTTAATTCTTTCAGAGCGGTTTGTATGCCCTCGGCAGAAACCTTGTAAACAACAATAAATGTGAAAACGCTAATCGAAAATGAAATAGCCGAGTCTGAACCATGTAATGCTACTCAGTTCAACTACATAACACTAGAGTTGTGAATACGTACGGAGAAAACCTTTCAACACTTAACCTGTTCAGGCACACACTGCGCCTCGTAACATCTCCAAAATCAAAACTCAAGAAACTGCTGAAAGAAAATCTTCTTACAGTCTTAAAGAATTTGAAAACTGTTCAAAAGATGACTTTATTTACTAAATAACTGTTTTTAATATTATAATTTTGTAGCTTATGTGCTTTGTGACTTGCATGTATCTTCGGAAGCAACTAAACAGTATCTAGTTCCCTAAATTATTATGTATTACCTCTGTTGATTTATTATGTATAATTATTATGTGTACCTTAGTTATATACGATGTACCAAAGTGTACAAATTTTTATGTCAGTCTTACAGAATGAAATCTTTTGGTCAATTATATATATTTTTGACGACGTTACAGCGTTCATTGTTAATGAAATAAATCGCAATTTGCGATCACTTATGGCTTCACTGTACTTTTGCTCACAACTCATGACGACATCAAGTGCATGCCAATGCTTAATGATGAATCAATAAATATCCCGAAACTTAGCTTTAAAAGACTCCAGCTTTCAGTGCGGTAACAATACCATTCAGAATGGCTGTCAATTAGGCAGGACTGTAAGTATTCGTCTGTTGAGGAGTGAATATAAAGGCATTATGTTTATTTCGTGAAAACAAAGTAGCTTGCCTGCATATCGCATAACAATAGAACTCATTCGTCTTTGCACTCAAAAGAAAAAAAAATCGTAAATATAGTTTCACCAAGACAGACGCTATAAAAATTAGCACTTCAAAGTTTTCTCAGTACTATAAAAAATTAAAAAATACAAGCAAAGCTGGTAAAATTATGAAGGACTCGCTGAAACTTTTTATCAACGCCTGAACGTTACTACTCATGATGAAGTAATTTACGAGTGAAGAAAAATACCGTATAGGAGGGATTTGAATGATGTTGAAGACAAAAACAGTGTCTATAATCGAGACTATTTATAATATATCAAAAATCAATCTACGATTAACTAAGTAAGTTTTTATTACTAATATGTAATTGCACAAATTATACCTAAAACTGAATTGTACTCAGACTTCGGCTAGCAAGTCTGAAGTAATGAGTAATAGTTTCTTCAGTTTTGTGAATCAACTCTGCAAAATCATTTGGCAATGGCGACACGTAGACCTTTCATGTGGTGGTGGTGGTGGTGGTGTCGGCCGCGGTGGCCGAGGAGACTGAGGCGCTCCAGTCACGGTCAGCACGGCCACGACGGTCGGGGGTTCGAATCCCCCCTCGGGCATGGATATTTGTGCCGTCCTAGTTTGTAAGTAGTTCATAAGTAGTTTGTAAGTTTAGGGACTGATAACCCCGTAGTTAAGTCCCATAAGCTTAACAAACAATTGAACTTTTTTTTTTGGTGGTGGTGGTGGTGGTGGTGGTCGTGGTGGTGGTGGTCGTCGTCAGCAGCAGCAGACTGGTTTGATGCAGTTCTCTATGCTACCCTATCCTGTGCAAGCCTCTACATCTGAGAATACGAACGGCAACCTATATCCTTTTGAATCTGCTTACTGTACCGGTATTCGTCCCTCAGTCTCCCTCTAAGGTTTTTACCCCACATACTTCCTTCTAATGCTAAGTTGACGATTCCTTGACCTCTCAGAATGAGTCCCACAAACCTACCCCTTCTTAATCAGGATATGCCACAAACTTCTTTTCTCCCCATTTATGTAGAACACTTCCTCATTAGTTATGTGATCTACCCATGTAATCTTCACCACATTTCGAAATATTCTATCATCTTTTTGTTTGAACTCCTTATCGTCGTAGTTTCACTCCCATACATTGTTACACTCCAGACAAATGATTTCAGAAAGAGTTCCTAACATTTAAACTAATATATGGTTGTCAACAAATTTCGCTTGTTCAGAAAAGTTTTTCTTCCAACAACCATTTCTCATTTTATTTCTTCTTTACTTTGGCCTTCAGAAGTTCCCAAATAACAAAACTCATCTACTACTTTCATCGTCTCATTACCTAATCCAATTCCTTCAGAATGCTCCGGAGGACATTGAAAAAACTGCCATCACCACTCCGCTTGGACTTTTTTAATACCGTTTTCATGCCCTTCGGTCTCAAAAACGCAACTCAAACCTCGCAGCGCTTTGTCAACGAAATCTTACAGGACTTAAAATTCCGTTTTGCTTATCTTTATGACATCCTCATCTTCAGTTCCTCCGTCGAAGAAAACAAACGTCACCTTCAAACCCTTTTGCAGACATTAAATCGAGCCGGGATCGAACTTAATGATAAGTGCCAATTACACCTCCCTTCTGTCACTTTTCTAGGATACTCTGTTTCTGCTGAAGGCATCTCCCCACCAGCTGACAAGGTCAGCTCCGTGCTGAACATTCCCTGCCCATCCACTTTCAAAGAACTTCGTCGTTTCCTAGGGACGGTCAACTACTTCCGCTGTCACCTACCTAACGCAGCTGCCAGTCAGGCTCCTCTCATGGACGCGCTAGCAGGAAAACAAACTTCGGGCAACCGCTCAGTTTCCTGGACGGAGTCTATGAAGGATACTTTCACGTCCCTTAACGATCTGCTTGCTCGAGCGATTATGGTTGCTCACCCACACACTGATGCCGACATCTTCATGACGACAGATGAGAGTGACAATGCCATTGGTGCTGTTATGAGCCAGCCACTTAATGCTGTTCTCTCTCCACTACAGTTTTTCTCCCGTAAAATCACACACACCCAGCATAATTATTCGGCCTTCGACCGGGAGGCTATTAAAAATTTTCGCCCCGATGTTGAGGGCCGTTCCTTTCACGTGTTTACCGATCATAAGCCCCTAGCGGCTGCTATCAAGAACCCTCCTGCTGATCCCCCCCCGGCGCTTTCGGTATTTGAACTTTATTTCTCAGTTCACGATCGACGTGCGTTACATCAAGGGCACTGACAATGTCGTGGCGGACTTCCTTTCCCGGATTGATGCCGTTACCTCGGTCGTAGACCTCTCCAACCTCGCCGCCGACTGTGGACGACGAGCTCCAGTCTCTCATCATGGACCCCGCCTCCTCCCTCCATCCTGTCCACACCATCTTCCCGAGTGTCACTGGCGAGGTGTTCATATATGTTTGTTAAGCTTATGGGACAACTGCAGGGTCATCAGTCCCTAAACTTACGAACTACTTATGAAATATCTTATACTAAAGACGACACAAACATCCAAACATTCAAACTCCCGACCGTAGCGGCCGTGAAGACTGTGACTGTCGCGCCGCAGACCGCTCGGTCACTGCGGCCGGTCCACTGGCGAGGTATGGTGTGACGACTCGACAGGTAAACTCCGCCCCTTCATTCCCCGTCCCCTCCAATGTCCCATATTCCTACGGCTGCACGAGCTGGCACACCCCGGTATCAAGGCATCCACTCGCCTTGTGTGTGAGCGGTTCGTCTGGCGCAACATGAGACGTGACTGTCAAGCATGGACCCGCTCTTGTGCCTCCTGTTAGAGGAACAAGATCACCTCTCACACATCTCCTGCACTTCTTTCCCCCTCTCGCTAGCAGATTCCAACAGATCCACTTGGACCTGGTTGGTCCCCTCCCTCTGGTCGACGGTCACCGGTTTATACTCTCAATTACCACACCACCAGGTGGGTGAAGTTTACCGCCCCCCCTCCCCCGTCGAACATCATGGCCGAGACTCGAGACTGTCGCTCGGTCGTTCATTTCCTCCTGGGTCTCTCTCTTTGGCTGCCCCTCAGTCATAACCACTGATCAGGGCCGCCAATTCGAGAGCTCCCTGTTCTCCCAAATTTGCCACCCACAGAGCAACGGGCTGGTGGAGCGTGGCACCGACCTAAAGACCACCCTCCAGTGCCATGGAACCTTTTGGCTTGACGCTCTTCCCTGGATCCTCCTCGGCCTTCGTTCGACCTTCAAGGACGGCCTCCTTGGCACCATCGCCAAGTTCGTCTATGGAGAGCAACTCACCCCCCCTAGGTGAACTTGTTGCCCCTTTCCCTCCCTCTCCAGACGAGCTACCTTCCCTGATGCATTGCAGCTGCCTCATATGCTCCTCATCCTCTCCCCCTACCCTTCTAGCCACTCGCCTCCCCCAGTCCGCGTTCCCTCCTACGTCCAGTCTTGCTACTTCGTTTTCCTTCGTGACGACACTGTACATCCCCCTCTCCAGCCTCCTTACTCAGGCCCACACCACGTCCTAGCTTGTGCGCCCAACACATTCTCCATCCTCCTCAATGAAAAACCTACCACCGTCTCGATTAATCGCCTCAAACGGACCTATTTTGATCCCTCCTGTGATCCCGACCCTCCTCCCCACAATCTTCAATCTCTTCCTTTGAGGCTCCCTCCCCCCGACCCTCCTCCCCCATCGCGATGTTGGCTCCCGCTCCCCCTCGGGCGCTGCCCTTTCTCACCTCCCCCCCCTCTCGCTCCCTCTTCCCCGACCTCCCCCTTCCGAGATTTCATGCGTCCCCCCCCCCCCCCGGCTGTTTCCTGCCATCAGTTCTCTGTTCCCATTTCCCTTTCCCTCTCCTCCGACCTCTGCCTTCTCATCCATGACCGCCACCTCTTTGTGATGTGCATGTTGAGGAATCTTGACCACGAGCTGCAAGGTCCTCATCCTCGTAGGCCCCTTCCCCCCTCCCTGAAGGCTCTGTCAAGCTGTCAAACTGCTCGCTCCCCTCCCCTCCCTCTCCTTCTCCCCTTCCTGTCAGTGGCGCCTCCCTCCCTCCCCCAGCAGGAGTACTCCGTACTGCAAGATTTGGGGGGTGGGGGCGGGGGGGTAGGGTGTGTGGCAGTGCTATCCACCTGCGTGTGCATACTGTTTATAGATCGATTGTAACACTGCCACAACCATACAAAGACTATGTGTGTGTCGTATCTTTCTTGTATCTGAGCTCTTTGCCTATGTATTGACCGTGCTCAGTCTGGCATCAACAGTTGTATGGTTCACATTCATTAAAGAGTGTTCAGATATAAATTGTGGCAGTTATTACTGGGATCACCTTTCCTGCTAATTCCTGCAACATAAATACAGACAGAACCATATAAATTTCAGAACTTCACTTTCCATTATCATACTACTTTAAATTCATGGCCACAGAAACAAAATTCTTACATAGCTACACATAATTATACTCACAACTCATTTCCTAGATCATTACTGCACTAATATAAAGTGTAACACACTGACTTCATTACAGTAAATACCAAATTCGACATTTATTGCACTAAATTTAGGTTTAATATGTTGCTGCTGCACATATATACTGTACAGAAGATACATAATTAAGGTGGATGGTACTAGATTCACACAAACATTACATAATATACATTGCACTATGGCAACTTACAATTACAGTAACTTATTACATCTAACTACACAAAACAAAACAGAGTACCGTACGAGAAAATTTACTAACTTACAAGCTACTCATAGAATAGTGGGAGCAGAATGGAGTGACAAGAAATGGAAAAATAGGATCACCCAACCAGGGAAAGGCATTACTCGCCAAGTAATGTACTCGTCGAAGAATGGCGAATCCCATAACTACTCAGTTAAACTTACCACTAGCAAATCAATACTGACACACCATTTACACAAAAAATTATGTTCCAAGAACCATGCCAATTCTAATAAATGGTATCACTAAGAAATTACACTCTAACTTTTGTCCAGCTAACTCCACTGATAAAAGTACTTCCTGCTCAACACTCTTGGATAACTTACCAGTAGCACCAATAATTTTTATTCCAGAAACATGCATTATCACCATTCCATCTGTATCTGTAATTGATTCAAACAAAGCCTGTCTCCGACACCAATATTTCCAGCAACAATCTTCAAATGCCCATAGAGGTCAGCTAATGAACAAAACTGATAAAACCAATTGTTTTTTTATCTTTATTCAAAATGATTTCCTCTAAATTGTTACCAGTCAAAACGAGTGTAATAATCTGTATGTTCTTGTATATTTATCCCCCATTTTCAATATCATAATTGTAGCCTCTAAGACAACAACAACAACAAAATTATTAATAAATACATGACTGACTCTCAATAATGGAATGCCGCATGTGGGGGGAGGGAGGGGGGGAGCTAAGCTGGCCATATATAAACTCGACCGTTACTGCAGTATTCCACAGTTGATTTCCACAGCCAACAGTTCCCGACCCACCCAAAATCGGCTGCTATGGGTATAACTTTTCACATTGTTATTATTTTACTGTTTGTTGCCATAATATCGTATTCGGTACATCCTTCTTAATATTTATAATATTACTGTATTGCAGTTGGCCTGAAGTGGTCTCACAAGCAGACTGAAACCGGTTGCCTAAGAACAATAAAATTTCTCTTGCAATCGAGACTGTGTATTTTAAAATATAAAGCCTGAGAAATACCATTAAGATCACTACCACTGTCCAGCAAGCATTTTACAGGTACACCTTGCACACTAGTTGTCACTATTGGATGCCACACTTTATCAGTACTTACTACTGCCTCCTGTTCATACAACAGATCTTCATTAATTCTCTCTCTCTGGATAGGCAGTCATACATTTCAGACAAATCATTAGAAGCTACTGTTAAGTGACACCCATTATGGTCTGCTTTCATGTCCCTACTATTTTCTAGCTCTGACCCTGCGTTCTCTTCCTGCTCACTTACTCTTTCCAATTTTGTCTTACTAGCTACTTTACCATCATCAATAAAAAATTCGTATACCTCATCTTCCTCATCACTGGATTCGTTGCTACTCTCACTACCACTTGTTCCTGAACTCCTATCTCTATCACTGGCTTCAGACAAACTATTTATCACCTTACCTTTATCCTCAATATTTGACCATAACATGTAACTTCTTCATGCTGTCTTAATGTTTGCTCATCACCAGAAACCTCCTGGCATCCCTCATATGACCTTCCCATGTTTTGAACAGTTTCATAGTTCTTTTTTACTTGTGGTGAATGAGACACAGAAACAATTCCACTTATACTATCATGACTATTGCTAGGTGCAAGTTCATTACTTAAGCAAGATGAATTACTATTTCTAATTACATGACTATTATTGTCTTCAAATACTGTATCTACCTTTACATTGCTATGTACATATGACTCTTTTCTTTTTCTTGCCCAAGTGTGACCCCTAACTGGAGAGTATCTTATTTTAAACAATTGGCATGTGGACCATTACCTCTTTTTCCACTACAATATATTGAGTTCCTCCTGTCATTCCTATGCCAATTATGATCACTCTCATTCCATCTGTTCCTGTCATTACCATTGTTTCTACCATAATCAGATCTGCTCAACCTGTTTGCCTGAAATTCTCTCCCCTGGTGATTATTATTGGCAAAGTTCCCTCTATGATCCTTTAGATATGGTTTAACCCTATCTACTCTGTCTACATAACCCAAAAAGACAATCATATTACTTCTTCGGTTGGGGAAGGCACAAGCAGCTCCATAACTCTATGGGGAAATTTTGCTTCCAGACTCATAATAATATCCTCACGGCTCTGTATTTTGTCTGAATATTTAACTTTGTTGATCAAATACTGACAAAACCCTTGAACAGTACCTCTCCTAGAGTCGTACCTTTCCCCATTCCAAAACTCACTCAATCTGTTGTTTCCCCTTAGACCAATATTCATTTAAAAATGACTTCTTAAATTCTTCCTATGAAATACAAGAAGCTGATACCCCAGCTGCCCAACTGTAAGCATTACCCTTCAAAAAACCCCTTACAAAAGATATTTTCTCCATATCATTTCAAATTTGAGGCAACTCATTAAATTCTTTAATTAAATCAAAAGGCTGCACATCACCATTAGGTTCAAAGTTGTTATATTTATTAAAAAAAATAACAACAGAAATATTGCTACACCCAGCATATATTTTACATGTTCTACCTTTTTCACTTTCTTCTCAATCTCTACAAGCTTAGAATCCACAACCTCCAACTTTTTTACCACAGATACTGAGTTTCCTTCCACTTTATCCTCTACCGTGCCCAGCCTAGTTTCCAATTCAGATCTTACCTGACCAATTTGAGTTTCAAGTTCTTCTTTTTCTCTGTACAAGTTTTCCAGACAGAGTGAAACCTGTTACCACAAACACTATAAACAGTTTCCACTCTATTTTCACTAAGAAAATTCTGTTATAATTATTTACATGACTTATTAATTTCAGTTAATTTCAGACTGACATTTTCTTCTACAGTTTTTATTTTATTCTTACAACTAGCTTCCACTTCTCCAGTTTTCTTATCTAAATCTACTACAGTACTATTTAATGCAGCAAATTCCTGACACAAATTACCAATTTCATTAATGTTAATAATAATAATAATAATAATAATAATAATAATAATATGTATAGGGGACAACTCATTGTAAAGGTGAAAATTGAGCCACTGACAGACACAAATAAGACACACAAACACACACACAATTCTAAATTTTCAGCTGTAGCCTTCCTCAGACAGAGAATACTCATCCACTCTGAGGAAGGCTGCGGCAAAAGATTTAGAGTTGTGTGTGTGTTTTTTATTTGTGTCTGTCAGTGGCTCAATGTACGTCTTTATGGTGAATTGTCCTCTATACATATTATTATTATTATTATTATTATTATTATTAACATTCCTTGCTTAACCTTCCATTGTTGCCAATTTCACTAATTATTTTACTTTCAATCTTACTAATGTTTTCATCCATTTTTTGGTTTAAATCACTTAAGTAACATTTAACAAGACTGAATTCCAAATTAATAATTTTGTGCAACCAGGAGGTTCCTCTGATACTACTGATTTTACAAAACCATCACCACCTGGTCCAGCTACGTTACCTATCAGAGGCTAAAGCTTCACTTCCCCATCCGTCATTCCACTTACATCAGACTAACTGTACAAAGATTGATCTAATTCAGATTTATAATCACTGTCTCCTGCAGTATCTGATTCTTCCCCAAGTTTGCCCACATTATCGAAGCAAACTTCTTTCTTTACATCATTAACATTTGCTTCCTGCTGTTCATCGTCCCCCAAAAGATTAACTATTCACATTTTTCATCTATGGTTGATGTTTAAGAATTTTACCTTAGAAGTATGATGTTTGCTTGGTGGCGATTGGCAATGAACAGCACTGCTCTGAGCGCGATGTACATGAACAGCTGCTACTGCAGTTTCAAGCATTGCTGCCCATCTATTGACAAGTTGTCTTGGAATGCTGATTGGCTGATTTTCCATGATAACATTGGTGCTGCTCCTTCTTTATTTGCCTGGCACATGATGTAGATTTGTGAAGCCAATGTTTTGAAAATTATTTTGAAATAACACCCATCTTGCTAATGGTATCACTAATGATCATTCTACTATTAACTGTGCCACACTATCATTTTAACTATCACAGTTATGACTATGTACACTTCATTATTCACAACACAATGTTTGTAAACCACTATTCATTGTAAGTTTCAGACTCGTACAGTTATTAATGATGAGTACTCACCCAACAGAGCACCAAATGTGATGTTACCGGGTTATAGTTTGTTGCCTCTTGAAGTTCTTGCTGATCAGTGCTCTTGGTAATGACTGGCTGAAATTCCATGGGGCAAAACTAGTTTACTACAAATAATGTAGGCGGCATGAAGAATTGCAGTTCATTGACACTTTAATGAATTATTAATGCCCTGTTGTCCCCATTTATGGCCAGCATACAAGTCTCATTAATAACAGTTACTTCAACTCAGCACACACATTACACACATCAGTAATACAAATTTACACAGTTCATGTGTAGAATACAAAAGTCCAAGGTGTACAATTGGTGTGGCATGAATATTAATAATCAATTCATAATACTGGTAAAAACACTTTCCACATGACAAACACTGAAGACCTTGAGCATAATTGTTTAAATTGGAGTTCAGAATGGTGTGGATTGTGCCCTCAAATAAACGTGAAACAAGACTCCCTACTGGCATGGATTGTGCTTCTGATCAAAGATGAAACCAGACTCCTCTTACATGGTATGAAAGCATCCCACTTATATTAGTTAAACAATGACACTGAATGAAACTTTCCCTCTGCAGTGGAGTGTGTGCCAATATGAAACTTCCTAGCAGATTAAAATTGTGTGCTGGAACTGGGACTCAAAACTGGGACCTTTGCCTTTCACGGTGTAATGTATATACCCTGGAAAGTCTCTTTTGTTTAGAGTAATGAACAGTTTGATACTACATTTGATTGTGATATTGTACCCTAATATTCCATGTTCATATTATATAAGCATCTTGTGGTGCTTCTGGCAAGTCACACTGATTATCATTTGCATTACTAGGGTTTCCTAACAAACTAAATTAATTAATTATTGAAAGTCATAAGCTTAATGTTGAACAATAATGTGCTTGTTAATGAAATTGGTAAATAGCATTGTCTAAGGTCTTCTGTAATGTATTGACCATAATGTGATGCTTTGATAACCGTAAAAGTAAATAATAACAATAATTTAACCATTTTAAATAATGTAAACATATATTAACACTACACTAATTGTTATTTACTTACGATCTTTTGTATTGTTAGTTTTGATACAAAAGAATCTATTATTACATTTGTAATAATTTTTCTTATCTTTTCTTGATGAACAATTTATTTAAGTTTCATAAACAAATTGTTTTCTATTAAATATTGTAACTTACTTGTTCTAGAATGTCCTAGAATACTAAGTTAGGTATTTATACGTGCGAATTGGCGCAAATACAGTTAGTCTAAAGTTAGTAGCAGAGTTGTAAAGTTAGTAGCAGAGTTGTAAAGTTAGTTGCAGAGTTGTAAAGTTAGTTGCAGAGTTGTAAAGTTAGTCCTAAGTCAGTCTTACTTTTGTCATTATGTAACAAGCAGTTGTCAAGAATGAAAAATAAATTCATTAAAAGTGAAACGCGTCATATTAGTAGTTTCCATAAGACGCCTAAGAATGTGACGTCCTAATATTATTTTCATGATGATTTAGAGGCAGGCGAGCAATTTAAAACATCTACCACTGAACAACCGAAGGTGATGTATGAAAAAATAATGGTTTTAGTATAATAGTATTATTATAATATAAAAAACTATTGTTGTTGTTGTGGTCTTCAGTCCAGAGACTGGTTTGATGCAGCTCTCCACCCTACTCTATCCTGAGCAAGCCTTTTCATCTCCTCATAAGAACGACAACCCACATCCACTTGAATCTGCTTACTATACGCGTCTCTTGGTCTCCCTCTGCGATTTTTACCCCACACACTTCCCTCCAACGCTAAATTCACAATTCCTTGATGTCTAAGAATGTGTCCTACCAATCTATCCCTTCTTTTAGTCAAGGTATGCCAGAAATTCCTTTTCTCCCCAATTCGGTTCAGTACCTCCTCATTAGTTACGCGATCCACCCACCTAATCTTCAGCATTCTTCTGTAGCACCACATTTCAAAAGCCTCTATCCTCTTTCTGTCCACACTGCTTATCGTCCATGTTTCACTTCCATACAAGGCAACACTCCATACAAATGCCTTCAGAAAGGACTTCCTTAGGCTTAAATCAATATTCGATGTTAACAAATTTCTCTTTTTCAAAAACGCCTTTCTACCCATTGCCATTCTGCATTTTATATCATCTGTACTGCGACCATCATTTGTTATTTTACTGCCCAAGTAACAAAACTCATCTACCTCCTTTATTGTTTCGTTACCTAATATAATTCCTTCAGCATCACCTGATTTTCTTACACTGCACTCCATTACCCTAGTTTTACTCTTGTTAATCTTCATCTTATATGCACCTTTCAGCACACTGTCCATTCCGTTCAATTGCTCTTCCAGGTCCTTTGCTGTATCTGACAGAATTACTATGTCGTCGGCAAAACGCAATGTTTTTAATTCTTCACCCTGAACTTTAATTCCTTCTCCAAATTTCTCCTTGCTTTCCTTTATAGCTTGCTCAATGTACAAATTGAACAACATTGGGGAAAGGCTACAGCCCTGTCTTACTCCCTTTCCAACCACTGCATCCCTTTCATGCCCTTCAACTCTGACAACCGCTGTCTGGTTTTTGTACAAGTTGTAAATAACCTTACGCTCCCTATATTTTACTCCTGCTTGCTTCAGAACTTGAAAGAGTTTATTCCAATCAACATTGTCAAAAGCCTTCTCCAAATCTACAAAAGCTAGAAATGTTGGTTTGCCTTTTCTTAATCTATCTTCCAGGATAAGCCGTAAAGTGAGTATTGCCTCCCGTGTTCCTACATTTCTCCTGAACCCAAACTGATCTTCCCCGAGGTCGGCTTCTACCAGCTTTTCCATCCTTCTGTATATAATTCGTGTTAATATTTTGCAACCATGACTTATTAAACTGATGGTTCTGTAGTTTTCACACCTGTCTGCACCCGCTTTCTTTGGAATGGGGATTATAACATTTTTCTTAAAGTCTGAGGGTACTTCACCTCTCTCATACGTCTTACACACAATGTGAAACAATTTTGTCATGGCTGGTTCTCCCAGAGACTTCAGTAGCTCTGATGGGATATCATCTACTCCAGGGGCCTTGTTTCGACTTAGGTCTTTCAGGGCTCTGTCAAATTCTTCTCTCAGTACAGTATCTCCTATTTCATCTTCATCTACATCCTCTTCCCTTCCTATAATATTGTCTCGAAGTTCATTTCCTTTGTAGAGCCCCTCTATATACTCTTTCCACCTTTCAGCTTTCCCTTCTTTGCTGAGAACCGGTTTTCCATCAGTGTCCTTGATAATCATAGAGCTGTTTTTCTTATCGCCAAATGTTTCTTTTATTTTCCGGTAGGCTGTATCTATTTTTCCCCTATTTATACATTCTTCTACATCCTTGCATTTGCCTTCTAGCCACTCCTGCTTAGCCATTTTGCACTTCCTTTCAATCTCATTTCTTAGTCGTCTGTACTCCATTTTGCCTGTTTCATTTACTGCATTTTTATACTTTCTCCTTTCATCGATTAAATTTAATATCTCCTGTGATATCCAAGGATTCTTTGTCGGTCTTGCCTTCCTACCTATTTTGTCCTCTGCTGCGTTCATTATTTCATCTCTCAATTTTACCCATTCCTCCTCAACTGTTTCATTTTCCCCTGTTTCTGCCAATTGTTGCCTGAAGCTCCCTCTGAAATTCTTAAGAACTTCAGGTTCCTGCAATTTATCCAGGTCCCATCTCCTTATTTTCCTACCTTTCTGTAGTTTCTTCAGTTTCAGCCTACAGTTCATAACCAACAAGTTATGGTCAGAGTCTATGTCTGCCCCTGGGTATGTCCTACACTTCAAAACCTGGTTCCGAAATCTATGTCTTACCATTATAAAATCTATCTGGTATCTCCCGGTGTCTCCTGGTCTCTTCCACGTATACAACCTTCTTTTGTGATTCTTAAACCAGGTGTTTGTTATAACTAAATTATGTTCCGTGCAAAATTCTACCAGGCGGCTTCCTCTTTCATTCCTTTTGCCCAGACCATATTCACCCACTATCTTCCCTTCCCTTCCTTGTCCTACTACCGAATTCCAGTCTCCCATAACAATTAAGTTTTCCTCTCCCTTAATTGTCTGAATAATTTCCTTTAGCTCCTCATATATTTCTTCGATCTCCTCATCATCGGCAGAGCTAGTTGGCATATAAACCTGTACTACTGTTGTCGGTGTTGGTTTCGTATCTATCTTGACAATGATAATGCGATCGCTGTGCTGGTCATAGTAGTTTACCCGCATTCCTATTTTCTTATTCATTATCAATCCTACTCCTGTGATACCCCCAATTGATTTTGTATTTATAATCCTGTACTCACCTGACCAGAAATCCTGTTCATCCTGCCGCCGAACTTCACTAATCCCCACTATATCTAACTTCAACCTATTCATTTCCCTTTTTAAATTTTCTAATTTTCCTACTCGATTAAGGGATCTAACATTCCACGCTCCGAACCGTAGAATGCCAGTATCGTCTTTCCTGATGATCACATCCTCCTGAGTAGTCCCCGCCCGGAGATCCGAATGGGGGACTATTTTACCTCCGGAATATTTTACCCGAGAGGATGCCATCATCATATGTTCATACAGTAGAGCTGCATGTCCTCGGGAAAAATAACGGCTGTAGTTTCCCCTTGCTTTCAGCCGTTTGCAGTAGCTGTGTGGCAAAGCCACATTAGCTGATGTTACAAGGCCAGCTCAGTCAATCATCCAGACTGTTGCCCCTGTAACTACTGAAAAGGCTGCTGCCCCTCTTCAGGAACCACACGTTTGTCTGGCCTCTCCACAGATACCCCTCCGCTGTGGTTGCACCTACGGTACGGCTATCTGTATCGTTGAGGCACGCAAGCCACCCCACCTCGGCAATGTCTGTGGTTCATTATATGCGCAAATAGGAGATGAGGTACTGGCGGAAGTAAAGTTGTGAGGACGGACTGTGAGTCATGTCAGGGTAGCTCAGTGGTAGAGCGCTTGCCTGTGAAAGGCAAAGGTCCCAGGTTCGAGCCCCAGTTCCAGCATACAGTTTTCATCTGCCAGGAAGTTTCAATGAAACTGACAATTATGTATTGTTAATTAGGTACATTAAACTCATTACAATGGAAAAGTAAACAATTACTGCAACTGGCTATAGTAAAAGGTAGCATAAATAATACTGAGTAAATTGATATACGAATCTTGGTTATACTAATATTGCTTCACTTACAAATATATTTAAATAGATTTTTAAACAATTACTTTGGGGTAAACAGTGATTATAGATAAACTGATGAGGGCAAAACTTTCCTAACATTAACTGTGAAATAACAATAATAATAATAATAATAATATGTGATAGGGAACAACTCACCATAAAGACGAACGTTGAGCCACTGACAGGCACAAATAAAACATACAAACACACATACAATTCAAATTTTCAGCTGTGTTTTTTATTTGTGTCTGTCGGCGGCTCAATGTTCATCATTATGGTGAGTTGTTCCCTATCACATATTATTAGTAACATTCCTTACTGGACCTTCCATTGTCGACATGTAATACTACCTAATTTGATATTATGAGCAAAGAATTTTATTAGTCTCCTTAGAAATAAAAATCAGCTTAATATCTGAACTACAGAAATACACCTCTGGCATAAACTAATTAATATTTGCTATTTAAAAAACCTCTTAGAAACAGTAGCACTAACAGAATTTAAGAAATTGACTGGTAATGAAAATGCCCAAAAATTAAATTATGCTACTTAGTGCTCTGCAAGTTGTGACACTCGCAGTAGTAGGATGGATGAGCAACAGTTGTTAATTTGTGGCTGATGCGGTTAATATAGCCTTCACCACTGGGTGCAATGATGGTAAACAGAGCTACAGTGAAAGCTGTGGTTAAATTCATGGTTATACTGGCTGATCAGCATGGTACACATCTGAGACTGGTTAATTGGCTTTATTCTCACAGATTTGACTAATTTTGTAGGTGCTTTTGTTTTAAGAGCTTATTGTTGCATAATTGGCACATTTCATTAGAGCCTCTGTTTTAAGATTTTTAAGCATTGGGGGGACTGTTTATCACAGCTCAGTTGGCTGCCAGCTGCCATTAGTGAAGCACTAGTGTAGTTGCAAATTTAAGTATTTAGCAGCATTACTTGTTTTCACTCTTTGGATATTTCAGTAGTAGTGGTAAGATGGGTTGGGTATATGCAAAAAGGTAGAAAAGTTAGAAGGTGAAACCTGGATAAAATTAAAAAAAAAAAAAAAAAAAAAAAAAAAAAAAAAAAAAAAAAAAAAAAAAAAAAAACCAGAGGCTGTAGAAAGTTTCAAAGAGAGCATTAGTCATGGATTGACCAAAACAGGAGAAAGTAATACAGTAGAAGAGGAATGGGAATATTTTAGAGAGACAGTTGTGAAGGCTTCAAAGGATTATATAGGCTGAAGGACAAGGCCTAATAAAAATCCTTGTGTAACACAGAAAAAACAGAACTTAATTGAGGAAAGCAGAAAATATAAAAATGCATCAAGTGAAACAGGAAAAGGGAGTACAGGTAGGAACTTGACAGGAAGTGCAGACTGGCTCAGCAGGAGTGGCTAGAAGACAAATGCAAGATCATAGAAGACTGTATAACTAGGGGAATGAAAGGTGCTGCCAACAGGAAAATGAAAGATGACTGGAGAGAAGAAAAGTAATTGGCTGAATATCAAGGGCTCACAAGGAAAACCAGTACTAATCAAAGAAGGGAAAGCTGAAAGTTTGAAGGAGTATATAGAAGGCCTATACAAGGGAAATGAACTCGAAGTCAATATTGTAGAAATGGAAGAGGAACTAGACAAAGATGCGATAGGAGACACAATACTGTGAGAAGAATTTGACAGAGCAGATTTGAGTTGAAACAAGGTCTAGGAATAGATGATATTCCCTCTGAACTGCTGATATCGTTGGCAGAGCCAGTCATGAAGAAATTGTTCCTCCTTGTGTACAAGATGTATGAGACAGGGAAAATACCCACAGACTTCAACAAGAATATAATAATGGCAATTCCAAAGAAAGCAAGTGCATAAAAGTGTGAAAATAACAGAACTATCAGTTTAATAAGTCATGCTTGTAAAATACTAACATGAATTATTTACAGATGAATGGAAAATCTGGTGGAATCTGACCTTGGAAAAGGTCAGGTATTAACGAATTAAGACTTACCTTAGAAAAAAGGTGGAGATGCAAATCTACATTTCTAGCCTTTGTAAATTTGGAGAAATCTCTTCACAGTGTTGACTGAAATAGACTCTTTCAAATTCTGACGATAGCAGGGGTAAAATATAGGGAACATAGTTATATTCAACTCGTACAAAAACCAAACAGCAGTTAGTAGAGTAGTCAGGGGTGCAGTGTTTGGAAATGGAGCAAGAGAGGGTTGTAGTCTTTCCCCAATGTTATTCCATCTGTACGTTGACCAAACTGTGAAATAATGGAAAAAGAAATTTGGAGAAGGAATTAAAGTTCACAATGAAGAAATAAAAACTTTCCAGTTTGCCAATGACATTGTAACTAAACAATGGATCTGGAGGAGCATTTGAATGGAATGGATAGTGTCTTGAAAGGAGAGCATAAAATGAAAATTAACAAGAGAGAGGGAAAAAAAGGCATAATGGAATGTAGTGTAAGAAAATTAGGCAATGCTGAAGGAATTAGATTAGGTAATGGGGCAATAAAAGTGGTGGATGAGTTTTGTTATTTGGGTAGTAAAATAACTTCTGATGGCTGAAGTACAGAAGATATAAATTGCAGAATGCCAATGGGAAGGAAATCATTTCTCAAGAAGCAACATTTGTTGATATCCATTATTAATGTAATAGGCAGACATACTATAGAAACCAAAGAAGTTAACTTCTTGTTTACCTTCCTTTTCTTCCCCCAAGATAAATCTTTCCTCTCCCAGGATTGGAATGGCTCCTTACCCCCTTCCTTAAAACCCTCATCATTTCCTTTTCCCTCTCCTTCCCTTCTGTCTGAAGAAGCAACTGGGTTACGAAAGCTTGTGTTTGTGTGTGTGAGTGTGTGTGTGTGTGTGTGTGTGTGTGTGTGTGTGTGTGTGTGTGGTGTGTTCTATTTATTTGTGCTGCTGTCACACCTGTGCTCCTTCACCTGGTGAGTAATCTTCATTTATTTTTTATATGTCAATTACTTAAAAACTAACTTATACTAAAGACAGCACAAACATCCATGCCCATGAGAGGGTTCAAACACCCGACTGGGAATGGCCTCGTGCATCGAAGCATAGCGCCTCAACACGGTGACTCGATACTTCATTTATTACAATTTAGTGACAATTCATCTGCATCGCAAGATATTCTTGTGAAAATACGGATGATTGTGGAACACACCAAAAAGAGATTCTGAGAGGCTGTAGTCCCATTTGAGAACTTAGTAACTGAGGAATGTTACTACTTTTCGGAGGAAGGCTATGATTCAAACTGTATATTCCAAACAAACGTAGCCAGTTTGGAATTAAAATTTTTGTGCTTTGTGGCATACAGACCAATTACATTTTGGATTATGTCTACTCTGATGCTGCTACTGGAGTAGAATCCGGAAATGCTGACTGGGATAAATCAGTTGATGTCATTGTCAATTTGTTGTTATCACACCTCAGCAAAGGTAATAGCATTTATATAGACAATTGGTATTTGAGTACTGAATTGTTCTTGTGGCTCCATATGAGGTGCACTGATGACACTGGAACAGTGAGTAAAAACAGGAAACATTTACCACCTTTACCTGATAAATTGAAGAAAGGGAAATACAATTGAAGTATTGAAGTCTGCTGGACAGTAAATAAGTCTGGATGCTTTCCATTGTAAATGGACCGAATGGACCAGAGTTTGTTCAGAGAGAAAAAAAGAATCATAAAACAGAGAAAATAAAGTGAAACCCACTTGCAAAGTTAGTTACAATTAGTCAATGGGTGCGGTTCATAGGACTGACATTATCTTAAGTTCCATATAGTGCATACGAAAAACAGTGAAATGGTACAAGAAAGTATTCTTTCATGTAAATGACTTGAGTTTGCTCAATGTAAAAACTATTTTTGAAATGCAAAATAAACAGAAGCAGCAACTAGCAAAAGTCCACTTGGAAGTAATCCGCCAGTTACTGGAGAAGTTTCATTCATAAACATCAAAAACCTAGATGTCACAGAGACCAAAAAGGACAGCCCTTTTCGAGTGGAAAATAAAAAATAACATTATCTCGGGTTCTTTGGAGCAACTGAGAAAAAGGAGATACCACAGAGATATTGTGTAGTGTGTACTGCCCATTCAAAACGGAAAATGACAGGAATCAGATGCAAAAAATGTAATGTTGCTCTTTGTATGGTGCCATATTTTGAGACATGCCACCATGAAAGTTTGAAGAAAAGAAAATGAAAAAATAAGAAAACAATAAAAGAATAGACGTAATAAAAAAAAGCTTTTAACTCAGCCAGCGGCAGTCCAATGCCTGCATCAGAAATGAGGATGGGAAACCACTAAGTCAAACTCTACTACTCCATGAACATCTGAAAAATAAATCCGCTAGTAGAAAGCATGTAGATGCTTATTATCGGATAATGAATCGAATTTAGGCCTTAATTTTAAACAAAGCAGTCGGACTATTAACATTTTTATTATTTCCATTTCATCATTACATCATTATTTTTCTTATTTAATTCTCAGTTATGCTACATGGCACAACATAAATTTCAATAAACATTTTTTTATTTTCCATTATGGCTAGAACTGTTTGAGTTTTGCAGGTCTACCCTACGAACAACTTACTTTAAAACTAATGGAAAGTCCAGGTTGGAATAAATAATATAGTGAGGACAGTTTACAACTCACCGCAAAGACATGGCGACGAGCTGCGACAGGCACATACAAAAGACACACACATACAACACATTCAGCTATCGGCCATGGCCTTCTTCAGAAAATAGAGCACTCACGCAATCACACAGGCACACAACACAGTCATACAACCATCACCTCCGACTGCCACACTTCGAAGTGTGGCAGTCGGAGGTGATGGTTGTATGACTGTGTTGTGTGCCTGTGTGATTGCGTGAGTGCTCTATTTTCTGAAGAAGGCCATGGCCGATAGCTGAATGTGTTGTATGTGTGTGTCTTTTGTATGTGCCTGTCGCAGCTCGTCGCCACGTCTTTGCGGTGAGTTGTAAACTGTCCTCACTATATTATTTACTTTAAAACTAAATGTTGCGAAACACACTCGACCGATGGTAATGAAACTTTAATACATTGTGGTAACATATTTTGTTTACGTACATTTTTTTTTTTTTAGGGGGGTAAGAATGGGGAACGAAATCAACCATGCTCTTTCAAAAGAAGCATCCTAACTTTGCACGGAGTGATTTAGGAAAATCACGGAAAACCTAAATCTTGATGGCTGGAGGTGTATTTGAACTAACATCCTCTTGATTGTGAGTCCAGTGTGTTACCTGTATACCACAATATGAGGTATACTCACTACTCCAGAAGTCTTTAGTCACAGTGGCTGTGTTAAAAAATGGAGCTGAGAGCATTTTAATTATGAGTCAAAGATAATACCAATAGACAATTTTTGTTGTTGTTGTTGTTGTTATGGTCTTCAGTCCGGAGACTGGTTTGATGCAGCTCTCCACCCTACCCTATCCTGAGCAAGCCTTTTCATCTCCTCATAAGAACGGCAACCCACATCCACTTGAATCTGCTTACTATACGAGTCTCTTGGTCTCCCTCTGCGATTTTTACCCCACACACTTCCCTCCAATGCTAAATTTACGATTCCCTGATGTCTAAGAATGTGTCCTAGCAAGCGATCCCTTCTTTTAGTCAGGGTATGCCAAAAATTCCTTTTCTCACCAATTCTGTTCAGTACCTCTTCATTAGTTATGCGATCTACCCACCTAATCTTCAGCATTCTTCTGTAGCACCACATTTCGAAAGCCTCTATTCTCTTCCTGTCTGCACTGCTTATCGTCCATGTTTCACTCCCGTACAAGGCAACACTCCACACAAATGCCTTCAGAAAAGACTTCCTTACCCTTAAATTAATATTCGATGTTAGCAAATTTCTCTTTTTCAAAAATGCTTTTCTTCCCATTGCCATTCTGCATTTTATATCCTCTGTACTGCGACCATCGCATGTTATTTTACTACCCAAGTAACAAAACTCATCTACCACCTTCATTGTTTCGTTACCTAATCTAATTCCTTCAGCATCTCCTGATTTTCTAAGACCGCATTCCATTATTTTTGTTTTGCTCTTGTTAATGTTCATTTTATACGCTCTCTTCAACACACTGTCCATTCCATTCAACTGCTCTTCCAGGTCCTTTGCTGTCTCTGACAGAATTACAATGTCATCAGCAAAACGCAATGTTTTTATTTCTTCCCCCTGAACTTTAATTCCTTCACCAAATTTTTCCTTGCTTTCCTTCACCGCCTGCTCGATGTACAAATTGAATAACATCGGAGAAAGGCTACAACCCTGTCTCACTCCCTTCCCAACTGATGCTTCCCTTTCATGCCCTTCTAGTCTAATAACTGCGGTCTGGCTTTTGTACAAGTTGTAAATAACTCGCCTTTCCTTGTATTTTACCCCTGCTGACTTCAGAATTTGAAACAGTGTATTCCAGTCAACATTGTCAAATGCTTTCTCCAAATCTACAAAAGCTAAAAATGTAGGTTTGCCTTTCCTTAATCTATCTTCTAAGATAAGACGTAAAGTGAGTATTGCCTCCCGGGTTCCTATGTTCCTTCTGAATCCAAACTGATCTTCCCCGATGTCAGCTTCTACCAGCTTTTCCATTCTCCTGTAGATAATTCGTGTTAAAATTTTGCAACTATGACTTATCAAACTGATGGTTCTGTAATTTTCACACCTGTCTGCGCCCGATTTCTTTGGAATGGGGATTATTACATTTTTCTTAAATTCTGAGGGCATTTCGCCTGTCTCATACATCCTACACACCAGTTCAAATAGTCTTGTCATGGCTGGCTCTCCCAGAGACTTTAGTAGCTCTGAAGGTATGTCATCTACTCCTGGGGCCTTGTTCTGGCCTAGGTCTTTCAGGGCTCTGTCAAATTCATCTCTCAGTATAGAATCTCCTATTTCATCTTGATCTACTTCCTCTTCCCTTCCCACAACATCGTCTCTAAGTTCATTTCCTTTGTAGAGCTGCTCTATGTACTCTTTCCACCTTTCAGCTTTCCCTTCTTTGCTGAGAACTGGTTTCCCATCTGAGTTCTTAATATTCGTAGATCTGCTCTTCTTGTCCCCAAATGTCTCTTTTATTTTCCTGTAGGCGGTATCTACTTTTCCCCTTCTTATACATTCTTCTACAGTTTTGCATTTGGCTTCTAGCCACTCCTGCTTAGCCATTTTGCACTTTCTGTAAATCTCATTTTTTAGTCGTCTGTACTCCATTATGCCTGATTCATTTACTGCATTTTTATATTTTCGCCTTTCATCAATTAAATTTAGTATTTCCTGTGATATCCAGGGATTTTTTGTAGGTCTTGCCTTTCTACCTATTTTGTCCTCTGCTGCCTTCACTATTTCATCTCTCAATGCTACCCATTCCTCTTCTACTGTTTTATTTCCCCCCGTTTCTGTCAATTGTTGCCTAAATCTCCCTCTGAAATTCTCCAGAACTTCACTTTCCTTCAATTTATCTAAATCCCATCTCCTTATTTTCCTACCTTTCTGCAGTTTTTTCAGCTTCAGCCTACAGTTCATGACTAACAGGTTATGGTCAGAGTCTATATCTGCCCCTGGGTATGTCTTGCAATTTATAACCTGGTTCCGGAATCTATGTTTTACCATTATAAAATCTATCTGATACCTTCCGGTGTCTCCTGGTCTCTTCCATGTATACAACCTTCTTTTGTGATTCTTAAACCACGTGTTTGTTACAATTAAATCATGTTCCGTGCAAAATTCTACCAGGCGACTTCCTCTTTCATTCCTCCTGCCCAGTCCATATTCACCTACTATTTTTCCTTCTCTTCCTTTTCCTACTACCGAATTCCAGTCTCCCATCACAATTAAGTTTTCCTCTCCTTTAACTGTCTGAATAATTTCCTTTAGCTCCTCATATATTTCTTCGATCTCCTCATCATCGGCAGAGCTAGTTGGCATATAAACCTGTACTACCGTTGTCGGTGTTGGCTTCGTATCTATCTTGACAATGATAATGCGATCACTGTGCTGCTCATAGTAGTTTACCCGCATTCCTATTTTCTTATTCATTATCAGTCCTACTCCAGTGATACCCCCAACTGATTTTGTATTTATAATCCTGTATTCACCTGACCAGAAATCCTGTTCATCCTGCCACCGAACTTCACTAATCCCCACTATATCCAACTTCAACCTATCCATTTCTCTTTTTAAATTTTCTAATTTTCCTACCCGATTAAGGGATCTAACATTCCACGCTCCGATCCGTAGAATGCCAGTGTTGTCTTTCCTGATGATAACATCCTCCTGAGTAGTCCCCGCCCGGAGATCCGAATGGGGGACTATTTTACCTCCGGAATATTTTACCCGAGAGGATGCCATCATCATATGTTCATACAGTAGAGCTGCATGTCCTCGGGAAAGGTAACGGCTGTAGTTTCCCCTTGCTTTCAGCCGTTCGCAGTAGCTGTGTGGCAAGGCCACATTAGCTGATGTTACAAGGTCAGCTCAGTCAATCATCCAGACTGTTGCCCCTGTAACTACTGAAAAGGCTGCTGCCCCTCTTCAGGAACCACACGTTTGTCTGGCTTCTCCACAGATACCCCTCCGCTGTGGTTGCACCTACGGTACGGCTATCTGCATCGTTGAGGCACGCAAGCCACCCCACCTCGGCAATGTCTGTGGTTCATGGGGGTGGAGACAATTTTTATAACCTGATTATACTTTGGGAGGAGATTTTAATTTACTGGATATAGCCTGGGAGACTCAAACTTTTATAAACAGGTGTCAGAGACAAAGAAGCCCATGAAATTGTTTTAAGTGCATTATCTGAAAAACTACCTTGAGAACTGACTTGTGGCAACAACATATTAGACCTTCTGGTGACAAACCGATCCGAACTGATTGAAACAGTTAATGCAGAACAGGGAATCAGATATCATAAAGTGGTTACAGCATTGATGATTTCAGCTGTAAATAGAGATATAAAAATGTAGGAGGACTTTTCTATTTAGCAAAAGTGACAAAAAGTAGATTTCAGAGTACTTGATGGCTCAACACAGAAGTTTTATCTCAAGTACAAGTAGTGTTGAGGAACAGTGGACAAACTTCGAAACCATCATGGAAAGGAGCCACTGTGGTACAACAACCAATCTAGAAACCTGCTAAGGAAGCAAAGGGAACTTCACTGCAAACATAAACATAGCCAAAGCATTGCAGCCAAACAAAAATTACACAAAGCAAAATATAGCATGAGGAGGGCTATGTGAGAATTATTCAATGAATTTGAAAGTAAAGTTCTATGTACTGACTTCACTGAAATTCATGAGAAATTTTGGTCTTATGTCAAATCAGTAGGTGGATCAAAACAAAATGTCCAGACACTCTGTGACGAAAATGGTACTGTAACAGAGGATGACACTTTAAAGGCTGAATTATTAAATGTCTTTTCCCAAACTGTTTCACAGAGGAAGACTGCGCTGTAGTTCATTCTCTAGATTGTTGCACCGATGTCCAAATGGCAGAGGGATAGAAAAACAATTAAAATTGCTCAAAAGAGGAAAGGCCACTGGACCTCATGGGATACCAGTTCAAATTTACACAGAGTATGTGAATAAACTTGCCCCTCCCTCACACCTTCCCTTCTTGTAGAGGTGTACCATAGATCTCTAGAACAGTGTAGCATTCCAAAAGTTTGGAAATGGCACAGGTCATCCCAGTTTTTAAGAAGGGACATCAAACAGATGTGCAAAACTATATCTCTAATGTCAGTCACTTGTAGAATTTTGGATCATGTATTATGTTCGAGTATAATGACTTTTATGGAGACTAGAAATCTGCTCTGTAGGAATTGGCATGGGTTTCGAAAAAGGTGATCATGTGAAACCCAGCTTGCGTTATTCGTCCACAAGACTCAGAGGGCCATGGACACAGGTTCTCAGATAGATGCTTTGTTTCTCGACTTTCACAAGGTGTTTATTCATTAAACAACTATGGGGAACTGTATCAAAGTAAGAGCATATGGTCTATCAGACCAATTGTGTGATCAGATTGAGGAGTTCCTAGATAACAGAATGCAGAATGTCATTCTCAATGTAGAGAAGTCATCCAAAGTAAAGAGTGATGTCACGTGTGCCACAGGGGAGTGTCGTGGAACCATTGCTATTCACAATATATATAAATGACCTTGTGGATAACATCGGAAGTTCACTGAGGCTTTTTGCTGATGATGCTGTAGTATATAGAGAGGTTGTAACAATGGAAAATTGTATGTAAATGCAGGAGGATCTGCAATGAACTGACGCATGGTGCAGGGAATGGCAACTGAATCTCAATGTAGATAAGTATAATGTGCTATGAATACAAAGAAAGAAAGATCCTTTATCATTTAGCTACTCTATAGCAGGTCACCAACTGGAAGCAGTTAATTCCATAAATTATCTGGGAGTAGGCATTAGAAGTGATTTAAAATGGAACAAACATATAAAAGTAATCACCAGTAAAGCAGATGCCAGACTGAGATGCATTGGAAGAATCCTAAGGAAATGCAGTCCGAAAACAAAGGAAGTAGGTTACAGTACACTTGTTTGCCCAGTGCTTGAATACTACTCAGCGGTATGGGATCCTTACTGGGTGCAGTTGATAGAGGAGGTAGAGAAGATCCAACAGAGAGCAGTGCACTTCATTACAGTATCATTTAGTATCGTGAAAACATTACCATGATCATCAATAAACTCCAGTGGAAGACTCTGCAAGAGAGATGCTCTGTAGCCCAGTAAGGGCTTTTGTCGAAGTTTCGAGAACACACCTTTACCAAGGAGTTAAGCAGTATATTGCTCCATCCTATTTATACCTTGCTAAGAGATCATGAGGATAAAATCAGAGAGATTGGAACCCACACAGAGGCAATCTTTCTTTCCATGAACTCAAGGTACCCTCTGCCAGACACCGTCAGGTGGCTTGCAGAGTATGAATGTAAATGTAGATTCAGTACATTGTATTAACTAAAGATTGCTGTTTGAGTTGGTAGCTACCAAAGTAATTAATAAAAGGGAGAATTTGTCAGATATACAAAATCTAATAATATTAAGTCTTGGTTGGAATTCAAGAATATAATGAGGATACCTTTCACCTTACTGCAATTATGTATGATGAACTGAAGCAGGCACATACAGCACTTTAGGTATCGCCCACTAACCTTCATGAGAAAAGAGAGAACTAACATGGGCACACTTGAGACACACAGCCATGATCTCCATCTGCTGCACACCCTACCAAGCTTCTTTATTTCACACTTTTCTTCCAAGTTTAAAGCTGAGTAATTTGTTTCTAAGAAATACTGAATGTTGTTCATTTTTCTTTGATAATAAATGCCATGAACATATGAATATGCATATGAACACTGAAACACAGTAAGTAACTGATTACACTGTTGAGTTACTGTAACAAAATAAATCTGTTAAGATGAAGAGACAAGCTACCTTCAGGCCATGTGACACTGTAAGCAGCACTCACTCCCTTCTAACCTTGCACATGTTCAAAGGCTGCTCTTCCCTGCATCTTTTCTAAAAGTTAAATATTTGTTACAACAAAGAGGTTAAATCTCAGTTTTCCCTCAAAATCTCGACACATTTGTTAAATCGTTGAAAGATCTGTGGAAGTAAGAACACAAAAGACATTGTTGTTCCCGTATCTGTTAAAAATTTTTTTTTTGTTAAAAAAAATTGTTTGCAGTCGGTCTCGAAACCATTACCATTAACAGTGCAATGCAATGCCGCTAACCACATGACTGTTCTTGCTAGGTGGAGAGTAGTGACTTCATTATTATTCATGATCGGATCTTTCACGTGGTGATCACAAAGACAAGAGAGATTTGGGCTTGTACGGAGGCATATAAACATTTTTTTTTTTTACTCATTCTATTTGGGAGTGGAATAGGAAAGGAAATGTCTAGTAGTGGTACAGTGTACCCTCCGCCACGCACCTTACAGTGAATTGCGGAGTATGTATGTAGATGTAGATCTCGAGGCTTTTACAGTTGGGGCATCTTTAAATTATAGTTGTAAGATATTTTATCAAATATGACATGTTTTTCATGAATCTTCAATGTGCCAAGAACAAATAGAGTGGATGTTGCTTTAATGAAGGATTTGATGTGCAAGGCGAGGTGTGCAGTAGCTCCACTGTCTTGGTTCTGGACCATTCATATGTAAACACCACACCTCAAGTAGCCAGAAGCTGATGTCTCTACCAGCTACAACGCCAGTGTTATAAGCAGCATTTCCCCTCGCCCCTCCCTGCCGTGAAAGCACCCATATGCTACCTCCAGGGATTCCAGAAGAGAATTTGAACCTCAATGGTGCAAGCATATTGCGCCACTGCTGCCTATATTAAGCAGTTGCTCTATCACTTGTATATGTGCTGTCTCCATGACATAAAACGTTTCTCATGTGTTAAAAATACTTTGAATGTGCATACAAAATGATCTGACAGAAGAATTAAAAGAATGATAGTTTAAAAAGTCTTTATTTTACTCATATTAATTTATTTGCTCTTTTTTTATGATGAGTTTTTTCTGGGGTTCACTGAACCAGTGAACACATAATATGCACTGGCACTGATTAATAGTTATATGCAGTCCACCTTTTTATGTGCATCTCATAGCTCATTGTACACCTTTGTAGGGAGTTGCCTGATACACAAAATCACTTTAAATTTTGCATAGCTGACGTAATGACACATAAACATAGTGCCTATACAGAATCTCATCATAATGTGGTAGTAATACCTGATGAAGTGTGTTTATATATATGTCTATCGTTCAAGAGAGGAATTTACATTTGGAACTGCCCCAAGCTACCTGCACTGTAGGTGGTGGCATTACACTGTTATTGATTAAGGATAAGAGGAGTAATGGAAATGATTGAAAAACAAGATGACCCGGTGAACTTCGTATCACTTACCTCTTAATATGAACCATATTAATGTAATTCATATCTATTTTAGATCCAGTAACTTTGTAAAGACATCATCAGATAGTCTAAGTATCAGCTTGATAGTGGGCAGAAAGAGTGGGCAAATCACACACACATGTCTAGGATAATGTTCATGTCACATTCGTGGAAGTTTGGGAAAGGTTTAAATGGTAATAAAATATGGAAAAATTGCGAGGAAAATTTAGATTTAAAACGTGTAAAATATTGACTTGGTTCTTGTGTTGGGTGCGTTTCGAAATATACTTTGAAAGAGTAAAGTTCGCTTTACATGATCTGAACCTGTATATGAACTGTCAAATATAAAAATGAATTGCTGTTCATTAGTCTCGCTAAAACTCGAGAATGACAGAATCAATTTAGCTATATATCATTACATAAACCATTGAATCTATTATTATGAAATCTGTTGCGGAGACATACTGAGCACTGAAGTACCGGATAAGATATGCCTGTCGCAGCTCATCACCACATCTTTGCAGTGAGTTGTAAACTGTCCTTACTATATTATTAATTCCAACCTGGACTTTCCATTATTATAATTCAATATATTTTTTGAGATGAAGTATATAAAGTGAAAGATTGAACAATAATTACTCTCTGGAAAAGCTATTTACTCTTTGACTTCTTAACTATTTTTCGGAAGTTATAATTAACTTTTAAAAAGAACTGTCCCTTTTGTATAAAAGTGGATAGAACGGCAGAACAACAGAAGTACCTATCCTAGTTACACAAAAAAAATTAAGATGAGATAAATGTTTAACAATAACTGATGAGACCTTTAAGTTTTGCATCAAATGCAGTCACAATTTGAGCCAAATAATACGAATTAATAGGGCTAAGGAACAAAAAACTTGAGTGAAACAACTACTAGTATTAAAACCGAAGTACATCTCAACAATGTCACCATCATCATCATGATAAATTTTCCTATTTTCTGTCCAACTATTCCAAACTTTCCCTTCTCTCAAACCTTCCTCTCACTTTGAAGGTCAAATGTGCAAAATTTTATTGCAATCAGACAAATGATTTTGGTATCCCATTGAAAAAAGCTCTTTCAGTTTCTCATGAATTTTCAAGTTTTCTGGGCAACTTTTTCATATTTTTAGTACATAAGAATAGTCATCCTTTGTTGAATGTCAAATGATCCAAATTTCGTAGCAATCAGATGAACGGTTCTCAAATTATAGTGTTGAGTATATTTACAAACACATTGAAAAAGGAACTTAGTTCGAAATTTGTGACTTTCCTTTTTAACTGTCTTTATTTTACTGAAAGCTTTTCCAAGACCATAATGAAGAAAACAAAAAAATAATTACCCCTCTCCGACATGCGAATAGTCAGTTATAGAGTGCTGAATTCTATCCAAAACACAATGAAAAATGCACTTTGTTCTTCTCAAATTTTCTAATTTTCTGGGAGATTTTCCAAAAAATTATTTCATACAAGCCTTGTCCTGTCAAACCGTACTCACGTGATACTCTTACAATCACGAGGCAATTGATTATTCATAGAAAAAAATCACTTTCGGTTTTTACTAAATTTTCCTACTTTCCGGGTGACCTTTACAAATTTTTTTGATGCAAACCATCCTGTTGCTTTCAACATGAAATGTACTAAATTTTATCGCAATTGGATGAACGAAATTGATAGCTCGTTAGAAAAAGCTGTTTCAATTTTCCCCAATTTTCCTCTTTTCCAGACAACTTTTCCATGTTTTATTACTGTTTAAACCTTCCCTGGACTTACACAAATATTTCAAGACTAAAATTAGCCAAATCAGTTCAGCCATTCTCGAGTTTTAGTGAGACTAATAAACAGCAATTCAGTTATATATTTATAGATAAAGGTCAAAATAAGAATCATATTTTGCACCAAAGATTCAAATTTATTTCCAAATTTGAATGGTGTTGACAGAATATCTGCCATCCTTAGATCTCATGGAAATAATTTCGCAATGAATAAGATACGCAATCCACTTATAAAACAAATGCACTGCATATGTTTGTCCATTACATAAAACAGAAAATATAAAAGATAAATAGTAACACCAGGATGCCTATTTGCAGAAGTGAGTTCATCAGTACCAGTAGGTGCTACTTATAAAAACATTCAGTGTATAAAGTCATTTCTGGTGAAGCAGCTGGACAAAGAATTTAGTTTTACAAGGGCCTTGAGAAGTATAATTGTAGGGCTACCAAACTTTTCAATGTAGGGGAAATGATAAATTTAAGAAAATATATGATAATTATACTGGCTGAGCAAGAAAATGTACTGACAAAATTTGTCATTGGGGGTTGATTGTGGATGTGAGACAGGTTATGCAAATGAGAGATCAAATTTGATATCAGTTTCTTGTCAGCTGGGTGGAACAATTTGATTAGTAATACAGGTTGATAAGAAAAGACGAAGAAAAGAGGAAAATTGAAGTGTGAAAGATGTAGTCTGTTAGAGGGAAAGGATAAAAGTATGAGGAGGAACAGAAAACCGAGTCTGATGAATAGGATTGTATGCAGCATTTACAACAATAATCAGAAAAGTGTCTGCCTCCAGAGTGGTAGATTGCCACACAGGGGCCTGGGTTCGATTTCCAGTCAGGTTGGAGATTTTCTCCACTCAGGGACCAGGTGTTGTGTGGTCCTAATCATCATTACCACCCAAGTCGCCCATGTGGCATCATGTAAAAGACTTTCACCTGGCAGGCTGAACAAGATCCCAACTGGGGTCTAACAACCAAAAATGCCACATGAAATAATCATTATCATCATAATCATCAGAAAAGTACAGCAGTGTCTTTTGTATCTTGCGGTGTGACCACATGTATTGGATTTACCACCACATAAAATGATCAGAATATAATAGTCTTTATATTGTCAACTCTGGGATTTGATTTATGATCTGAAGTTTGAGCCCCACTAATAAATTTCCAGTTTGTCCAAATGAGCCTAGAATTTCAAAGCTCGACTTTGTTGTTTTTGTTTTACTGTCTAGACTCTTTTCCAACAATGTCTTCTTGTAGTAGCTGAAAGTTACTATTTCTAGTCTACTAACTGATGTAGTCTGACATAGCAGATAAACTTTCACAAAATGGGATTTATTTCTTCCCTTAGTTCTCTACTACAAGTGTGTACAGATAGACGACTGGATCTATATGCTAATGTTTCACATTAGAACAAAAGAATGGCATTTCATAATAATCAAGCTCAGAGAGCATAAGTAATATTACTAGCTATGTACATCTTGTGTAGAGCTCAAGTACTATTTCGTGGGCCAACCGCCTGTGACAAGTAACTGCACCATTTGAGCAGTCACCTTGTGTACAGTCACCCAAGGAAAAATACTGTTGAACAGAATTCTGATGCACCCACTATCTGGTACTCAATTTATTTAAAAATTTCTCCCCGATGAAACTATTTGGTATCTTATGATGATCCCAGAGTTAGTAGTCTAATTTGTAACACTACAATGTACTATCTTAAACTGCGTTGCAGATGTAAGGGGAATGGTGTAAAAGCTATCATCAGTGAGCTGCCATCTATCACAATTATTCTGATAGCTCTAAGAGAAAGGAAGACAAACTTACACACGGTGAGGATCTGATGGCCTGAGAAACCCCAGAAAAGAAACTGAGATAATGATATGGTGTAGTGGGGTATGATAAAAATGTGATGGGACCTTTTTTATGCCAAGATACAAAGAAGCTTAGCTGTGAACATTTTGGATCACTCAGAGGTCAAATAATGCAACCTGACATGCTGCATTGTGGTGTAGCCCCACCTCACCTTAACTATAACATTATGAATGTTTTGAATGGCACATTACCTTATGGGAATTGCTGGGGTTGTATGCCCTAAACATACTCCACACAAATATCAATACCGCACTTTATTGTCCATCACAAGAATACAAATAACAGATTAAAGGTTTGAGTTATGCTAGCAACTTTGGAGAGGATGTTTCTAAAGAAGATGAATCAAAGACATAAGTACAGTTTGTATTGATAGTCGATTCAGTCAGGCTGCCACACAGCCCACTACCCCCAGCAATACGGAGTATCCCTGTTCAGCAGGTGGGCGGGGGTGGAGGGTGGGGGGAGGGAGGAGGGGTCTGGGAAAGGAGGGAAGCTCGGCAACTGAAGTAACATGCAGCATACATGTAACTGTGAGTTCTATGGCTTCATCTGGAATGGGAATTGCAGGGGGACATCAACGCATGGGCGGTCATCTGATAACAAAATCTTGCAGGTGTCATGGATGATGCACCTGACAGTCGGGTCGAGTGAAATGAACATGTGTATCTGGGGTCAATGGGTTGTAGATAAGGCTTCACTGATGGGGAGCACTAACACATGCACACTTTCCACATTGACCTGATCAGGGAGGTTTAAGCATTTGATCAACTGACTTGATGGTTGAAGGGGATGGTGAAGCACTCACAGAAAAACGGAGGCTAAAGTGTAACCGATCATGTAGAATGATTGAATTGTCTGCAGAGAGAGAGCGGGAGGGATGGGAATGGGGTACTCAAGAGCAGAGGAAGAAAAGAGAGGGCAGTGAGCATTACCTCAGAGTGGGAAGTTGGAGATGGGAGAGTAGAGTCTCAATAACTGAGAGGAAACTACTGTTTGGCAGAGGGGTCAGGTGTCTATCACTTAATTGAGAGCTGCACAAGCATGGTAAGGGAAAATCATGAGTGCTTGGCTGTTGAGGAGCACTCAACAGTGTGTTGATAGCAGGCATATCACGTACTACAGGTGAGCTGTCAACATCCTTGGTAGGAGGGGGTTGAGAGCTGGCTTCATGAGAGCAGGTTAACCCGAATGATGGAGACAGTGACTGGGGAGCCTTTTCAAGTATGTCGAAGATATTTTGAGAGCATTAGAGCAGACTATGGGGGCCAGAATATGGTGTCTGTAGTGGGGGGTGTACCGTGTCATCATGGAACATGACAGTCACTTGTCTACAATGTGTGATTGACCCTAGGGAGGGGGGGTTACTTTATGGAGGGGGGAGTTAATTTTGGGGCAATAAAGGTGTATGTAATCCAGTTGTGTGTGCATCTCGGTGACGGAGGGGGGGAGGGTTGTGCAGAGTTGACTAATTTCCCAAGCAATACTAATAGTTGCCACACATGAATTCTGCGATTGTGCTGCATAAGTCCTCCTTGCAGGTCTAGTGGAGTCTGAGTAAGACAAAATGTAATGCCTCATTCTATAAGGTGTCATGACAGCAAAGGAATGCCATGAGTGTTTGGTGCCACTGGTCCACCAGACCATTGCACTGTAGGTGGTAGCAGTGGTGTATATGCATCAAATGCTGCACGATTCACAGATTCCATTAAAGAAGGATGATTCGAACTGCCAGCCCTGGTCAGTTATGATGATATCAGTTATTGAGATATCCATGAATATACAAAAGCACAAGCAATAGTCTCTGTAGTAATGTCCATCAGAGGGGTAGTCTCTACCCATAAAGTCATGCATTTAATGGCCGAAAGGATGTAACAGAAACTGTCAATAGGGTGGAGGGGTCCTACTAAGTCAATGTGGAAGTACTGGAAATGGCCAGCCATTATTGGAAAAGTGCCAAGGTGAGGGTGCGGGGGTGAGCACATGGTGTGGGTGGTTAATTTGATTTTTTGACAATGGATGCATGAGTGTGTCCAAACTTGGCATTGTTGTGAATGGTATCTGATGTTCAGTTATCCAAACAAGTGGAATTTTATGGGGTATATTCATAATAAAACGTCTGCATATGAGTGGCATGGGAACACAGAACTGTCACATGCATGTGATCTCCTGTAGCACGGAGGCAAGTTATGATTCTGTGTTATCCAGATGGCAAGCAGTCTCATCCCTTTAATGCCATAGGTGAACCACTTGTTCATGTATGGAAGCTAAATGTCACACAAAGCAAGATCAAATTATTTATTACTCTCTGATGAGTATCTACTTCTTGGTTAGAATATGGAGTCAGATATCTACAAAAATGTAGTCAACTTACTTCATTAGAATGTTAGAAGATTGAATCTTAAGGTAGAGAAACTACTTGTACGTTTGGATTATTCAGAGAGATTAACATCCTGTGTATAACTGATCATAAGTTTACAGAAGTCATATTTAAAAGTTTACACTTTAGTATCTTACTGATGTAGAAACAATATGCAAAATGGAGCAGCTTTTGCAGTTAAAAGTACAGGACACAACTTTAAACACAACAATTCAAGGATATTTTGTTCATAGCCTTAATTGCAAGATGGCCCACAACTAGGATTAATTTTTAATGATCTTTTTATTTTTTATTTCTTGACATATTTTATTTGATATACAATTTTTGTCATATGTCTGAATGACATCATTGTACATTGAATGCATTACAATCACTTTTGAAGAACATTGTACTGTTTCTTATATTTTGAACATCCCTTACATTACCATATATTTTTATTGCTAACATTACAAATGCAACCTTTTAGAAACCATAAGTAAAAGTTTACCACCCGACATGTGATTTGTAATATTCTCACTCTCTGTTTAAACTACTATGGTTCACCTACATTGTCACAAAACTAGAATGTTTATTTACAGAACTTCTTAACCTTTGGCATCTCACTATGTAATATTGTCTTTTTATACTTTTGTAAATAACAATCACAACCACTAAGAATACATTAGTCATAATTACAGAATATGCTTCTCCCATAAATTCATTTACCAATATACTGTAAATGTAACAATATTACACACTGTAACTATTACACAACATTACTACATATTTACCTTATTTTTAAATAAATAAGAGCAGATCATGTTTTATATATCATTAGATTCTAAATCAAATAGTAATTACTATTAAGTCTGTCTTTCAATAATTTATCTGAAAATATGAAGTTCTTGCAGAACTTCAGAAAAATATGACGACACTGAACAAATCCATATTTATAAAAAAACTAAACCACAAATTGAAACACATTAAAATTAAGAGTCTAAATAACAATACACCAAAACACTAATTAGAAACTATTGATCTACCTATGTAAAAATCATAAATACAACCAACAATGTGAGTAGGTCTAATACATATATATTCAAGTGCATACATGTTATTTATATGGCTAGTTTAAATGAAATTATCATAACTAAATACATCCACATGGCCACAATAATTAATTATTGTGAATAAAATTAAAAAAAAATTATAACCTATTTTAAATCTTAGTTTAACTTGTGTATAAAAATGTCATAATGAAATTGTTTTCATGTTTATGCAGTATTCTCTCAAATGTTTGGAGAGAACCAGTATTGTGTCAGACTAGTTTGGGCTTTGCTCATGAGCAGATTGCTTTGTCTTGTTGTTTGTTAAGTGATTGTACAAGTACAGAATTTTTTTAAATGAAAATAAATGTATAAAAAGAAAAGAAAAACTACGTGACTCCGACATTTAACATCAGTCACCTTCTATTTCCTTGAATAAGGTGAACTGTACTGCTGCAAGATCCTGGATTGTTGGTTTTCAACACAATGCACAACATGCAAGTTACGTAAATGTTTCTACTACAGTGAGACCCACAACACCTGTGTGTCATCTTAATAAAATTGTCTTGTAGCCAAGACACAATTTGTCAGGATCTATTATAGAGAGCAGCAACGGGGAGAAATCTTACACCTGGTGCTGTGACCAGGATATATTTGTGTGCAGTACTAATAGACATATACTGTTTCAGGAAAAGGAAAGTGTGATATGTGTAAACCAGAAAGTGACAGAAAAAAAGATAAAAATATTTACACATACATTAACGAAAAGACAAGAACACAAAAAAGGAAAATGGCAGAAAAATGGAATAGCAGAAGATGGAGACAAGGTGAAGAACCTGATGCCAGTATCACCACATCCCTGCAGAAAGTTAAATACATTTCCATTGGCTTTTGTAGACTGTGTTTTCTTGTGTGGAGTGATATTGAGGGATGTGTATAGCTCTGGGTAGTGTTGTTAAAAGAAACTGGAAAAACTTTAGTATGAAAATAGAATAAAAAAAGACAATGAAATGACAAAATTTGATAATCACTAGAGCTACTCCTTACCTACCACTCAAACCGGTCTAACAGTACAAAGCTTAGGGCTGACTGATCCCTTACAAAACAAAATGGCAGGAGGTGGGGAGAAAACTGAAACTAAGACTGAAATGTCAGAAGACTTTAAAATAATATTTATTCAGTTGTTTAGTCAGAAGTCTGCTAAACAAGATGAGCTGTTTTTGAAACAAAATGAGCGATTTTTAAGATATGAACAGTTTTCTAAATTATACTCTAAACTTGACCAATCTATGACTGAGACAAATACACATATATTAAACTGAGAGAGGAAGGTCAGTCAACTGGGTACAGAACTAGACAAAAAAGTTAAACAATTGAGTGTTGAAATTAAACAATCTAATTCTCGCTTAGAAGAACAGTTTAATACTGAAATTAACCAAATAGAAAGTGATATGGCTGTGGATCTTTCTGATATCTCTAGAAATAGTGAGAAAGTGGTTGCAGTTGAGGGTCAGATCCAGAACCATAGTTATGAATGTGAGGAAAAGTTCCATGAGGTAGAGGAAACATGCAGTGACAACCTTAATAATGTACACATCAATAACGGAAAGTCCAGGTTGGAATTAATAATATAGTAATAATGACAGTTTACAACTCACCGCAAAGACGTGGCAATGAACTGTGACAGGCACATACAAAAGACACACACATACAACACTTTCAGCCTTCTTCAGAAAATAGAACATCCATGCAATCACACAGGCACACAAGTCATACAACCATCACCTCCAGCTGTCACACTTTGAAGTGCAGCAGCCGGAGGTGACGATTGTATGACTGTGTTGTGTGCCTGTGTGATTGCGTGAATGTCTATTTTCTGAAGAAGGCCATGGCCGATAGCTGAAAGTGTTGTATGTGTGTGTCTTTTGTATGTGCCTGTCGCACCTCATCACCACATCTTTGCGGTGAGTTGTAAACTGTCCTTATTACTATATTATTAATGTACACATCAATAACTTTAATAATAAAATTGAAAGCGTGTTAGATATCACTAAAGACCAATGTACTCAACTCGAATCTTATGTAAAAAAATTGTAGCATAGTGTTGTAAAAGTGCAAGATGGTGTGCAACAACTTAGTGAAGGCGTACAGGCATTACCAGTTGTATGTGCAGTAGTGAGCTTTCCTGGTAGCAAGAAATTTCATCCTGTTTATTTTATGCGACATAAGAATAGTTTTTCCAGTGACATGAAGTATAATGTAAAAGTTGCTTTTGTTAAGCAAAATTTTGATGGCAAAGCTTTTTCTAGCATAAATCAAATCCAATTGCTTCTATTTAATTTTGTGCCTAATTTTAATATATTACTACTTATTCTACCAGATGATACATCAAATAGGGGTATCAAGCTATATACTGATGGGATACCTCAGGGGAGCAGTTTACTCTTTAACTGTGAAGCCAGCTACGGTCCCTAGTTCTGTGCTGTGTTCTTCCTTACAAATCATTTTCACAGCACACAGAGAGAAATTATAGTTCTAAGTTTGCCTTCAATGCAAATATTTATGATTAGTTAAAAAACTTCTTAAATGCCACCAATAATTGAAAATAGCTGATACATACCTATTGGCAAATCCATTTTGCTCTATACCTACTGAAACTTCAAATTGTGGATCCTAAACTATATTACCAGTTACAATTTTTGAGATTATAAATAAATAATGTGTAGGTGGATTTTTACCTTCAATTCAGAAGAACTCTATGCCTAATAGTGACACTATACCTAATCTAAGATACCTGTCATCCTAGTTGGGATTTTCAGTATGAGATTTTCTACTCATAACAATGTATAGGCCAATGGACTAAGAATTAAGAAGTATTTATACTGATATACAGTTTCAGCTGAATAAGGAATTCATGTTAAAGTTAACACAGATGCAAATAACAAACTTTGAGAAGGATTTTTGAATTTAAATATTACATGTAATAAATAAGTACAGAAGATGAATTCGAAGTAGATTATAGGAGTTGATGAAATGTACTTTATCAGGAATTTGGAGCTAAAGATTATGAAGTTTATGAACCACTAACTAATGTGGAAGTCATTGTGTAGTTAATAGATGACAGATAGAAAAACAGTGAGTAATGTTTATGATAAATGTGTTAGGCTAAGTAATGTCAGTGAATGGACTGAACAAATAGTTATTAAGGTAAGTGATGGAAGTGGAATACTTCATATGTTGAAAAAGAAGAAGTGATGTTTCATGATAAAAATAAGAAACAAATGTTTAATGGTGAAAATGGTTTATAGAAGAAGTTGATGTTGTTGCATAATTAAACACAATTTATTAACGGTATAATGCATTCAACTGTAACATATACACAGACTAATTAACAAGCAAAGAATAATTACACATATCAAGGAACAGACACAAGTCAGAGATATGTAAGCACAGAGTAATTGCATTTCGATAAATCACCACACTTCATCACTCCCCCCTTTAGTATCAAAGATATTTAGGGTTGAATTTGACATGTCGTCCAGAACGGGACACAACAGGTCTTGAATTGGATGCAGCGGTGTCCTGTGTGGTGGCCCGTGATGTCCATTGTGGTTGATTGTTGGTAGGAAGCGTAGCTGGTGATATGTCTGTTGGGTCGGAAGGTACGATTCTGTCATTGAAAGAGGTACTGAAGGCTGGTTTTAGCCTGTCAATGCTGACAGTGATTGGTGAATCCATTATATCTATTGTAAATGTCTTTTCTTTTCTACTGAGTACACGAGAGGGCCCATCGTATGGTGGTTGAAGTGGTTTGCGCACTGCATTGTGTCGCACAAAAACAGAATCACATGTTCTTAGTTCGTTGAATGCAAATGGACGGTGACTTACTTGTTGCCTTGGGGCCACAGGTCATAATTGCTGGATATGAGTGCACAGTTTGGACACAAAATCTGATGGTTCAATGTGATCATCTGGCATGTTGCCAAAGAACTCACCAGGTAGACGGACCGATTGGCCACACACAAGTTCTGCAGATGAGGCTCCTATGTCTTCTTTAATAGCTGTGCAGAGGCCAAGCAGGACGATAGGCAGCATTTCAGTGCATCTTTGTGTGTCGTGACATCGCAGGGATGCCTTTAATTGTCTGTGCATTCTTTCAATTAGGCCGTTTGAGGCTGGGTGGTAAGCTGCTGTCCTTATGTGTTTTATACCCAACAGACAGGTGAGTGCCTTAAACAGATAAGACTCAAATTGTCTCCCTTGATCTGTAATAACTCGCAGCGGTACACCAAAATGTGCAATCCGTCCTCTGAAGAATGTGGTCGCAACAGTTTCAGTGGTAATTTCGGTGATAGGAAACACTTCCGGTCAACGAGTATAACGGTCAATGGCAGTGAGACAATAGGTATAACCTTCTGATGGTGGAAGTGGTCCTACAATGTCTAGGTGCACATGTTCAAACCTTTGATTGGGAGGAAGGAATGTGGCAAGAGGAGATCACACGTGCTGACTGACTATGTTGCGTTGGCATGACAAGCACTGACACACAAACTCCTTGCATGTTTTGTCTATGTTAGGCCACATGAAAGCTCGTTTGACAATTCTTATTGTACCATGTACTCCAGGATGTGAAAGATTGTGGAGGGAGGTGATTTCCTGCTGATGGAAATCTACTGTGACAAACGGTCTTGGTTTTGAAGTAGAGACATCACAGTATAACATGACATTGGATGGCGGCACTTGCACCTGGCGGAGGTGCAAACCTGATGGCCGTGTTAATAAATCCTGCAGTTCATTGTCAACTTGTTGTGCCTGAGCTAGGGCCACAAAGTCAAGTGCATCAGCAATCACTTCAATCCTGGAGAGGGCATCTGCTGGCACATTTAAGTCTCCTTCAACATGCACAATGGTGGTGGTAAATTGCCCAATATAGTCAAGGTGGCATAGCTGACGTGGTGTGTCTTTATCTGGGCGTTGTTGAAAAGCATAAGTGAGCGGCTTATGGTCAGTCACTAGTATGAAGCGTTGTCCTTCCAGCATGTGACGAAACTTCCTGATAGCAGCATACGCTGTGTACAACTCTCGATCATAGGTGGACCAGTTTCTCTGTGCTGGTGATAACTTCTTGCTGAATAAAGGTAGGGGCTGCCAGTGGTCCCCTACTTGCTGCTGGAGTGCTGCACCAACTGCATTTGCAGATGCATCGACCATGAGGGCGAGAGGTGCCTGCAAAACTGGATGGACCAACAGGGCAACTTCAGCAATAGCAGTCTTCAAATTGGCAAATGCTGCTTCTGTTTGACTGTTCCATAATAGTTTATCAGATTGTTTTGGAGTGCCTAATAACAATTCATTTAGAGGTGCAGCAAGGAGGGCATGATTACGCACCAAAACGATGGTAGTAGTTCAGTACACCAAGAAATCGTCGAACTTGTTTCACTGTTGTTGGTTGTGGATCATTGATAATTGCCTCAGTTTTTTCTGGTGGTGGTCGTATTCCTTCTGACTTTACCATATGGCCAAGAAACTGGACTTCTGTTGCACCAAAAACATACTTTGATGGGTTTATGAGTAAGCCATGGGTCTGTAGGCGGGTGAAAATTTGTCTTAAATGTTCCAGATGTTCTGTTTCGGAGCTTGACATCAACAAAATATCGTCTATGTAGACATAACAGAAATCAAGATAATGTATAACCTTGTCCATGAATCGTTGGAATGTCTGGGCAGCATTACAAAGTCCGAAAGGCATTCTGACAAATTCAAATAAACCAAATGGTGTGCAAACGGAGGTTTTAGGGATGTCTTCTTGTGCTACAGGAATCTGATAGAATGCACGCACCAAATCCAAGGTAGTGAAGATGCATTTACCATGAACATATTTGCTGTGAAGTCCTCAATATGCGGCACAGGGTAGCGGTCAGGCAGAGTCCTGGCATTGAGTCTCCTGTAATCTCCACACGGATGCCAGCCATTCTTCTTCTTCGATAGAGGAAGAGGTAGAGGAGAAGCCCAACTGCTGCTAGACTGTTGACAGATTCCTTGTGTCTGCAAAAGCTTTTCCAAGCGTTTCGCCTCAGATTGTGATAGGCGAGTAATCAAGGCATTCTTGATAGTCATATAACTGTTGGTGCTTGGTGGTGATGCTAATATGTCCTGTACTTCAGCAGCCATGTCCTCGTTGAGCGCAGCACTGTGTACTTTGTCTCATTCGCGGTAACGTGCGTCAACACGAACTGGGTCTCTAGCTGCGCAAACCAAAGGAAGGGATTTTGCTTCCAAAATGGTGGCGGTTTAACCACTGCACGATTGATCATCACCCCTGTAGGTACTTCAGCAGCCGGTGGCGGGTCTGGCGTCATTGAGATTTGAGTTACAGTTGCGTAGAACGCGGAAGATTTGCGATGCTGTTGACGCGGATGTCGTTTTTACAGTTGTCGCATAATTAAACAGAATTTATTAATGACATAATGCACTCAACTGTAACATATACACAGACTAATTAACAACCAAAGAATAATTACACATATCAAGGAACAGATACAAGTCAGAGATATGTATGCACAGAGTAATTGCATTTTGATAAATCACCACACATCAATGTAGTCTATTCTCTGAACACATGCTTTACTTTAAGTCTAAGATGTTAAAATTGCTTGAGACTGCTCAGGAATCTTAAAATGATAGTGCTAAATGTACTGAGAATGTTAGCTTCAAACACTGATATAAATATTAAGTCATCTACTGAAGTTTTATTTAAAGAAGTAAGTGAAAGCAAACATTAAAGTGAACATTCTGACAGTGACAAGTTAAGTTGTGATCCTAGTGACTTGAATAATTTGAAGAAGTTTTGAAAAATATATTAGCTAAGGCTTAAATAACCAAGTAATATGTTACTTTGTTAGTAGTCCATTTATCAAGATCAGAGTTGAAGTTTTGTACATATATAGGCCTACCTACACTGAGTCTCTTGAAGTAATTGAAACCCTTAGCTGAATGCTATATAGCTTTGTTTATCTATGATCCATAAAGTTTATCAGTCTCAAAAAAAAAAAAAAAAAAAAAAAAAAAAAAAAAAAAAAAAAAAAAAAAAAAAAAACCCACCTGCATTTAAATTATACGTACAGAAAATTAACTGATGTCTTGTATATTTTTATCTTGTTCTTACTCTGAAACCTATAGGTAGGATGTTTGTCAATAATTTTGATATCCTTTATGAACACGACATACAGATAGTGTGCACACCATATCTGTATGTACAGATTGACACACCATAATTATTTTATTAACCTCGTAAGTATAGTCAAAGGTATGTTAAAAAGATTATTGTTAGTGACTTGAAATGTTATTGTATGTAAGAAAATGATTACCTCAGAGGGACAGTTCACTCTTTGGCTGTCAAGTCACTGATGACGATTCCAGTCCTTATACACTGTGACTTTTCTGTTAATCATGTCCACAGTGCATTACAATTCTAATTCTTTAGCTGTCTTCAAAATCTAACTACTAATCATTCAGTAGTATATTTGTGATATTGGTTGAAGTTGTGTTGTACTTTGATGTGCCAAGAGGGACTTGGCTATTAAATAGTACAAAGTAACTAAGAGCATGGGAGGACACATATCACACACAGTTTTGACTGATGTAAAATTCAATTTCTGTTCCTGAGCTTACAGCATAAATGGAAAATGCCAAGGTACACAGACTGAGTTCTACAGAAGTGGTGTGGAAATACTAAATTAAGATGACCACAGTATTTTGTACATATGAGATACACAGTTTTCAACTGATGGAAATGTTAATTTTCATTTTTATTCCTGAAGTTAATAACCATACAAAAGTTTGTTAATTTATTACATGCTAAAAACTACTTATTTTTTACAAGTTTCATACTCTATTTTGTCAAGCATACTTTTGTATACAGATGGTGTAGAGCCATATTGTCTTGTGCACAAGAGCGCAAACAGTAAATGGTGTGTGAAGTCTCTATACTTTAATATACAAGGGAACAGCATGTATGTTCGTGTTTCACCTATTTATGTACTATGTTATGTTAAAAGGAATTAAGGTGTTTTATGCATTTGGAATGTGTACTTGCAAAGCATTTAAGTAGTTGCTGAACATTTGAAGTTAGTCACTACACAGGCAGTGAAACATTATAAATTACAAATTATTGTTCTTAGTATAATTTTCAAACTTTTATTTTTTGTATTTTCAAGTGGAACACCACTGTGTATTTCATGTCATACTTGTTAACTTGCTTATGTATGTAAGCTTGATATATCAACTTTCTGTTTATTACATGGTGTTTACTACTGATATGGCACTGTTTCTGCAAATGATCAGGCAGACCATATGTCTGTTTTGAAATTTGTGTAGGATATATTTATGAAGTGTACACGTACAGACTTTCAAAATATCTCAGATAACTTTGTGTCATTTTTGTCCACTTATGTATGTATGATTGTCATTCACTTTTCAAACACTACTGGAACATTTACCACTACTAAACATTATTGTTCTGTTTTAAGTCAGGCCGGTTCAGCAGGCAGCTAAGTGAGCACGAGCTGTCCCATTCGCTTGCCACCTGGGCGGTGAGCACTCACAGGTAAATGGAACAGTCGGACAGCGTGGTGTTACATAGTGCAGGGGCAGTTCCTGCAGGTGTAAGACCATAGGTAGTTTGGGCGTAGCCCTGCCCACGAACATATGTACTTACTGCACTGCGTTTGAAGAGGGGTGAAGCTCTTGTTTGTGTAAATCTATGAAAACAGCTCGTGACAGGGTCAGGTACTTCAAAGCAAAGATCCGCCACACCAACAGCATTGCGTAACATGTCATTGCTGGATACCTGTTTGTTTATGGTATCTGATGGTGTGCTGTGATGCCTGGTGTGCTTGAAAGCTCTCAACATGACAAAAAATTCAATTTACAAAGACAATTAGAATACCTTCCACACAAAATATTATGGGCACTTGAATGGGGAAGAGCGAGAAGTGGAGCTGCAAAAATTAAAGAACTCTCTGTTAAGTGATGTTACTGAAGTACGTATGTATCCTGCAGAAACAGAGAAATAAACATCTGAATAATTTTCTCCGTCATTTTTACTATGAAATTGTAATTTGTTTTCAGGAGGAATACTGAACAAATGCCTCTTCATTGCGAGCAAGTTACCATATTGCTTACTAGATCGCCAAAGCAATGCACATTTTCTCTGAAGGAGAGTTTATAAAGACTTGTCTGGTATCTGCATCTGAGCATATAGCACCTGAGAGACTTGAAGAGTTCCAGGCGGTTAGTCTTTCTCGTTCAACAGTTGGTCGCAGAATTCAAGAAATAGCAAATAACATTTCATATTAGGTATTGGTTCTTGCAAATATGTTTATTGCCTTTTCTTTGGTGCTAGACAAGTCCACAGACATTTCTGATACCACTCATTTGGCGATTTACATTCGCGGTGTAGATAGCAGCCTCATCGTCACTCAAGAATTACTGGACTTGGTTCCTATGAAAGACACTACAACAGGGGCCAATATTCTCACTTGTGTGCAAGAGAACATTGAAAACCTGGGTCTGCAATGGAAGACTCTCATTACTGTCTCTACAGACGGCGCAGTTGCTACGGTTGGCTGAAAAATCGGTTTCATGGCACTTTTACGAGACATGCTAAAATTTTTGCCTGTTCCGCATGAGATTTTTGCAATACATTGCATTCTCCACCAAGAGAATTTATGTGCTAAAATTGTTAACATCAAATTTCATATGTAGTCATGCTCTTAAACATCGGCAGTTCAAAGGTATTTTGGAAGACCTCGAAAGTACTTACGGCGATGTGCCGTATCACAGTAAAATATGCTGGCTCAGTTGAGCTAAAGTACTTAAGAGATTTTTTGAACTATGGAATAATGTAGCTACATGTATGGACATGACTGGTAAGCCTGTTGCTGAACTGAAAAACGAACATTGGATATCAGATTTGGCCTTCCTTTGTGACATTACATATAATCCGAATGTATTGAATTTAAAACTGCAGGGTAAACACATGTTCATTTTAGAGATGTATGACTGTATTCAGGGCTTTACGAGGAATCTTTCTTTGTGGAACAGACAGCTAGCAGATAAGAACACTGCTCACTTCCCCAAGTTCTCATCATTAACAAAGGGAAAAAGAGATGAATTTAGAACATTATCAAAATATAATCATTGAGCTTCTCCATGACTTTGAGATCAGTTTCCAGGATTTCTAACTGTCAAACAAAAAGTGCAGTGTCGTTTCACTCCCCTTTTCAGTTGATGTTGACAACGTTCAAACTGATCTGCAGATGGAGCTTATAGACCTGCAGTGTGGCAGGCAGCTATGTGACAAGTTCCATAATAGGATTAATCTTGCAGACTTTTATAAGAATTTTCCTCGAGAGGTTTCCACACCTTTACAGGTCAGCAGCCAAGATTATGTGTATGTTTGGATCGACGAACATATGTGAGCAACTATTTTCTGCTATGAAGAGGACAAAACCAACCCACAGAAGTTCACTAATGGACTTCAATTTATGAGCTGTCTTAGAATTAGCAGTACACAAACAGTGGTACCAGATATTGACTAATTGGTGAAGAGCAAATTAGGTAATTTTCAATGATATCTTGTGTTTCTAATGTTCAATAAAATGGTTACGACATACAACTTTGTCAATTACATTCCATTCTAAAACAGCATTTGTCATACAGCTCTGTGAATCCTAAGAAATACAATGTTTCGTAATAAGCTGTATTCATAAAATCAAAATACTAAAATAGAGCTAAACTTATTTTGTTGTAATTTCTCGGTATGTACAACAGACATAGACAATATCTTTTCCAAGATACACATTAATAAGCAACCTTGAAGCAAGCCACATTTATGTACCGTGTGACACAACCGCGTATTCATATTGTAACTCTGTTCCCCTCCCCTCCCCTCAGCACTCCACTCCCCACCATGTAGCCGTGAGCCGGCTGGCTGCTTACTGCAGTGCTGTGAGCATGAGCCAACTCATAAGAGTGGATTGGTGAACAGACCTGTTTTAAGTCATTGGAGAGGTTTTTAACTGTTTGACTTTTGACAACACAGTGGCACTTTGGGCTGTGTTATGTTGATTGGAACAATTGGTTCAAATATGAATGTGAGAGTTGATGCATTGGCTTCTGCAGAACTAAAGAGTCAAGTTGCCAGTTGCATCTTGTAACTCTTGGCAATGTGTTTAACCATTAATACATATGTTCTGTTTATAAGTTATATCTATGAAACTTAATAGTGAATCGTAATACCTTAGGCGCACTAAATTGTCTTAAACAAAACTAGTAAACGTAACCAGAGTCTCTTTCTGCTTTTGTAACCATTTGCAAGTCAGTTACCTGCCCTGGCAGCGCACGTAATTAAATGACAGCATACTTTTCCACCCCTCTATCGATTACTGCCTCATGAGTGTGCGTATTTGGCAATTTTTGTTTTTCATTTCATGATAAACGATTTTACTTAACCTCGAGGAAAGAAAGATTTCTATACATTTTAATTTACAATGGAAAATTGGCTACTATCATTTATGGTTTTCCATTAAATGTGATATGATGGTACTTAACCACTACCATTTCCACTACCACCTGCTCCCAAGAAATTTGTGTAACATTACGGTTTAGTTGGTTTCTTTGCTTCACTACTGCTCGCAGTCAAAGTCTCTCAAACTGCACATTATGTGAAGAGACAAATATTCAATTCACACAATACTTTAAATTTTCAAAACCATGATTACATTGTTTATCTTTATAACCATTTTTAACTATACCATTAGACTTAGATGATAATTTTTTTTTCTTTCTTTTCTTCATATTTGGGCCTGCAGCAGTGAGTATATTGTAATATGACATTCTTAATAAGTATAATAAACTTTACTGATGCTTATTAGCTTTATTTAATTGTCCACTACAGTTGTTTTGCCTTATTTGGCATTGTCTGCAATAGTTAAATAAATTTTGTGAAACTTTCACTCTGCAGTGGAGTGTGCGCTGATATGAAACTTCCTGGCAGATTAAAATTGTGTGAAGTAAAGTTGTGAGGCGGCATCGTGAGTTGTGTCAGGATAGCACAGTCAGTAGTGCGCTTGTCCGCGAAAGGCAAAGATCCCAGGTTCGAGAGTCCCGGTTCCGGTGCACAGTTTTAATATGCCAGGAAGTTTCAAATAGGGAGTACATTATACAGTTTTAAATTTATTACTTACTTTCTATTTGTTGCTAATATACACCAGCGTCTGTACCGCTATATGATTTTAATATGTACTTTCTTAGAAAGTCGTTTTTTAATAATTTTTAAAGTGATGACTTTCTTGTTTGACAGCTATTTTGATGCTATGTGTTTACAAAGATGTTATATTGCATTATATCTTTGGTAAAGATCTAGCTTCTCTGAGATGATTAATTTCGAATTTTGTGATATCTTTGAATGTCAATCTATTTACAAATGTTTTATACTTTTGATTTTGTAGTGTCTCTGATTATGAAATAGTGTGTCTCTTTGTTTTCTGAGGTATTGCTTGCCATTTGGAATTTTGGAATTTCTTTGAGTATGAAAATGCGTTTCTCTGATGTGTGAGATATTGTACGTTAATCGAAATATTGCGTTATCTTTGACTGTGGAAAATTACATCTCTGAATTTATCTGTTGTCAAGCCCAATTAGATTGATAAAATTTTGTAAATAAATTTTGTGTTTAAAATCTGTGTATTCATTGAGAATTTCATTAGATGAAGCTTCCATGTGTATGTATATTTCTAATTCTTTGAGAATGTGCATTTCAGTGCCTTTTGAAATTTTGTGTAATATTTTTAAAGCTCTCTCAATGTTTGTGGTGGTGTGGTTTTCAATTTTCAAATGCTGGTAAAAAGTAGATGGATTTGCTTCTGTCATTCTTGTATGTTTGCTGTACTTCGTTCTAAAATTTCGTCCCATCTGACCTATATAAAATTTGTTACAATTTTCGCAAGTGATTTTATAAATTCCTGAACAGTTAAAGCTCATTGTGGTTGCTATGTCTTTATGTAGTTTTGTTTGTAGGTTGTTGTTTGTATGAAATGCAAATTTTATTTTTGTTTGTTTGAATAGTGCGTTGATTTTGTTTGATATACTGCAATACCTATGAAGGTTGCAGGAATATATTTGATTTTTTTATGTTCTGGTTCTTCCTTTACAAGTTTTATTTTTGAGTGTATAAAAATTTTATTTTTAGGTTCTTTGCATTTATCATAAATTTTGTGGACTATATCAGGATTGTAATCATTTGTATAAGCTATATATTTTAAAATTTGGATTTCTTTATCAATACTTTCTTTCTCTAGGGGCACGTTGTTAATTCTATTTATCATTGGATGAAAGTAGGCATATTTCTGTGATGTAGGGTGGCATGAATTGACATTTATTATGTTGTCTGTTGTTGGTTTTCGGTAAATTTCAAAATAATGAAAATTGTGTTTATTGTTAATTTTTAAATCGAGAAAATTGATTGAGCCATTCATTTCTAATTCTTTCATAAATTTAATTTTTGGATGTAATTTGTTAAGTAAATAGTGTATTTCATTAATTTCATACTCTGTTCCTTGTATTAGCATCAATGTAATCATCAACATAACGTAAAGATTCTCGGTGAAGTTGGCGTTTGTTGTCATTCAGCTCAATGCTGGCAGTGGCAAGGGTGTCAGGAAGGACCTGTAATGTTTTTAACTTGATAGTTGCTGGAAGATTAAAATGTCTTCTAGGAGGTAAGCAAAACAAAACTTTAAGGGGAATAAAATCTCATTGATAAATCTTTGCCATGTATGTGAGTGGCATTCTTGAGGCTAAAAGACATGAACTTGTAGTGAAATAAACCTATGGGAGTAGTGATAGCAGTCTTTGCTATGTCTTCTGGTGTCCTAGGGTTTTGGTGGTAAGCAAACTTGTAATCCACAAAAAAAAAAAAAAAAAAAAAAACACATCACCTCTCACGCCTGCCGAAGTCTGCATGAAGTCAGCAATGTTGAGGATCAGGTAGTTGTGTATTTGGTGCAAGCATTGAGGCGGCAGTAGTCTCCACACATACGCCAAGAACCGTCCTGCTTGGGTACTAAATGAATAGGAGAGGACCAGCTGCTAGATGAGAGATCAATGACAACTGACTGTAAAAGTTCAGAAATTTGTTCTTTAACAGCCGCCAATTTCTCTGGACTGGGATGGTGCGACTTGCTAGTGATAGGGGCCATCTATAACATGCAGCTTGTGCACTGTACCATTAGTAACCACTGATACCTCATTAACAACGGTAGGAGAGCTTTGTTTACACTCACTACTAATGTTTGATGTGACAGGCCAGGCAGGAGCCAGGGAAGGGGGCTTGGAACGGTATGTATGTCACGTGGCATGCACAAGGAGGAAGGTGACTCAGCTGAGTTTGTGGCTGGCAGACTTCGCCAAGGCACTGGAGAAGTTACAGCTCCAGATGTGTGATTGCTTGGGTGCACCACCAGTGCATTGCAAAAAGATGATGTCACATTATAGTTCTTGTGGTGGCCACTAACTGGAGGAGGTGTGCACATAGCGGTAGCAGACAGCTTGACTGCAGGAGTGGAAACAAATGATATATGCAAAATGCGTGCAGAGAAGTTAGTATTTGTAGCTGCCACCAGAGTGGGACACGACACAGGTTGAGTGCTCGAGGAAAGCATTGGCATAGAAACACAGATTTGTTTACAAATATCCACATACGAGTGTTGGGGGGGGGGGGGGGGCATTAGCACTATCATAAACATTGATAACCTTTCAAGAGGGCATGATAGCACTAATAGCACTTTTTGAAGGAACACTTATATTACCCTTAGAGTGTGAGACCTGTTGCCTCAATTGTAGAGATGAGAGTTGATGTCGGACGGACACCAGCGGAGATGGATGCAGATGGAGCACACAATCACATTTGCTTGACCACTTAAACAGGAGCGACTCATACTCTTTAATTGAGTCAAAACACACATCAGAACACTTTCCCTTTCACAACACAGTTTGATAACTTGTTCGTTGTAAGAATGAGAGTCAGGACTGGACAGAGCACAAGAAAAATAAGTATTTGTGGGGTGGTGAAAAACCAAATGCCATACTATATCTAGTGATAGTTCATGATGCATTAAGAATTCTGCCTATGATGGGCTCCGGTACCTCAGCAAGCAAAAAGTTCCATGAAAGTTTACGCTTTGGTGCCTAACAGTAAACTTTGTAGCACCCACACATGGCAGCTGTGTGACATTGACAGGATGAAGTATACCACTGTGAGGGTGGAGCGGGCCAGTCACCATCAAAGAAGGCAATAATGAGAAATCTGCACCAGTGTCAATAAGGAAATGAACATTAGAAACAGTCACAAATGTACAGATGAGCACTTTATGATGAAAAATCACTGACAGAGTGGAACATAAGTAGGCACCCATGATTGTTGAAGCAGGAGGTGGCAGCTAAACCATCCTGTACTCGGCATTTGGGTGGTGACAAGGTGGACGACACTTCCTTGTGGCATCACCAAAGTGGCTATGGAATTAGCAGTATGGATAGTACAGCACTTGTTGTTGCAGGAAGCTAATCAGTGGTGGCGGACCATCATCAGTGTTGGAGCAGCTGTTAGACGGTTGTGCAGTGTGCGTGGCAGAGATGGTGAATCTGACACCCGGTCTTAGTGCAAGCATATGTGTATGTGCAGTTTCTTCGATCCTGAATGTTTGATGCAAGAGTGGCCCTGACGAGTAGCGAGGAGGTGCTGACAAGATTGCATTTTAGATGAGGTTTGCTGCTCGTGTGTAGTGTGTTGGTAAGCCTTGTACACTCTGTCAGCAATATGTATCCGCTTGCTCGATGACTGCAACTGTTGTAAGTTACGGTTTTCAGTACAGTGAGTGGGAGTTTACTTGACCACACAGTTATGATGGTGGAATCGGGCATGTCACTTTTGTTACCCAGTAAATGAAGACGACGCCACAGCTGCGATGGCTTCTTGTCCCCCAAGTATTCCTCATGGATGATGTGTCAAATGATGTCTTCAGGTGTGTGAGTGACTCTCTCCAGGATGGTTTGTTTGGTGAAGGCATACAGGTCCAAAGCAGGTGGAGAGGTCACAAGATCATAGATGAAATCCACGTCTTTGTGAAGGTGCATGATTAGGACCAGGTAGCAAGCTGTGTCATAGACTTAATAATGTTCAAATAATTGTTCAGCCAAAGCAAACCATGTCGAGGAGAAAGGCGGCAGCTTAAGAAAGCGTCCAGGTGGTGGCGATGGAGGTACCTCCAGAACATCAGTTGCATGAGAGGCATCTGCATGCTGTGGCATCATGGGGGAGCTCGATGCTGTTGTCAGGTAGTGCCTTGGAGATGAGCAGGCAGGTCACTGCAGATAGTGGTGAGATGACACGGCAGAGGCACCAGGCTGTGCCATGAAAATGGCCAGCTGTGCAAACTGGTGCAGCCAAGAATGTTCTTGTGTGTCAACAGAGTGCAACAACGGATGTGATTGTTGTACCTGCGAGTCGGCAGATACATCATATGATGTGGGATGCACAACAGACATAATAGCACTTTGAGGAACAAGAAAGTTCTAACGTCCATCACCTCTTTTCGGAATGACTCAAACTGAGCCCTAATATATTCCTAAATAACGGAAATGTTTATTAGTTCTCAGTCTATAACGAAATCATTCCACTGTAGGTGAAGTTGAATTTATCTTATATGCTGGCTGAAGTCCATTGCGTTGTGATTTGTCTTCGGCATTCACTAAAGAAATTGATTCTACAGGATATCTTCATAAATTAAATTCATCTTAGTTGATATGGAAATGATTTTATTTCCATTTAAACATTGCACAATCAAGAAATGCAGCAGCAAGCCAACACAGCTGCTTACAGGCTTCTGGCCACTCGGATACTCTATCCACAACTCAAAAGACAATGGTTTCTCTCCAACATCTTTCTGCTTAACCACGTATTAAAAATGATGACAAAGTTTTGCAATTCATAATTAAACAATATTCATTTACATCAAATATGCCAAAATACAGAAATTAAAATATTACATTTAAGCTCTGACTATTTATGTTAATATTTGTACTTGTTTCATGAAATTTGTATTTAAATGTAGTGCACAAATTTAAAGTCATCCTTTTGACTAGTGTTTACAGTCGTCAAATTATTTACATTATGTGTGTTTTTCGAAATGCACACATATTTGTTTTGCCAATAGTGTGTAGGCGTACTATTATTGTAACATATAATTTTAATGAGTTTCAGTTTGCGGTCAAATTATTTATTAATACGGATTTGTATATGGTTGTCGTAGTTTTGTTAATTTCGAAGATAGTTTCTTAGTACCAAACGGATTATTAATTTTAGTGCATGAAAAATTATCAGTATTTAATTTAGGATCTAGTGATATATAAAACATGGTCTGCCCTAATTTATTTAAACAAAAGGTATATATGAAATCATGTTGTGCAATAGTTTATAACATGTAGCATTGTTGTTTCTATACAAATTAGTATCTATTTAGGTTCAGCAATTTCTAAAACTAATTGTAATGTATTTTTAGTGTTTGCAGCTATTATTTACGAAAGTATTAAGAACAGAAAATTACGTAAAAGGTCAGGCAAAGTTATATTTAAATCAGTGTACTATTTCTTAAAAGCATTTTACTAGTAGTGTTAATAGAATTCCAAACAGAAGGCGAAAATGTGAAATATCACATGTCTGGTAATGAAGTTTTACTTTAGGTATCAGATATTTCGTGTTTCAATGTTGGCAACAGATTTTTAGGAGTTCGCAACATAGCAGAAACGTTACACACCCCCCTACATAGTGTACCTGAAATGTAATGTAAGGTTCACTGTGTACTATCGTTTCAATATGTTGTGATTTAGGTGTACATAATGAGTCTGTATTAGTTTAGGCTAAAATAAAAAATTTTATGTTGATTGTAGTCTTGCGAATGCCGGTGGTTGTTGATGTTGCACGATGCGCTGACTGGTGTATCTGCAAACTGCTGTTGGTGATGTAGTGGCTCTCATCTTCAGCTGACTGTAGTTACAGGCATTCCTATAACATGGTTGTATCTTTCTCAGAACCACATACTGTTTTTCCCTAACTACATACATAAGTAAGCATACTGTTATCAGGCTATTGGAAAGAGCAATCAATTTTCTCTATACGGTATTTAAAACAAACAAAATTATGGGTTCAAATTAACCCTTAAATGTTACTGAAAATTAATGAGAAATCTCTCCAATTTACTTTAGTTTGAATAATGAAATAGCAAGCTTTTACAACTTTTTTTTCTTTTCAAAGAGCATTGATATTCATATTGTAAACAGTTATGTTTGGTATTAATTCATATAAAAAAGTATTTTACTCCTAATAATTGTTTCTTCTATGTGTACATGTATGTAAATGCCATTATGTGAGAACTAAGCTCCTAATTCCTCTAGAAAGGGTGTTGTACATTGTAATAACTTCACAATTTATAGTCAATTTACTAAGTGAAAGAAAGACATAATTAAATAGTAAAACAATGGATAGAAACAAACTCTCAGTGAGCACATCAAACATTTATCGTTCAAAATTATAGTATAGTTAAAATGGTTATACAGACAGAAAATGTAATCGTGCTTTTGAATATTTCTCATACAGTTAGAGATTAGAATGAGTAATAGTAAAGAGTATAAACAATTATTGAAAAAACATATGCTTTAATAAAAATTCAAAAATTAACCCCCCTGCGAGTAGTTAGCAGTGGCAATGGTAAATCTCATAGCTCAAATCAAGCATGGAAATTAAAGTAATGTGTCAGTTCTCAACTGATCCACTAAAGTATCAAATTTTTCCCAAATCGGGGAAAAATTTAAAGAAAAATGAAAAAGTTTTTGTTTTAACTGCCAAAATACACCCACTCTCAAGGCAGTAATCAAGAGAGGGCGGAAAAATACGCTGCCATTAAATTACGTCCACGGCCAGGGCAGGTAACTGACTCGCAAACGGCTACATAAGCAGAAAAAGACTCTGGTTGCGTTTACTTATATTTTGTTTAACTACTTGAGTGTTCGTAAGGTATTACGATACACCATTTAGTTTTCATAGCCAATCTTCTAAACGGAATGTTTGTATTAATGGTAACTACCTTACCAAGAGTAACAAGATGCAACTGGCAACTTGACTCCTTAATTCCGCAGAAGTAAATAACAGTACATAGTTTTTGTTCTTCTTTGAACAAACTGTCCCAATCAAACACAACACAGTCCAGAGTACCCTATGTTTGTTGAATGGTGAACAGTTACTACCCCCCAATAACTCAAAAATCAACATTCAATGTTGTCCAATAGTGTTTGAAAATGAGTGACAATCATACAGTAGAATTGGATGAAAATGAGTAACTATTGTAAGTGTTCTGAAAGTCTGTACACGTCTACGTTAACAGTGTAAAATCTCATAATTATATACTACACAAAAGTCAAAATTTACATATGGTCTGCCTGATCATTTTCAGATACAGTACCATATCAAAACTAAACATCCTGTAATCAACTACAAATTGATACACTAAGCTTGCACGCATGAGCAAGTCAACAAGTGTGTCATGAACTAAACAGAGGTGTTTCACATGAAAAATACAAATTTATACAAGTTTGGTGATAATGATAATGAGTAATAGGTAGTCTGTAATGGTTTATTAACCTTCATATTTCTGTACAGTATGACCTTACATCATGAGTATGTGCAAGTACACATGATAAACATACCAAGTATGTAAATTGTAAAACCTCAATAGTTTCATTGTAAACTTTAAAAATAAAAATGAAAATTAAACCTTGCATCAGCCACAGCTGTCATATGTACAATATACTATAATATGGTCATCTTAAACCAGTATTAAATATTTTCCTATTAAGCTGTAAGCTCAAGGATAGAAATTGAGTTATACATTGGTCAACACTTGTGTCTTGTGTGTCCTCCCATGCTTATAGTCACTTTTGTACTAATTGTTAGCAAGTCCCTCTTGACACATCAAAGTACAACACAAAATTCAACCAAGAACACAAAAATACTAATAAATGACTAACAAGAGTGAAAAGAATTAAAGAATTTGAATTGTAATGCACTGTGGATGTGATTAATAGAAAGATCACAGTACTTAACTGAGGTAAGAATTTTCATATATACAAAGACATTTCAAGCCATAAACAAATAATGAACACTTCAACATACCTTTGACTATGGATATGAGGTTAATAAATTAATTATTGTGTAAATCTGTACATGCAGTTACGGTATACACACTATCTGTGTACCATATTTATAGTAGGTATCAACAAATATCTTCCTTGTAGGTTTCAGAGTAAGAGCAAGATAAAATATTCAAGACAATTAACTTTTCTGTAGGTAGGATTTAAACGCATTATTCTATCTGAGACCGATCAACTTTATGGATCGTAGATAAACAAAACTATAAGCATACAGCTAAGGGTTTCAGTTAACTTCAAGAGGCTCAATGTATAACTATATAAACTTCAACTCTGATCTTAACAAATGGACTACTAACATAGTGAAATAGTACTTGGTTTTCAGGTTTCAGTTACTAGTTTTTTTTTTAACTTCCTCAAAATTATTCATGTTACTAGAATCACAACTTAAGTTGACAAACAGAAGGTATACTTTCATATTTACTTTCACTTATTTCTTTAACATTTCAGTAGATGACTTCACATTTATATCAGGGTTTGGAGCTAACATTTCTCAGTACACTTAACACTATCATTTTGAGATTTCCTCAGCAGTATCAAGCAATTCTAACATCTTAGACTTCCAGTAAAGCATCTGTTCAGAGACTACACTAATCTTAAATACTACATCAACATCATTTTTCATTTAAGTATTCATTATTTTCATAGTCATTTTCTTTATGACATATCAATTCTTTCTTTTCAATATATGAAGCATTTTTCACTTCCATTTCAGTACCTTAATAACTATTTGTTCAGTATTTTCACTGACAATTCTTAACCTAATTTCTCATGAACAGCTGTTACTATTTTTCTTAATTTGTCATTTCTTTTGATGACTACCCAAAGACTTCCACATTAGCTAGTGGTTTATAAACATCATAACGTAAGACTCCATAATTCCTGTCAAACACATTAAATAAACCCCCATCATCTACCTATTTTCTTTTTCTGTACTTAAATTCACATCGTATTTTTATTCATAAATCCTTCAACATTTATTATTCATTGTAACTGTATTAACTGTAAACATGAATTCACTATTCAGTTGAAACTGTATTTCAGTATATGTACTTCTTAGCTCTTAAGTCCATTGGCCTATACATTGGCATAAGTAAAAAAATAAAAATCCTTATTGAAAACCCCCAACTAAGATGAAACTGGTATCTCAGATTAAGTACAGTATTAGTATTTGGTATAAAGTTCTTTTGAACTGATGGTTAACATCCACCTACACATTTTTACATATTTTCTCAAAAATTCCAACTGGTAATAAAGTTTATGCTTCACATATTTTAAGTTTCAATAAGCATATAGCAAAAATGTATATATCAACAGGTATGTCTCAGCTGTTTTCACTTGTCAGTGGTAATTAAAACATTTTATCAAAAAATCAAATATTTACACTGAAGAAAAACTTAAAGACTAAAATTTTTTCTGCACTGTGAAAATGATTAATAGAAGTACACAGCACACGACTGGGGACCTGAACTGTTGTCAGCAGTTTCATAACTAAAGAGTAGTTATGCCCCTAAGGTATTACATCAGTACATAGCCTGATGCATCTCATTTTGTCTATCATCAGGTAGAATAGGTAGTAGTAGATTACAATTAGGTCCAAAATTAAATGCAAACAACTGGGTCTGGTTTGCCCACGAACATACATTACACCTTAGACTTTGCTTAAGCAACATAATTTCTGAAGTGTCATCCAAATCAGATGAAAAACAATTATTTTCCTGTGGCATAAAATAAATAGGACGAAATTTCTTTTTAGGCCTACCAGGTAACTTCACTACTGGTAAACAAATTACAGTAGTACGTCTAGGAATACTCAAAGTTTCAGCATGTGACTTTTCTGGAATTTCGTCTACACACTGTGGTAATTCTGTGACTGTACAATTACTTTCGACTTCTTGCTCAGGGTTATCTATAATACAGTTACATTCAGTTTCTACTTTAAAATCAGAAATATCAAGTTTGCTATTACATTGTTCAACATCGCGAATCTTTCCAGTTAACTCTGTTTTAGTATCCTGGCTCTGAGAATTTACATAACATGAACTGTCATCTATTTCTTCAACATTGTCACTCGTCTGAGAAACTACTGAAGTAGTGGCTACCACAACAGTTTTTTCTACACTATTGAATCTACCGGTACTAAAATTTGTCACTAGACTTCCAATGTATTGTTTTAAACCGGTCACTGAGTCATTTGTTTTACAAATTTCAAATTTAATGGAGTTTGTTTGAGATTTTATGTCAGATATCATGGTTTTCATGGTATTCATTTCTAATGAAAGTTCGGTTTTCATAGTTTTCATAGTTTCCGTTTGTAATGAAAGTTCGGTTTTCCATTGTAATAAAAATTCCAAGATCGATTTTCTATCTATTTTCGTGTTTGCTGCCATATTACTAATCTGTTGTCCAGTCTCTTGTAAATCACTAGAAAATGGGACCTGCTGCTTTCTTGTAATCGGTGTAGAACTCGCGATACCAGAACCTTCTACCCCACTGTCAAAGTCCGAAACTTGAGTACTATCATCTCCCTCCTTTCTTACTGTATCCATTTTAAGATAAGTTTTCAGTCCACATAAAACCCCTATCACACAAACAGTCACTAAAAAAAAAGAGGAGAAAAAAAAAATGAGTACTTAACTTCACACAAGGATGCGGCGATACAGGAATCTAGTAGTCCAAATTATTGCCATCTTCCTCCATTAACTTTTGACATCGTAGGTGTGGATAGTATTGTAGTCGAATTCTACACTTTTATGATGGTTTTACTGCACATCCATCATATACATTATTTTCTTTGTATCCTGAAACACATTCTTATATTAGCGAATACTCATTAAAATCGTTTGATCACGTCACCACTTTTAACACTTTACATTAGTGAATACGCTTTTAAAATCCTGGTCACACGGCACCACATCTAACGTCCATCACCTCTTTTCGGAATGACTCAAACTGAGCCCTAATATATTCCTAAATAACGGAAATGTTTATTAGTTCTCAGTCTATAACGAAATCATTCCACTGTAGGTGAAGTTGAATTTATCTTATATGCTGGCTGAAGTCCATTGCGTTGTGATTTGTCTTCGGCATTCACTAAAGAAATTGATTCTACAGGATATCTTCATAAATTAAATTCATCTTAGTTGATATGGAAATGATTTTATTTCCATTTAAACATTGCACAATCAAGAAATGCAGCAGCAAGCCAACACAGCTGCTTACAGGCTTCTGGCCACTCGGATACTCTATCCACAACTCAAAAGACAATGGTTTCTCTCCAACATCTTTCTGCTTAACCACGTATTAAAAATGATGACAAAGTTTTGCAATTCATAATTAAACAATATTCATTTACATCAAATATGCCAAAATACAGAAATTAAAATATTACATTTAAGCTCTGACTATTTATGTTAATATTTGTACTTGTTTCATGAAATTTGTATTTAAATGTAGTGCACAAATTTAAAGTCATCCTTTTGACTAGTGTTTACAGTCGTCAAATTATTTACATTATGTGTGTTTTTCGAAATGCACACATATTTGTTTTGCCAATAGTGTGTAGGCGTACTATTATTGTAACATATAATTTTAATGAGTTTCAGTTTGCGGTCAAATTATTTATTAATACGGATTTGTATATGGTTGTCGTAGTTTTGTTAATTTCGAAGATAGTTTCTTAGTACCAAACGGATTATTAATTTTAGTGCATGAAAAATTATCAGTATTTAATTTAGGATCTAGTGATATATAAAACATGGTCTGCCCTAATTTATTTAAACAAAAGGTATATATGAAATCATGTTGTGCAATAGTTTATAACATGTAGCATTGTTGTTTCTATACAAATTAGTATCTATTTAGGTTCAGCAATTTCTAAAACTAATTGTAATGTATTTTTAGTGTTTGCAGCTATTATTTACGAAAGTATTAAGAACAGAAAATTACGTAAAAGGTCAGGCAAAGTTATATTTAAATCAGTGTACTATTTCTTAAAAGCATTTTACTAGTAGTGTTAATAGAATTCCAAACAGAAGGCGAAAATGTGAAATATCACATGTCTGGTAATGAAGTTTTACTTTAGGTATCAGATATTTCGTGTTTCAATGTTGGCAACAGATTTTTAGGAGTTCGCAACATAGCAGAAACGTTACAAAGTCACTGAGCAGATCTGTTCAGAGAGTCACTTAATACACTTGGTGGTGGGGATTGCACAAGGTTGGCCGACACACTGTTAATGTCGTTGAAGTCAGCTACGTGTGCAGAAAAAGATACACCCATAACACACAAAAATTGTCTATGATTAATTGGGTGGTTGATGTACACATTGTGAAGAATCCCATTAGGGGCAAGTCCAACTCTGAAAGCACTGACAAAGTTATTAGCAGCAACTGCACTTTGTTGGTGGAGCACTTGGTCAGTGGAAGGATGCACACACATGCTTGGTGGGGCAGTTGCCAGTCTAATTCAAATTATGCCTGGTCAATAGGTCCATGTTCTGCATGATTTAAGCACTGAGTGCATATGAGACATGATGTGGTGTCTGATTAACACTGTTCATTGATGAAACAGCAGAAAACACAAGTGGTGAGCCGAGGCCTGAGTCTGTGAAATTCCAAATAGCACTAGAGGCACTTGGTGTACTGAACATGTCCTGCGAGAAACTGTTCTGTGAATACAAATTTGGTGCACTCAAAACAGGTGTACACAGGATTTGTAGCGATAAAGTTGCTGTGGCTGAGGTGGCTCAGTTGTGATCATTTTAGTAGTGACTGTTGAGACAATGAACTGCATATTTAACTGTGAAAAAATGCACAAAAACGAATCCATTACCACAACTCAGAGATAACAGTCGACGTCGGGGTCACCAGTATGGAATTAAATGGTATTTGGACCCCAATAACTTGATCACATACAGGCAAGAATTAAATGAAACATGGGGGTTAGAGCCCATAGATGCCAAGCTCCCAAAGATTACAAAGAAAGATGTTTCACTGGTTGTTCTTGTCTGATCAATTGTTCTGTCGATGGGTCACCACAGATTGTTTTCTCATTGTCCGTTAAGTGATTATGTAACATGAACAGAAATGTTTCAAATGAAAAGACATAATTATAAAAAGAGCAAGACTAATGAATCTGTCATTTAACATCAATCACCTATTATTTCCTTGAATAAGTTGAAATGCCACTCCTGTGAACCACAGACATTGCCAAGGTGGGATGGCTTGCATGCCTCAACGATACAGATAGCCGTACCGTAGGTGCAACCACAGCGGAGGAGTATCTGTGGAGAGGCCAGACAAACTTGTGGTTCCTGAAGAGGGGCAGCAGCCTTTTCAGTAGTTACAGGGCAACAGTCTGGATGATTGACTGAGCTGGCCTTGTAACATCAGCTAATGTGGCTTTGCAACACAGTTACTGTGAACGGCTGAAAGCAAGGGGAAACTACAGCCGTTACTTTTCCCGAGGACATGCAGCTCTACTGTGTGAACATATGATGATGGCATCCTCTCGGGTAAAATATTCTGGAGGTAAAATAGTCCCCCATTCGGATCTCCGGGCGGGGACTACTCAGGAGGATGTGATCATCAGGAAAGACAGCACTGGCTTCTATGGATCGGAGCATGGAATGTTAGATCCCTTAATCGGGTAGGGAAGCTAGAAAATTTAAAAAGGGAACTGGATATGTTGAACTTATATATAGTGGGGATTAGTGAAGTTCGGTGGTAAGACAAAGAGGATTTCTGGTCAGGCGAGTACAGGATTATAAATACAAAATCAGTTGCGGGTATTACAGGAGTAGGTCTGATAATGAATAAGAAAATAGGAATGCGGGTAAACTACTATGAGCAACACAGTGATCGCATCATCATAGTCAAGATAGATACGGAGCCAACACCGACCACAGTAGTACAGGTTTATATGCCAACTAGCTCTGCCGATGATGAGGCGATCAAAGAAATATATGAGGAGCTAAAGGAAATTATTCAGACAATTAAGGAAGAGGAAAACTTAATTGTTATGGGAGACTGGAATTCAGTAGTAGGACAAGGAAGGGAAGGGAAGATAGTAGGTGAATATGGTCTGGGCAAAAGGAATGAAAGAGGAAGCCGCCTGGTAGAATTTTGCACGGAAAATAATTTAGTTATAACAAACACCTGGTTTAAGAATCACAAAAGAAGGTTCTATATGTGGAAGAGACCAGGAGACACCGGGAGATACCAGATAGATTTTATTATGGTAAGACATAGATTTCGGAACCAGGTTTTAAACTGTAAGACTTACCCAGGGGCAGATATAAACTCTGACCATAACTAGTTGGGTATGAACTGTAGGCTGAAACTGAAGAAACTACAAAAAGGTAGGAAAATAAGGAGATGGAACCTGGATAAACTGAAGGAACCTGAAGTTCTTGAGAATTTCAGAGGGAGCTTTAGGCAACAATTGACAGAAACGGGGGAAAATAAAACAGTAGAGGAGGAATGGGTAGCATTGAGAGATGAAATAGTGAGGTCAGCATAGGGCAAAATAGGTAGGAAGGCAAGACCTACAAAAAGGCCTTGGATATCACAGGAGATACTAAATTTAATCAATGAAAGGAGAAAATATAAAAATGCAGTAAATGAATCAGGCAAAATGGAGTACAGACGACTAAGAAATGAGATTGACAGGAAGTGCAAAATAGCTAAGCAGGTGTGGCTAGAAGGCAAATGGAAGAATGTATAAATAGGGGAATCATATATACTGCCTACAGTAAAATGAAAGAAACATTTGGAGATAAGAAAAACAGCTCTATGAATATCAAGGACTCTGATGGAAAACCAATTCTCAGCAAAGAAGGGAAAGCTGAAAGGTGGAAAAAGTATATAGAGTGACTCTATGAAGGAAATGAACTTAGCGGCAATATTGTAGAAAGGGGAGAAGAAGTGGATGAGGATGAAATAGGAGATACTATACTGAGAGCTGAATTTGACAGGGCACTGAAAGACCTAAGTCGAAACAAGGCCCCTGGAGTAGATGATATTCCCTCAGAGCTACTGAAGTCTCTGGGAGAACCAGCAATGACAAAATTGTTTCACCTGGTGTGTAAGATGTATGAGATAGGTGAAGTACCCTCAGACTTTAAGAAAAATGTTATAATCCCCATTCCAAAGAAAGCGGGTGCAGTCAGGTGTGAAAACTACAGTACCATCAGTTTAATAAGTCATGGTTGCAAAATATTAACATGAATTATTTACAGAAGGATGGAAAAGCTGGTAGAACCCAACCTCGGTGAAGATCAGTTTGGGTTCAGGAGAAATGTAGGAACTTGGGAGGCAATACTCACTTTATGGCTTATCCTAGAAGATAGATTAAGAAAAGGCAAACCTACATTTTTAGCTTTTGTAGATTTGGAGAAGGCTTTTGACAATGTTGATTGGAATAAACTCTTTAGGTTCTGAAGCAAGCAGGAGTAAAATATAGGGAGCGTAAGGTTATTTACAACTTGTACCAAAACCAGACAGCGGTTGTCAGAGTTGAAGGGCATGAAAGGGATGCAGTGGTTGGAAAGGGAGTGAGTAGGGTTGTAGCCTTTCTCCAACATTATTCAATTTGTACATTGAGCAAGCTATAAAGGAAAGCAAGGAGAAATTTGGTGAAGGAATTAAAGTTCAAGGGGAAGAATTAAAAACATTGCGTTTTACCGACGACATAGTAATTTTGTCAGATACAGCAAAGGACATGGAGGAGCAATTGAATGGAATGGACAGTGTGCTGAAAGGTGCATATAAGATGTACATTAACAAGAGCAAAACTAGGGTAATGGAGAGCAGTCTACGAAAATCAGGTGATGCTGAAGGAATTAGATTGGGAAACGAAGCAATAAAGGAGGTAGATGAGTTTTGTTACTTGGGCAGTAAAATAACAAATGATGGTCACAGTACAGAGGATATAAAATGCAGAATTGCAATGGGTAGAAAAGCGTTTTGAAAAAGAGAAATTTGTTAACATCGAATATGATTTAAGCCTGAGGAAGTCCTTTCTGAAGGCATTTGTATGGAGTGTTGCCTTGTATGGGAGTGAAACATGGATGATAAACAGTGGGAACAGGAAGAGGATTGAGGCTTTCGAAATGTGGTGCTACAGAAGATTGCTGAAGATTAGGTGGGTGGATCGTGTAACTAATGAGGAGGTACTGAACAGAATTGGGGAGAAAAGAAATTTCCGGCATACCTTGACTAAAAGAAGGGATAGATTGGTAGGGCACATTCTTAGACATCAAGGAATTGTGAATTTAGCATTGGAGGGAAGTGTGTGGGGTAAAAACCACAGAGGAAGACCAAGAGATGGATACAGTAAGCAGATTCAGACATATGTAGGTAGCCGTTCTTATGTGGAGATGAAGAGGCTTGCTCAGGATATGGTATTGTGGAGAGCTGCATCAAACCAGTCTCTGGACTGAAGACCACAACAACAAGTAGTTGAAATGTACTGCTGCAAGATACTGGATTTGTTGGTTTTCAATGCAATGGCCAACACACAAGTTAAGTAAATGTTTCTATTGCAGTGAGCCCCATCACACTTGCGTGTCCTATTAATAAAAGTGTGCCTTGTAGTCAAAGGGGAGGAAACTTACAACATGTCCCAAGATGCACTAGGAGGATTATAACGTATTGTATGTACCATTGACAAATCTCTGTGAAATAATTACACTCTTAAAAATTATGTATGTTACATACTTCGACTTTATAGAAATGGGCTTCTAAAGTAATAAAAACCTCTTGGCTGTTTACTTTGTGACAGCCTATACACCCATGCTTCATAATTGAAATTAAAGATACTATTGCGGTTTACAATTTATTTTGTGTCTAGGTATATACCTGTGCTTCAAAACAGAAAAGGTCCAGCTTTTGCTTAAATGTACAAAACATTATCAAATCAAATACATAAAGACTTTCAACTTAAACTATCATGGCCCAAGGAACTACTATAAGATTACTCCATAGTCCATATCAGTACAGGTTGGAGGACACCAATAACAACCACAAGAAAAGCATAAAAGCTACCTTTAGATTCCATATACATTAGTTACCACAACTTGCAAAATGAAGTAATCAGATTGGCAACATAGTTCTTAAACAGAGAGTAGGAATTTGATAGAAATACAAGTTATAATATCCAACATATTGTTGGTAAGGAGTGAAGTTTCATTCTGGAAACATCCCTTAGGCTGTGGCTAAGCCATGTCTCTACCATATCCTTTCTTCCAGGAGTGCTAGTCTTGCGTGTTTGCAAGAGAGCTTCTGTGAAGTTTGGAAAGTAGGAGGCGAGGTACTGGCGGAAGTAAAGTTGTGAGGCGGCATCATGAGTCGTGTCGGGATAGCACAGTTGGTAGTGCGCTTGCCCGCGAAAGGCAAAGGTCCCAGGTTCGAGTCCCGGTTCCGGCACACCATTTTAATCTGCCAGGAAGTTTCAAAATAATTATGGATTATTTATGATAGAAAAATGTGCACTGTACTCACAAGCCAACATTCACTTCTTTATTTAAATAAAGGCAAACCATAAAAATAAAAAAGCAACTGTTGGCTTGTGAGTACATTGCATAAAAGTCCGTATCATAAATAAAATACAATTTAGGACAACAGACAGTGTAATCCAGTGGAGGGAATGTTTTGAAGCGTTGCTCAGTATAAGTGAAACATTCAGTAATGCTTCATATTTTGATATGCAATGGGATAGGAATCATGAAGGAAAGAAGATCACATTTGAGGAAGTGGAGAGAATGGTTAATAGATAATACAGTGGCTAGGGTAGATGAACTTAAATCAGAACTCGTCAATTACAATGGAATATCAAGTCTTAAATGACTAGACAAGAAACATAAAATGACGTGGGAGTCAGGACAGGTTCCATCTGATTGGATGACACAATAATCACACCAACCTTCAATCACGGGAATAGCAAAGATTGTAATAATCGATTAATGATGAAAATTCTCCTCAGAGATAATAAATATTGTTGAAATGAGATAGAATGGCTGGCCAGTACTTACCATTGTGCTGTACCGCCGATAGTAACACAAAATGAAAAAACAGAAAAAAAGGGGACAAAGGGACAAGCTTTCGGAACAGAGATCCTTCGTCAGGTGGGAGAGAAGGGAAGAATAAAGGATGGGAACAGAAGGGAAAGGTGGTTCACGACCTAGGTCATGAAGGTGGTGTTTCGGGAGTGTGGACGTCAGAGATACTGCATGTATGTACTGAGCCAAGCCAGAGAGGATAAATATAACTAAAGAGGGAAGATCAAGTAGTAAAGAGAAGAGAAGAGAGTGAAATTAATGATGCTGAGGGGTGTAGGAGGGGCGGAGGGGGGTGTCTAAAACGTTTTTCATAAACAGGGAAATATGCATGGACACACACACACACACACACACACACACACACACACACACACACACACATGGAGAGAGATAGAGAGAATGACAGAGAGAGCGAGAGGGCGGTAGAGAGACAGAGAGAGAGAGAGAGAGAGAGAGAGAGAGAGAGAGAGAGAGAGAGGTAAGGAACGGATAATGAATAGGTGAGCTGAGGATGGAGGAAGGGGAGGGGTTAGCGTAGATTTAGGCCAGGGGGGTGGCGGGAGGAGAGGATATGTTGGAGGGCAAGTTCCCACCTCCGTAGCTCTGAGGGACTGTTGTTGGTTGGTTCTATCCAAATGGCACGTGTGGTGTTACATGTGCCCAGGTCCCTGGAGTTATGCTGGAGGGCATGTTCTGCCACAGGATATTGGGTGTCCCCCAGGCAAACAGTCCGTCTATGGCCATTCATCCGCTCAGCCAATTTGTTGGTAGTCATACCAACATAAAAGGCTGAACAGTGGACACATGTCAGCTGGTATATGACGTGTGTTGTCTCACATGTGGCCCTGCCTTGAATTGGGTAGGTTTTTCCTGTGGTGGGGCTACCACATACTCCAGCCCCACCACAGGAAAAACCTACCCAATTCAAGGCAGGGCCACATGTGAGACAACACACGTCATATACCAGCTGACATGTGTCCACTGTTCAGCCTTTTATGTTGGTATGACTACCAACAAATTGGCTGAGCGGATGAATGGCCATAGACAGACTGTTCGCCTGGGGGACACCCAATATCCTGTGGCAGAACATGCCCTCCAGCATAACTCCAGGGACCTGGGCATGTGTTACACCACACGTGCCATTTGGATAGTACCAACCAACACCAGTCCCTCAGAGCTACGGAGGTGGGAACTTGCCCTCCAACATATCCTCTCCTCCCGCCACCCCCCTGGCCTAAATCTACGCTAACCCCTCCCCTTCCTCCATCCTCAGCTCACCTATTCATTATCCGTTCCTTACCTCTCTCTCTCTCTCTATCTCTCTCTCTCTCTCTCTCTCTCTCTCTCTCTCTCTCTCTCTCTCTCTCTCTCTCTCTCTCTCTCTCTCTCTCTCTGTCTCTCTACCGCCCTCTCGCTCTCTCTGTCATTCTCTCTATCTCTCTCCATGTGTGTGTGTGTGTGTGTGTGTGTGTGTGTGTGTGTCCATCCATATTTCCCTGTTTATGAAAAACGTTTTAGACACCCCCCCCCCCCCCGCCCCTCCTACACCCCTCAGCATCATTAATTTCACTCTCTTCTCTTTACTACTTGATCTTTCCTCTTTAGTTATATTTATCCTCTCTGGCTTGGCTCAGTACATACATGCAGTATCTCTGACGTCCACACTCCCGAAACACCACCTTCATGACCTAGGTCGTGAACCACCTTTCCCTTCTGTTCCCATCCTTTATTCTTCCCTTCTCTCCCACCTGACGAAGGAACTCTGTTCCGAAAGCTTGTCCCTTTGTCCCCTTTTTTTCTGTTTTTTCATTTTGTGTTACTATCGGCGGTACAGCACAATGGTAAGTACTGGCCAGCCATTCTATCTCATTTCAACAATATTTAAAGATTGTAATAACTATCTTTAATTAGCATTGTTGGCAAAATTATCTCAAATATTTGAAAGGAGAGTGTGATTATTAGTGGAAGACAAGTTGAATGGGAATCAATGTGGGTTTCAGCCTCTTAGAGGCTGTCAGGACCAGATATTTAGCTTATGGCAGATAATTGAAAAGTGCTATGAGTGGAACAGGGAATTGTATGTATGTTTTATAGATCTAGAAAAGACTTATGGCCATGCTCCTAAGAGGACACTGTCAGTCCTGCAAGGTTATGGAATAGGAGGCAAACTTCTGCAGGCAATTGAAGATCTTTACTTATACTGTCAGGTAGCAAGGTGGATGGTAAATTGAGTTCATAGTTCAGGGTAAAATAATTTCGTGTGGTTCAGTAGTTTCAGGGGTAAGATAACACTGCAACCTGTCACCACTGTTGTTATTATGTTATGTATCGTATGTTGAAAATGATAGAATGGCAGGGTGACATTAAAATTGGAAAAAAAAAAAAAAAAAAAAAAAGCAACCTCACAGAAGACTTACTGGTGATGGCAGATTTGATTGAAAGTTTGCAATTTAATGTATCAGAGCTACATCAGAAATGTGATCAACACCTCCAAAATGAAAATAATATCTATGGGAAATAGGAAAATGTTGTCAGTAGGAAAAACAAAGTTATAACAGATGGACAGTTTTCTCACAGCATGGCAGCATATTAAAAAAAATGGAATCAAGGTGCAGCAAAGCTAAGCACTCAGCTATGATCTGCTCTCTTCTGCAAGAAGTAAGTCAGTACCAAGAGTACATTAGCAGTACACCATTCAATCCCTTGACCAACTTTAATGTAAATGAGTGAAAGGTGAGTGTATATAGGGTACTTTATTAAGAAGGTTGAGGTTACAGATGAGAGAGTAGCAATGATGATCACAGGTAGTAAGCATAGTAAGCATAGTAATAGATGGGGACAATGGCAGGAGGGTGTACATACTGAGGTAATCAAAGAAATGGAAAAAAAAAAAATCAGTATTCGGCAGTAGATATAGGAGTAGTTCAGTTAAACCAAGGAGAAAGTACATATGGATCCAGTCAGGAATGATTTTTAAGTAAACATCTTAACACCAGACAAAGCAACAATGTTAGCATTAAATAGAGTATCATTGAGAAATTTTATTAGGGGTTCTATTCTCCAGACTAAACACTGAAAGGCACAATCAGTCTTAATGTTGATGATTAGGTGTATTTATATAACAATGATATGCCCTGGTGTAATGACCACAATATTTGATATGCAGTCAAATGCATAGCCTTAAGCCACAGCCACAGAACAATTAATAATGAACCAATTTAGGACTTACTCTTTACTGGGATTCAGTAGTGGCCACAACAAAAGCATAAGATACACGACCTTCGACAACAGCCACAAAACATTTTATTATTACATTACCAAAATTATTGGCAAATGGCTAGGAGCAATAATAATTTCATGGCTAGTTACATACCCCTGTAAGGCAACAAAGCAACTTTTAACCTTACATATGTAATTCTCCATGTCTTGATGATTCAAAGGATACATCAAACAATATACTACTGATGTAATTGACTTAACTGGCATAATCAACAAGAAATGCCCAAGTACCTGGCTCATATGTAACAAAATAAATAATACCACCCTAATTACATACAGTAAAGCTCTGGAGTAGGTTAGAAGATGGAACATTCAGGCACTTGGCTACAGCTGGGGGCAACATTAAATGAAGGCAGACATGCCAGCCCACAGAGACTTTCTGAAGGAACTCAAGCTAGTCAGCCTAGAGGGCAGGCCCAGTAATACAGCTTAGTGCCTTTCAGTCCAGAGGGGCTGATACTGTAACTTGGCAGCCATTAATGACTCTCACTACAAGACCAGATCCAGCCCAGGTAAAACATTAATACAGTAAGAACATTCCACAACAGTCAACAATGGAACTGACGCACTTTTGAAAGGGATGCAAGTGCATCAGAAGCTACCTGCAGCTCAATTTACACACACAGACACACACACACACACACACACACACACACACAGAGAGAGAGAGAGAGAGAGAGAGAGAGAGAGAGAGAGAGAGAGAGAGAGAGAGAGAGAGAGAGAGATCAAAAGAATTAAAATCTGTTCAGGTTATTCCCCAACAGAGAGAGGAACAAACCACTACAACAAATGCAGGTGGGTAAAACAGTAAACATTCCAGTTGAAAACATATACCAAACACACACAAAGACATTGGCAGAAAGAAGGTAACTAAACTCCTAATGAATGGATTTACCCTTGTTAATAGAATTTAATCAACAGAGAACAGTCTATGTACATTTTATTGAAAAATTAATGGTTAATAACATCAGCCCAGGTGATACACTTGTGATTTTTGATGTAATGTCCTTTTTTACAATAGTACCTGTAAACGAAGCTTTCATATATAGTAGATATGTTTCTGTCTGACATAGTGGCACTGTTCAGACACTGCCTCACCACAACTTACTTTCAGTACAACAATGAGTTTTATGAACAAATAGATGTGCTACCTATGGTCAGCCCTCGTAGCCCAGGAGTTACCAATTTATTTATGGAGTTTTTAACAATTAGTGCTGCAGACAGACAGAAAGAAACCTGGTAAGTTGTACCGCTATATGGATGATGCCTTTGTAGTACAGAATCATTGTGAAGAGAAACTACAGGTCTTTTTAGTGTAACTCGATGGCATTAATCCAAAAATACAGTCCATGATGGAGGAGAGCAATGGCCAACTTAACTTGTTGGCTGTATTGGTAATTAAACAGGTGTATGGGACTTTGGTCCATAAAGTATGCAAGAAGGATGCACACTCTATCCAGTACCTTCACATGAAGTCAAACCACCATCCTAGACAAAAAAAGTGTCATCAAAACCTTGGTGGAAAGAGCCAACAAAATTGCAAACCAGCTTACTTGCTGAATGAACTGAATCAGCTATAGCTGACCTTCAAGAAAAATGGATATGCTAGTATGGAGACTGATCGGTACGCCTTCCAAGAGGACAAGAATATGAAGATACTAAGCAAGATCAGTGATGATATGCAAAAGTGTTCCTCCTGTTCATTAGTAAAATTACAGACCACATTGGGAGAGTTTTGGCCAAGCATGGGGTTGAAATGATTTACAGACCCACTAAGAAGATCAAACACTATTTAAGCAAAAGATGCATGTCATCCCATAGCAACACCTGGGGTATACAAAATTCCATGCAGTTTTGGCATGTATTGTACAATTGAACAAATAAAAGAAGTGTCAATATCCACTTAGCCAAATGCAAAGGACAAACTGAAACATCAGTCATAACAGAACATGTTTTTCAAGATGAAAATCATGAAATAAAATTCAGTGAGACAAGCATTTTATCAAGGTCATAACCTTACTATACACACATATATAGAAAGGCAATAGAAATTCAGGAACACCAGAATAATTTTAATAGAAAAGAATAATGTCTTAAGTTAGACAAAATATGGATATCAACTTTGTGACAGCAAATGATAATCAGTTACTTTTAATCGAGAAATATGACACAATCCAGAGGCAGCTACACAATCAGCAACATGTGATGAATGGTAGTGCCCTCTATGCAATATGTGAACAAATTTGTACATAACCAAACATGTGTTCAGTCAAACAATGAACCTTCATTATGTTCCGTGCAGACAAAATCTTTGTTTCAAATGGCTCCGAACTTTGCTAGTGCTGTCACTAATGTGCAGTGTGGCAGTGGCCACAGTGGGTTACCAGCAGTCATTTCCAACAGCATACATGGCATATCCACCCTTGCATACACATCCAACCATATTCATACGACCTATACTGTACCCAGCTTTTTATAATGCTACTGCTGCACCTGATGACTCCACCATGTACCAGCATAACCAACTCACACAGTCCACTCTGTTGGCACCAGTGGTTGTATCTTCCACATTGATACCTCACTCATCATCACAGTCACACAAATGCTATCTGGAGGAACTATGAAAACACACTTCTCAGCCCTACAAATCTACAACGAGCAATGCGGGTGTGTCTCCAGAGTTGCTTGACCACCTCCACCACCTGGATGACTTCCCAAGCTGCCTCCATTTTCAACAGAAGCACGTGCTATGTTGTTTGCCTTGGTAGAAGAAATTTTACAGCACTACGAACTGGACAACTCTTCCCTATGGACCATCTGGATCACCAAACAACCACAGGCAGTACAGTTGGCACTCACATATTGCATGCTGCAATCTGTGGGATAATGAGTAAAAATCATGGACCAAGTTGATTCATCATAATTGTTGTAATGCCAGATGGAACATGCTGCAGAATCCACAGCCAACACCATCCATCACCGGCCACCAGATGCAGCTGCCCACAAAAACCAGCCACTGCACACACATCACACAGTCTCCCATGCTTGCCACCTGCTGTACATGACTTCACATGCCTACCTCCCCTGCCCTACCACAAGCAGGACTTCGATGACTTGGGCAAATCTGGTGACTATCCACCACCATAGATGAACAAAGTGCCACAGAAACAGCAGCCATATTACCCATATTGCAACTATCACAAATGGTGAAGATGCCAGCATATCTCACACTTCTCCTTCATCTATCTACTCGTAGGCACACATATATAAATGTCGTATTGTGCCCGCCACTGGTACTCAGACAGACTACATTGCAGCACCACCCAGTGCTACGATGACAGTGACATGAAAGGCCAATGTGGCACGATTCTGTGCTCTCTATATTGTAGTCACTCCCTGGCAGCTAAGACTATAACATCACCAACTCAAGAACTGCCAATGCTGCATGCATGATCCAACAACTATACAACACACACGAGTCAGTTATCAAGTAGCGATCTTGTCAAATAGTTAGAACGCCAACCCATAAGTAGCTGAGTGAATGCATTACAGCAGACACCTGCTCAACTACCAATTGCACTAATATTAGCCAGCCACCTTTGCCTGACCCAAACCCCACTGCACCATGTGAGTCAGCACATCCAGACATATACAAACTGCCAGCATCCACAAGTAAACAAACTGTCTCTCATATGTATGCCCATTTCTCTGTCATTACTGATGGTATGGTACATAATCTGTGCCTAACTGACAGTCAACCATCACCAGTATATTCCCTTGACTCAATTCCAAAAGCTTAGAAGATACCTGTGAAAAAATTGAAGAATTTTGACAATGGAAAAACTGTTTGATGCCAGAATGGAGGAAACTATGAGGATCCCTCTTTGAATAAGGCGATCGCCACATTTAATAATTAATTTGTTATAAAATTTGAACTTGACAATAAATATTAATTGTGAATGGGTGTTTTTCAAAAAGAACAAATACTTTTTCGAAATCCACTTTGATTTATTGCTACAGGCAAGTTATGACTGGCATGAACTGAACTCTAATTCTGAAGTACAACAACTGACTGACTGACTACTAATTCCCGTGCATTACATACATTTATTACATTATTAACAATGTTAAGTGATGTATAATTATCACAATGATAATTTATGAATTGGTTCTTTTATAAACAACAAATTCATGTAATTTGTATTCGATATACAATGTCAATGTATTAGTATGACAAATAACTGATTAAATAGTTTTAATATTTTATTGTTTAGTTGAAGTTAAATAATCTGCTTTACAATGAACTACAATGTCTGACAATTGGCCATAATGACAATTAGATGTAACAACAACTTTAAATTACAATTTGTACTGGAATTTGGTCAAGCCAAAAATATTATGAAGATTAATCTAATCTTAATAAAGGAAATGAAAGGAAATAAATGCTGCAAAATAAATAGTACAAAATTACTGGGGTTTAATAATGGGAACAATGGTAAGAGAGCATTACGAAATTATTGAGGTTTGATAATGGGAAAATAAGGTAATATAATTACGAAGTTATAGAAATTTAGTAATGGGCATAAATGCTATATTTACTATGAAATTAATGGATTTTATTAATGGGAATAAGATGAGGTAAATACTTAGTGACATAAACAATGTAGTTGTTATAATGTAGAAATGAATACGGGTGGTATCACAAACTTTACTACAGGATAGAAAGGCTTAAAGGTGGTATCATAAACTTTACTACAGGAAAGAAAGGTATCCGGAGCTTCAGTATATAGGAAATGGTATGCTAAACTACACTATAAGGAAGGAAGGGTATCCTGGGTTTCAGTAAAGAGTGGTATCGTATACTACATTAGATGGAGGCTCATGTTATTACATTACAGTGTGTGTGTGTGTGCACGCACGTGCGCATGTGTGCATGTGTAGGTCTTTATTTATGTGTGTGTCAACGAACCAGTGCCTTTTTGGCTGGTAAGTCAAACTTGCTTTATATAAACAAAAATAAAAATAGAAAAGAGATGACTTACCAAAAGGACCGGCTCGTCGAGAGAAACAAATAAAATCACACACAAACGCACATACAAGCTTTCGCCACCACTGGCAGCTTCTTCAGGAAAAAGAGGAAAAAAGGGGAGGAAAAGGGAAGGATATGGGTTTTAAGGAAGTGGAAAAGGAGTCATTCCAATCCCAGGAGTGGAAGGACTTACCTTAGGGGAAAAAAAGGAAGGTAAACAAATACACACACACTCAGACATATCGAAACGCAGACACACCTAGACAGACATTTGTGAAAAGCCAAAAAGCCATACCTAGACAGACATTTGTGCACAAATGTCTGTCTAGGTGTGTTTGCGTTTCGATATGTCTGAGTGTGTGTGTATTTGTTTACCTTCCTTTTTTTCCCCTAAGGTAAGTCCTTCCACTCCTGGGATTGGAATGACTCCTTTTCCACTTCCTTAAAACCCATATCCTTCCCTTTTCCTCCCCTTTTTTCCTCTTTTTCCTGAAGAAGCTGCCAGTGGTGGTGAAAGCTTGTATGTGTGTTTGTGTGTGATTTTATTTGTTTCTCTCGACAAGCTGGTCCTTTTGGTAAGTCATCTCTTTTCTATTTTTATTTTTGTTTATCCCACCGGGAAAGTTTCCCTCTATATATATATATATATATATATATATATATAGTATAAAATAAAGATTTTTGACTTACCTAAAGTACAGGCTGGTCGATAGGAACACTAAACACACACAAAAACACACAACCATTCAAGCTTTCGCCACCAGTGGTGGCTTCTTCGGGAAAAAGAGGGAGGAAGGAGAGGAGAAAGGGAAGGATACGGGTTTTAAGGAAGTGGAAAAGGAGCCATTCCACTCCCAGGAGTGGAAGGACTTACCTTAGGGGACAAAAAGGAAGGTAAACAAATACACACACACTCACACATATCCACATGGATATGGATGTGGATATGTGTGAGTGTGTGTGTATTTGTTTACCTTCCTTTTTGTCCCCTAAGGTAAGTCCTTCCACTCCTGGGATTGGAATGGCTCCTTTTCCACTTCCTTAAAACCCGTATCCTTCCCTTTCTCCTCTCCTTCCTCCCTCTTTTTCCCGAAGAAGCCACCACTGGTGGCGAAAGCTCGAATGGTTGTGTGTTTTTGTGTGTGTTTAGTGTTCCTATCGACCAGCCTGTACTTTAGGTAAGTCAAAAATCTTTATTTTATACCATTTTCCTACCTGGAAGGTCTCCTTCTATAATATTATATATATATATATATATATATATATATATATATATATATATATATATATATATATATATATACACGTAAAAAATAGAAGAAGTCACTTACCAGGCGAAAGGGCACAGCAGTAATAGCAACAAATAAACACACAGACACACACACACACAAAAATGCTAGCTTTCGCAGCCTAGCTGCTTCATCAGGCAGAAGGGAAGGAGAGGGAAAAGGAAATGATGAGGGTTTTAAGGAAGGGGGTAAGGAGCCATTCCAATCCCGGGACAGGAAAGACTTACCTTGGGGGAAAAAATGGAAGGTAAATAAATGCACATACACCCACACATTTACACAGACACAAGTACACTTAGGCAGACATACTGTGTCTGTGTAAATGTGTGGGTGTATGTGCATTTATTTACCTTCCATTTTTTCCCCCAAGGTAAGTCTTTCCTGTCCCGGGATTGGAATGGCTCCTTACCCCCTTCCTTAAAACCCTCATCATTTCCTTTTCCCTCTCCTTCCCTTCTGCCTGATGAAGCAGCTAGGCTGCGAAAGCTAGCATTTTTGTGTGTGTGTGTGTCTGTGTGTTTATTTGTTGCTATTACTGCCTGTGCCCTTTCGCCTGGTAAGTGACTTCTTCTATTTTTTACGTATATTTTTCCTTTTAGGAATTTTTCCTCTATAATATTCGTATATATATATATATATATATATATATATATATATATATATATATATATATATATATATATAAAGTAGATGAAGTTTACTTACCAGGCGAAGGAGCACAGGTAGCGATAGTAACATAAATAAAACACAGACACACACACTCATAAACGCAAGCTTTCGCAACCTAGTTGCTTCTTCAGGCAAAAGGGAAGGAGAGGGAAAAGGAAATGATGAGGGTTTTAAGGGAGTGGTTAAGGAGCCATTCCAATCTCAGGAGAGGAAAGACTTACCTTGGGGGGGAAAAGGAAGGGAAACAAACACACACACATCCACACATATACACAAATGCAAGCACACCTAGGCAGACATACTGTAGAAAGCAAAGAAGTTGGACAGAGTTACCACTTGAGGCAGAGGCTCTGTCCAAAGAACCGAGGCAAAGATGTTAAAGATGGTGGGTGGGAATTTGAATTTAGTGGAGGTTGAGACCAGGTGGCCAATGGGAAGAGAGAATATGCTGAAGGGCAAGTTCCCATCTCCGGAGTTCTGAAAGATTGTTGTCGGTGGGAAGTATCCAGACAACCCAGATGGTGTAACACTGTGCCAAGATGTGCTGGCCGTGCACCAAGGCATGTTTAGATACAGGGTGATACTCATTTCCAACAAACACTATCTGCTTGTGGCCATTCATGCGACAGGACAGTTTGTTGCTGGTCTTTCCCACATAGAATGCTTCACACACAGCTTTTCCCTCAAACTAGTGCACACTAACTTTCCCGGTATTGCCGGAAAAGTATGGTGCAACTAGTTGACAGGTACACTCCGCTTGATCTACGAAGCAGCACTTTGGCACCAAATTTTTTCAAAATTGCACAGTCTCACCCATTCAGGGTTTAAGGCAATGAATGAGCAGTTTGGCTGGAAACACATTAAACATGACTGCCTGCAGTGGACGCACGTGTGTGTACCACACCGGCAAAATAAAATAATCCCCCCCCCCCCACCTGGATCACTTTCTGGTACATAAGGATAGATTTCAACTTGTAAACTTCATCACTGTGATTCACTGGGTTCAAATATGTACTGTCTTTGGTAAACCAGACTCAAAAACATTTTCACCAAATCAGTAGCAAAAGCATTTCTGGACTCATGGATATCTCATTTTGGCTGTTGTTACTACAGACCAAAGTTAGCAATTTGAATCATCAATTTTCACAAACATTTGTCAACTGTGCTGCATCAAAAAAAAAAAAAAAAAAAAAAAAAAAAAAAAAAATCATACCACTGCCTACACCACTGCCTACCACCTGCAATCTGACAGGCTAGTCGAATGATGACACAGGTGCCACACAACCTTGCAGACAGAGGCCCTCTGTGGGCTCTGCTAGGCCTACATATCTCTTACAAAGAGGACCTCCAGGACACTGTCACCGAATTGATTTACAGCTAGCAGCTGGTGACACTAAGCTAGCTTGTCTGCACATGACCTTGCTCAGAACTGTCTGAACTGCCCATGCAGTTGGTCTGCATCTGAATGCTTTGTGTAAAAATGGCTCGACATATACCTCTAAGGCATGAAATGCATCACAATACCCACCATGGTTGACATCTTGAGCCTCCACGCCTTTGCACTCTCATTGGGATAAATACTAGTATCTATTAGATTATCAGAAATTGAGAGAATCTGGAGATTAAAGAAGAAAGATTCAAAATTTGCTGAACACCTGCTCACAGAAAACCATATTCAGATTCAGATTCAGATACTTGGGATGCAGACTGTGAAGTCTTAAATTTTCTCAAGAAAAGTAGAATGATGATACTAATGGAAATACTGGAAATCAATAAACATGTAGTAGAGGATTAAATGATAAAATTCAGTTTCCTCCCCCCCCTCCCCCCTCTATTAAAATAACTGTTAGTTATCAATTTCAGTTATCAGTTTGTTAAATGCATCCAATGTTACCATTTCAGTACTATTTCACAACGTAACACTTTCCATAAACATGTAACACTTTCCTGTGAACATTCCAATTTGTATCTTCTGCAATAACAACATCTTTGTAAGTCGCAAATCTGTGAGCAAATGTTAGTGACATTCAGTTGTTACCTGAATATGGCATAAGAATCAAAAAGTTGGTTATTAACTCAGTGAAAAATTTTGTAAAACATCACAAATTTTTCCTTTTTGATAATACTATCATGTTCTGTCAAGCACGAATGGAAAATTCAATTTAAAAAATACTAATATTTGCATCACTGCAACAGCCACCTCTTGGGTTGGTGACCCGGCCCACTTCCACTTGACCTACACTTGCCATCACCGCCTCTCTGCCATCTGGCAGACTATGAGGTACAATGACTGCTGTCACACCCATGTCACCACCTGACGCCTCTGATGGATGATGCCTGTCAACTGTCAATAGTGCACCTACCTCGAACAACACTGGTAGGCTATGTAGCTATGTAGTCCCCCCCCCCACCACCACCACTACCACCACCATTAGAGTAGTACTCCATACTGTGGTGGGGGGAGGAGGGGGGGATGTGTGGTGGTGAGTACAAACTATCGCCAGTTCAATGATCTGTCCAGAATGATGATCTTTGCCTCAGATAGGGGGCATGATGATCTTCCATATACAAGTAGAGTTTTGTTTTTTTGTACCTCATGTATGATAATCAATACCGGTACAAAGTATCATTCTCTATTTGTCTGCAACCCATTAAAATCCCATAAGCTTAAGAGACATTTACCAAACTACCATGTAACTATTAATACAATAGCTAAAACTGCTAGTAACAGACTGGCAGTAATGGCCCCTAAGATGTAAATAAAACACAAAATTACTTTGATAACCAACTTTCTCCTCCAAATATGAAAATATAATGTAGTCTCCCACCATCACAGGGAGAAATTATTATCAAACAAATAGAGAAATTAGAGATCAAATGGTGACATTTAGGTCTTCTTCCTTCTCATCTGCTTTTCAATAATGGAATGATTGATAAATAGTATGAAAGTGGTTCAATAAATGATTTCATAGAAGTAGCAACAGCATTTCACAGCATCAGTTACATGTTCATTACCCTCCTCTTAAAAGGTAAAGCAGTCAACAATCTGGAGATTGGTTTGAACACCACAGTGCTTTACTAGGCATGGTCCTGTTTGCGAGGTGGTATGCCGTTGCCTTCCTCCGACCTTCGAACTGACTTACCCAGCCAGTTACAGGGGGAACTACAGTTTAACGTGGGTTCTGAACCATGGTGCTACTCGGTATTTTTCACATGAGCAATACTGTCATAGGTGAAAGAAGTGGAAAGTGACAGATAAAAATCCTAGGACCTGGCGGGGATCGAACGCGCGACCTTTGGATTTGTAGTCTGGCACTCTACCACTGTGCAACCGAGGCGGACACCCTCCTCTTACCGAAAACAAAATAAATTAACAATCTGAAATTTGCTTACCTAGGCATGAGACACTGCAGTCACTTATGCAATTCATATTAACCAGATTCCTACTGAAGGTGAATGACGCCCAGATGTAAACTAAGTGCAATACATACCAATCACTAGTCAAGGTTGTAAAGACACTTCTAACTCAGTCTGCCTAATATGATAACCCACTGTTAATGTTGACCACAAAGCGATGTGTCAGCCAACACTTCAACACTTGCAATACCGCATTTCTCCTGGTACACAGGGGAGGGGAGTACAAAGAGTACAGCTTATGGTACCTGGCCCTCTCTAACGATGGAAACTTAATGGACCAACTCATATAATACCTTTCCTACATGGTCTATCTGGAACTCCTTTCTAGGAATGCAATGCATATCTGTATATAACTTAAATTGCTCAAACTTCTTACACAATGTGCCAACTACTCTAGCATCGTACTACTCCCTGAACTTGTACTCTATAGAGCATGAGTGGGACAAACTGAAATGCCAGATGTCGCTGCACACCATTTGCAGACAATTGTTCAAAATTTGACGGACAATCTGCAGCTTAAAAAAAAAAAAAAAAAAAAAAAAAATAGAGAGAGAGAAAAAGTACTTATCAGGCATCTAATTAACTTGATACCAGACAATGTTTTGACATGTGTTGCACCAGAAGGTGATTGCACACAATATTTTTTTACTTGACTTGACTTTGGGAACAGGTGTATCATTATGTCTGTGGTTTCTACCAACAATACGATAGAATAACACCAGAAATGCTCGCAGAAAGTCAAGAAAGCCACTTTAGTCACATACTACAACCAACAGAGATGCTTACACTTTGACTTACAGAGAAGCACTGACTGTCTTGATGCTGAGGCAGAGATTGTTTACCTTACTTTTGATGCCTGTGTGTAATATCGATTTACAGTATGCCACAGAGCCCCTCCACTGGGAGTGTGGAGCTTGGGGGAGGCCATCAGTGTGTTGTTGCGTGGTGCAGATCTATAGTCTGGCGAGGGGCATGAAGTGCGGGTCGTAGTGAGGCCGCACAGTGTGGCATGGTCACCGAGGGGGGGGGGGGGGGCCATGGTGGTGTGGCATGGTGGCAGGGGCTAGGGGCTATCAGCGTGGGCTGTGTGGTGGGCAGGGCGTGCAACTTCCGATGCGTGTGATGATGCAGGTGGTGAAGAGTGTCCTGGTTACCATCACAGTGGAGAGATGAAAGGTGGGGAAGACGATATAGTCCTCTAACAAGCATGCAGCATGAGTGACGGAGGGGCCGTCCAGTGCAGGAGATCAGAACAGCAAAGGGTGGGGAAGGGAAAGGAAGGAAGGGATTAGATGTAGGACGCCTGATGCACTTAAAGATGCCGCGATCTTTGAGGAGTTGGTGGAAGAGGGTAAGGCGAGGTGTTTGATTAAGGTGATTGTTACAGATGTGGAGGGGTCGTCAGAGCAGGGTTGAAGGTATAGGACAAACAACACTTTGTCTTGCAACTGGACGGTCACATCATCCTGTGGATAGGCAGACGTCCACGGCATATATGATGTAGGCGTCTGCGTTGGGGGGCGTGGGAATCAGAGAGGGGCATTGTCGTTGTGTGGTGCAGGCTGGGAGGCATCAAAGTTGGTGGTCACTGAAAAACCTGTGAATGTTTGTGTGTTGTCCAGCGTGATATGCTGGTGTGACGTGCTTTGCACTGGAAGGTGGCTCCAGGGCGGCGGAGTCTGCCTGATCACTGCCTAAAACTTGGTCTTCACATGCATGCTCGGCACTTGGTAGGCCGTCGTCACATGCAGCAACACCATGTGTGGGCAAAATATGGTCACTAGCTGTAAGATCACTTGTGGGGTTGTCTGCATCATAATTTTCTACCTGTGGGGTGTCACATGCATGGGAAAGTGTCCACGTGGGTTTCAGCCATTTGATGGAGACCGTAACAACGCGTCCATTAAGGAAAATGTCAAATTTGTTCTTGGATCTGCATAGAACATGGTGAAGGCCGGAGTAAGGCAGCTGTAGTGGGGAGTGCACAGTGTTGTCATGCAGCATTACAAACTCGCAGTCCTCCAGTGCTTTGTGTACAAACACATGTGATGTTGCAATGTACAATGGGCACATGGCGGGGGTACCCGTGTGTACACTATATGTTCGCGTATGCGTTTGACAAGTGTTCGCAAATCAGTTTTGTGCGGGGTGGTCAATGTTGGTGATGAAATCCATGGGAAGTATAAGTGGTTCGCCCTAAACTACCTTCACTAGGGAGGTGCATAGATCTTCCTTGTGTGCAGTGCGGATGCCGAGAAGAATCCACGGAAGGGCATTGGTCCAGTTACCTCTGTGGCATTTGAGGGCCATTTTTAGGGTGCAGTGCCATCTCTCAACAAGCCCATTGCTCTGTGGGTGGTAGGCTGTTGTACAAGATCTATTGGTGCCACACAGATTTCACAAGTTATTGAAAAGTGCTGCCTCAAACTGCCACCCCTGATCTGTAGTAAGTGAGGACGGACAACCGAACCACAATATCCATGTGTCAATATGAAAGTACGTGCGACAGTTGCTGTGGAAATGTCTTTGAGTCGAATGGCTTCGACCCATCAAGTAGTATGGTTGATCATTGATAGTATATAATGAAACCCGTTCAAAATGGAAAGAGGACCAATGAGATCCAAATGAATATCTTTAAATCAGCCTGTGGGGGTTTCAAAATTACCTAGTGGGGGTTGCATGTGCCTCTTAATTTTACTGCATTGGCACGATGATCATGCCCAAGTCCACAACTGGCAGTCATGTTGCATATTTGGCCAAACCAATTGTTCAGAAATCAACTTTAAGGTTGGCTTAACTCCAGGGTGTAAAAGGCCGCAAAGAGAACACAAAATGTCTGTGTGAATTGTCGAAGGAACCAGAGAGCACGCCACACCGGTGAAAATGTCACAAAAGACTGTAATGAAGCTGCATGCGGAATGTAGCGCCTGAAAAAATTAATCATTTACAGGAAGCAGCACTGCTCTTTATTACTTTCTAGAAATGGGAGTTGCAATATGTGTGAAATGCAATCTGAGGTGGGGAACGTATCTTGCTCTGAAACCTCGTATCCAAGTAAAGTGACAGTTTCTTTGCACAGTTGAGACTTGTTGTTGTTAATACAGATGCTGTTCTCTGGCAATGTCTAAAGTATGTGCAACCGATATTCTTTGTGCTATTGCTGGAAAGAAGAAAAAAATTAAAATATCGTCGAGGTAAGCATAGCAAAAAGGGAACGGAAAGAGGGCGGAATCAATGAATTGCTGCCAAGTCTGTGCATTTTTTAGGCTGAAAAGCATGAAACAGTATTCAAAAATTCCAAAATGAGTAATGATAGCTGTTTTTGTATGTCGTCCGGTGCCATCAGAATCTGATGGTGTGCCTCGTGGCAGTTGACCACTGAGAAAACTGTAGCACTGTGAAGCTGCTGTGCAAAATCTTGAATAGGTGGTATCAGGTAATTGTCAATTATTGTTCTGGTATTAAGCTTGTGGTAGTCAACACACAATCGATAAGTGTCATCTTTCTTTTTTGCCAAACGAATGGGAAAATGACCAGTCGCTGTCGGAAGGATGCAATATCCAACTGACTAGAAACTCCTGCACTATAAGTTTCGCAGCCTGCAGTTTATGTGCCAATAAGGGTCTTGTCTTGTGGCACACTGGGGGGCCCTCAGACGTATTAAGTCTGTGGAGGGTACCATCTGTCACACTCGATACTAGCGATTGCACTGCAGTAAGTGAATCACTAACCTGTGTGGTGTCGGGAGGGTAGTGTGGCAGTACACTCTGAGGCTGCTGCAAGTGTGGACATTCTCACACGATAGCTTTCCAATGTGCTGGAGGTGATGTCGAGTTGGTGGCGTGTGACATTATTGTCGCATCGTAAAATTTCATACTCGAAGCAGACAGGAACGATGCCCGTAATAACAGTAACCAGTTTCGCGGAGTGGCGAATGCACTCAGAGGTAATTGATAAAAGATCATCTTGTACAATATACTGTGACTTTGCAGGTGAAAACTTTCCGCAGAAACATTTTTGAGAAGGGGCATGATGAATGGACGCCATTTGAAGGTCCAACGAAAATTCTTAATGTTGCAGGAAGTCAATTCGTAGCACATGTGTGTCAATCTCTGTGATATAGAAAGTCCAAGGAAATATAGTGTTCTGTGTGAACTGCAGTTGGAGTTCAGTAGTGGTGTGGAGTTGTGTCCAACTGAGGTCCCACCAAGGGATGCCAATCAAGAAGACTGGGCATCATGTAAGAAAGTTGATTACATCTTTACTCATCAAACTGTGCAAGCATTAAGCAACAATTTACCACTGGTTATCAGAAAATCTTAGGTTGCTGCTCACAATAAAGAGCAGGCACAAAGTGACAGCTCAACACTTTGTCAATGTGGTGATTAACAATCTATCATTTTCTTATACTTTAATCTTGGACTTTCCATTGTTTAAATTAGCATCAGTTTTTATTTTCTGTTATCTTCCTGAATGTATATAATAATTTAGGAGTAAAGAAAACAACTCAGTCATTAGTAGAACTGATTCATAGGGATAGGAATGTCTCATTGGGTGTATGGAGTAGGAATGCAAAGCATAGGCATAAATACTGATGAATTTGTGCATTGTACAGTGATGATGATGATGGTATTGAATGGTGGATAGGAAGCGGTGAATGGCAGATGGGAAGACTATAGAGTAGATTAAAGTTATTTTTAGGTGGCAGTATACAGCCATGATGTATTTTGACAAAATAATTCCTGTGCCCAGACTTGTGTCATATTTTCATTCGTTACGCTCAACCAGTTTTGGCAGTTGATGCCATCAACAGGAGATTAACAAATATTGTACAGCAATAACAACAAGATAACATTTTTCAAATATGGCAACATCAAATTTACAGTAATATTTGCAACTGACTTGAAAACTGTCCATTTTACATCAGTTTGAAAGTATTCCTCCAGATGATCCTTAACTATTACTAATCAGTTAATTACTAATCAATCAATTTTGTCAAAATCTATCAAGTAGACAGTAGAGGATGTGAGTGAAGTGTGTTAATGAATATTGAGCCCAGAAGAAATAAACAAGTGATGGCTGTGTTGTAAGGGAAACTCCCATCTACTGTATTTAAATCAGAAAAATCAATGCTGTAGGAAGAATCCAAATGATGTGAGTTGTGCAGCAGGCATTGAACTTAGCATCTCTATTAGTATAGTAGGCAGAACTATTTCTAGTGTACAGCTGGTTCATAGTTTGAGTGCACAATAACTGTGTGGAGAAATTACAACATAACTAGTGTATGACGTTATTGATTTAACAGGCAGCCTTGCCTCTGATGGAATGGGGTAAACACCTGTGACTGGACTAGAGTGGAATATATTAGGTTTGTGAATTGAGCTGGTCTTGTATCTACATACATATTCAGCTATGATATGACACATGTGGCAAGGAGTTGGTAGTGGGTATGAGAGTGGCATAGCACTGGCCCACAATGTCGGATAGGTGACAGAATACCACTTCGGATGGGTGGAAAGCATTGTGGATACAATCCAATGTATTTGTAGCCAGGATGTTAGATACTGAAATGTTAATACAAAAATTCAGTCTTGTTTGTGAACAAACAGGTGTTACACGGACGTTTATCCATTAGAAAGTGGGAGTCTATATTTAGAGGAGAAATCTGTCTAAGAGGAATGATTCACCTGCAACAGAACAAAGGCAAACACTGTAATTTCAATGGTTGTGCATACTACAACATTTGTAATACTTCTTTTTCTTAAGTGTTCCACCTTGAGGTTGTTTGCAGCATTACACCATTAGGGCCCTCTCATCTATCTTCCTTCCTCTTCATTTGCACATACATATTGCAAACAACAACAATCATAACGAATTGCATGTATGATATCCTTGATCATCCCTGGCAATTCCTTTCCTCAATAGCTCATTCTGATATTGTCCTAAAGATGTTGCTGTGTCTAGGATGTATCCTAAAAGTTCATCTCTTCTTGTGTGCATGTGACTCTACAGACATCTGGTTTCCAGTACCTTTCGAAGCACCTCTTCATTTGTTTGTCTGTCTCTCCAGCTGATGATCTTCCTTCTGTAGAAAAAAAAATATCCAGAGCTCCTTGCCATGTTCTCTCTTGTTTTCCCACTATCAAAGTTCCACATCTTTATAGGGCCACATTCCAAGCAAGACTTTTCATGATACTTTACTCATTCCAGATATCACTTTGCCATGCTCCCTAATCCCATAGGTGTATTCTCAGTGGTTTGAGTGCATTGTCCATTGATAGCCTTAGCCAAGTGCAGGAGGTATTGTAGTTGTTGGTTAAATTTGAGTCTCATGTTGATGCCTTGTATGATCTCCAAAATGTTCTACATCATGCTTTAATGAGATTTGGTGACACTAAGCTAAAAAAATTGTGTTGCCACATCACATTAAAGCATGGAGGTTTTGATATTTTATTTGTATTATGACAAGCCAACAATCATGTTGGTGAATATGTGTGTTTTTAAAAGCTTTTCTTCTTCATGTGGTGAATGAAATGAAAGGTCAAATGATGGCAGCATGAACTACCACAGCCTTTTTCAATCTTTCTAAATATGAGACCCCCTTATATAGAAAAATATTCTGGCAAGACCCTTCTCCGTCTTCACAACTGTAAAGAAAACTATGTTATGTCAAAGGAAATAAGTTTAATCTTATTTATTCTAATACAGCTTTGGACAAAGTTTCTGTAAGTGTATTTTTTGTAATGGAGCACATTATCCTACTTTTACATGATTTATGAGAGAGAAATAAAGTTTAACAACAATGGAAGGCCCAGTAAGGAATGTAAATAATAATATGTAGATGGGGAACAACTCACTGTAAAGACAAACATAGAGCTACCGACTGACACAAATAAAAGACACAAACACACACACACAATTCTAAATTTTCGGTCACACCCTTTCTCAGAAAGAGAACATTCATCCACACAATCACTCAGGTAACCTCATTCACACGTGTCAGCCATCTTTGGCTGCCAAACACAGTCTGACTCACGGCAAGCGGAAGGGATGGGAGGAGGAAGGCGTGGAGGAGGGTGGGGAAGGTGGAGAGGGAAGACAAGGGTGGAGATGAACAAGCAGAGGTGATGTCAGCTGGTAAACCAGGCATTTTTTGCCGTACCTTGACTAAAAGAAGGGATCGCTTGGTAGGACACATTCTTAGACACTGAGGAATTGTAAATTTAGCATTGGGGGGAATTGTGTGTGGTAAAAATCACAGAGGGAGACCAAGAGATGCTTACAGTAAGCATACTGAAATGGATGTGGGTTGACGTAATTATGAGGAGATGAAAAGGCTTGCTCAGGTTAGAGTAGGGTGAAGACCATAACAACAACAGTGAGGACCTAACTACTGCTGGTTCCTGTTAAGTGGATGTGAAGCACCAAAAGAGAGTTGCTGGCATCTATGAGTAGGAAGGTAAATGGATGCATCTACCATGCACATCTGTCGACCACGCGAACACCATACTATCCCTGGTGTCCACCCTGGGTGGCGGCCAAAGGTGCATGCCCAGACAGGGATGCCTGGTACATATCGCCGAGTGTGTGTGGGCACCTCAGGTTGGGGCTCCGGACACAGCAGGTGCAACAGCGTTCTAACGCCCGTCACCCTTTTCCGGAATGACTCAAACTGAGCCCTAATATTTTCCTGAATCACAGAAAGTTTTATTAGTTCACAGTCTATAACAAAGTCATTCCACTGTAGGTGAAGTTGAACTTATCTTATATGCTGGCTGAGGTCCATTGCATTGTGAGCTGTCTTCAGCATTCACTAAAAGATTTGATGTTACATGATCTTTTCGTACATTAGAAACATGTCAGTTGATATGGAAACGATTTTATTTCCACTTAAACAACGTTTAAATCAATCACATTATTGCACAATCAAAAAATGCAGTGGCAAGCCAACAGAGCTGCTTACAGATTTGTGGCTGCTAGAAGACTCCTAGAAGACTAACTAAAACATGGTTTCTCTCAAACATCTTTCTACATAACCGCGTAATAATATTGATGACAAAGTTTTGTAATTCACAATTAAACAATATTCTTTTACATTAAATATGCCAAAATACAGAAATTAAAACTTTACATTTAAGCTTTGACTATTTATGTCAATGTATGTACTTGTTTCATGAAATTTGTATTTAATGTGGTACACAAATTTAAAGTCATCCTTTTGACTAGTGTTTACAGTGCTCAAATTATTTACATTATGTGTGTTTTCAAAGTGCACACATATTTGTTTTGCCAATATTGTGTAGACGTAATATTATTGTGACATGGAATTTTAATGTGTTTCAGTTTGCAGTCAAATTTGTTATTAATATGGATTTGTATATGGTTGTTGTAGTTTTGTTAATTTCGAAGATAGTTTCTTAGTACCAAACGGATTATTAATTTTTGTGCATGAAAAATTATCAGTATTTGATTTAGGATCTAGTGATATATAAAACATGGTCTGCCCTAATTTATTTAAACAAAAGGTATATATGAAATCATGTTGTGCAATAGTTATAACATGTAGTATTGTTGTTTTTATACAAATTAGTATCTATATAGGTTCAGCAATTTCCGAAACTAAGTGTAATGTATTTTTAGTGTTTGTAGCTATTATTTACGAAAGTATTAAAAACTGAAAATTACGTAAAAGGTCAGCCAAAGTTATATTTAAATCAACATACTATTTCTTAAAAGCGTTTTACTAATAGTGTTAATAGAATTTCAAACTGAAGGCGAAAATGTGATATTTTACATGTCCGGTAATGAAGTTTTATTTTAGGTGTCAGATATTTCGTGTTTCTATGTTGGCAACTGATTTATGTATGGAGTGTGCAACATAGCAGAAACGTTACAGCGTCCAGGGCTGGCGGCCGTGGAGGACCTCCGCCGGGCACCGACCATTAATTGGTGTTGTCTGATAAGTACTAAGAAATAAGGGGAGCGCCACCTCGGCAGATGACTTTTCCAGGCACTTACGAAGTTGTGATTTAAAAGTTCACACCATACGCTCTGCCTCCCCATTGGATTGGGGGTGGAAACGAGCCGAGGTGAGGTGGGAAATACCATTATTAGTGCAGAATTGTTGAAAATAAGATGACGTGAATTGTGGGCCATTATCAGAGACGAGCGTCCGAGGAAGGCCTTTAATAGCAAAGATCTGTACCAGCGCTCTGACCACATCTTCTGCCGTAGTGGGAAGCATACGCACAACGTACGGATAATTAGACAGTGCATCTACCACCTCGAACCACATTGACTGACAGAAAGGGCCAGCCAAGTCCACATGAATGCGGACCCAGGGGTGGTCCGGAGTAGGCCATGGGGAAAAAAGTGCGCCGGGGGGCAGCTTGCTGGGTAGCACACTGTGTGCACGTATGAACCAACTGTTCGATGGTGGCATCGATTCCTGGCCAATAGACAAAACGGCGTGTAAGTACCTTAATGCGTGTGATACCCCAGTGACCCTGATGTAACAGAGTTCACATACGTGCCCGTAAGTCAGACGGAATAACGACACGAGGCTCGTCGGAATCGGTACTGAGGAGGAGGACACTGTTGATAACTGACAGCCGGTGTCAGAGCTGGAAATTGGTACCCAAAGGCCAGCCTCTTTGGCGGACAATTGCTCAGGCCACCCGGCGGTAACATGCTTAAGCACCTTGTGGAGCACAGGGTCCCGACGGGTGGCTTGCGCGATTCTATTGGCCATAATTGGAAGTCTCTCAACTGCATCGTGCAAATGTACATCAATCTGAAAATTCGTCACCTCGTCTTTGTCGAAGGAAGGATCGAGGCCCATGGGCAGACGCGACAAGGCGTCGGCATTGGCATGGTGCGACGAGGGTCGATAATGAATTTCGTAGTGATAGGCACTCAAAAACCGAGCCCAACGTTGGAGACGTTGCTAAGTCCAGTTTGGAAGATGAGAACGCGGACCAAACAGTGCCACCAGGGGTTTGTGATCCATGATAAGGTGGAATTTAATGCCATAGAGGAACACATGAAACTTCTGAACAGCGGAAGAATCACCAAAGCCTCTTTCTCAATCTGAGAATAATTATGTTGGGCATCTGACAATGTCTTAGATGCGTAGGCCATGGGCTGCTCGGAACCATCATCCAGTCTGAGGGCCAACACCGCTCCAATCCTGTGCTGGGAAGCATCCGTAGCTAGGACTAGATGTCGGCCTGGTGTAAATGTGCCAAGGCAAGGTGAAGACTTTAACATTGATTTGATGCATGCGAATGCTGCCTCACAAGCAGCAGACCACACAAACAGAACACGTTTCTTTCAAAGTGCGTTCAAAGGATGTGTGACCTCTGCCACGTTAGAAAAAAAATTTGGAGTAGTAGCTGACCTTGCCCAAAAAGGACTGGAGTTCCTGCAAATTCATAGGATGAGGAAGATGGTCAATCGCTGTAACCAATTCTGACCTAGGTCGGACGCCATCTCGTGACACCAGATGTCCCAAATACTCAATTTCATGTTGAAAGAACTGTGATTTTTGAAGATTGCATTTGAGGCCTGTCACGCGTAGTTTCGTGAACAAGAGCCGTAGGTTGTTTAAGTTTTTGTGTCCCAGCCTCGTCGCCACTTTTGTGTCCTGTCCTCGTCGCCACTTTTGAGTCCCAGCCTCGTAGCCGCTTTTGTGTCTCGTCCGCCGGTTGTCGCCTAGGTGTCTAGGTGTCGGTGGCCGAGTAGAAAGAGACCGACACAGGAATAAAGGATGCATGCATGTGCAGGTATGGAGGTGACAGCCAGTGGGACAGCAGAAACTAAAAACACTAGAGTAAATTAGAATGAGATATATATTTCATGGAGTCTTGGTAATACTTAACTTTTACATAGTTCTTGACTGCAGAATGCTGATACATAGTTTAGATAGAGGCCTGCCTACTGATGAGTCCTAGTGCTTATACAATAGCCAAGTCTTAATTGGTGCCTATCTGAATCCCAAGTGGCTGATGCAGCTATCGTGGCCACGAGCGGAGTTGCAGCAGAGGGTGCTCATGGCTGACGTCGTAAGAACGCCGCGCCGTGCATGCATGGTGGCGCACAGCATAAGTACGTGGCGTGCACTTTAGACTTGTGCGACACCACATAAGTGATATGTGCGGGAGAAACCGGTGATGATGATATCGTCCAGCTAGTTCACACAGCATGGAATGTCATCCAATAACTGTTGCAAGAACCGTTGAAATATCGCGGGCGCACTCGCGACCCCAAACAGCAGACGTTTGTAGCGGTACAGCCCGAAAGGAGTATTGAGAACCATGAATTGTTGAGAATCAGAATCTAAGGGAAGCTGGAGATACACTTCCGCAAAATCAATTTTTGAATAACACTCACCGCCCGCCAATTGTGAATGGGAAAAAAATCTATCACTGACTGCAAGTTAACTGTAGACTTGAAATCACCGCACAACTGAAGGGCTCCCGTGGGTTTCTTTATTATCACCAGAGGTGTCACTCACAGGCTAGAGGAAACTGGTTCGATGATACCCAAGTCATGCAACCAATCCAACTTGTTCTTAACTGCTGGGTGCAAAGCAAAAGGAATAGGCCGGGCGCGACGAAAGTTTGGAACCGCTGTAGGTTTGAGAGTGATGTGCACCTCGTAACCAATGGCCATTCCCAAACCCGCCGAGAAAAGTGCTCCAAACTCGCGGCAAAGGGAATCCAATTCATTAAATGGTATGGAGTCAGACACAAGATGAACAGCGTCGTGAATGCTGAAACCAAACTCATCCAGGCCAAAAATGTTTTCTGAAGCCACGCTTGTGACAGCCAAAAACATGACGGCGAGCACTACGTGCTGGTACTCCAACTCAATCGTAAACTGACCGAGCACTGGAATCGGCTGTTCACCATAGCCGACCAAACGACAAGAAGTTTTAACAAGAGGCGGCTGCCCAAGAGCCAAATACATATCCAAATTTATGAGAGAGACAGAGGCACCAGTATCAACTTGAAAACGGAATGGATGATTTTGAATTAGAAGTGTGACATAAATCTTTGAAGAAGTGACCTGCTCCTGTCCAGGTGCGGTAGAGAGACAGTTTACTTCCATTTGGGACTCTTCAGAATAAGGCGGCTGACCGCGTGCAGAAGTCTGACAAACAGCCGCCACGTGGCCTTGTTTACGGCAGGACGCGCACCGCGCGCGGTGGAAGGGGCAGCACGGGCGATCGTGCGCACGAAAACAATCCGGACAAGAGGGAAAATCGCATCGTCCGTATGAAACCGCGGAAGGTAATAATGAAGAACACGAAGATGAAGAGGAGGGCAAAGAACGATGCCTGTGGGGGCACGAGGACTGTACCGCTGCCACCTCTACCATTTCCTCAAACTGATCTGCTGCCACCTTAGACACCTCAAAAGCTTGTGTAATAGACAGAACCTCATCAAGGGTGGGATCCTGTAACCGCAAATCCTCGCGACACACAGCCCTATCAGGAGCCAAATGGACAACAACATCGCGAATTAAGGAATCTGCATATGACTGCTGACAATTTGCACACACAAAACCACACTTACGACTCAAACCGTGGAGGTCTGCCATCCAGGACTGATACGACTGACCAGGTTCCTTTCTGCTTTGATGAAAATCCAGGCAGGAAAGCACCACATGCATTTACTGCCGATAATAAGAACTAAGCAATTCCGACATACGAGAAAAAGACAACTCGGCGGGCTCTGACAGTGGAGCTAGTTTTCGTAGTAAACGAAAAGTATCGGGCTCGATCCATGACAAGAAGAAAGACTTTTGTAAGTCCGGATCCGTTATATTAAAAGCCGCAAAATGCTGCTGTAGATGCCGCTCGTAGGAGTCCCAGTCTTCCTTATTAGACCCTTGGAAAGCCGGAGGAGCGGAGGGGGGGGGGGGGTAGGCCTGGGGCGGCAGCAAAGGGGCCACAGTGGGACGAGAAGACGTAATCAACTGCGTAAGCAAATCTAGCTGTTGCTGCTGCTTTTGCAGTAACTGAAGCAACGCCGGATCCATAACCACTGCAATCAGAAAAACACGCATAATAACGAAACTCGTCACCAATTATACTGTTGTAACAGTATAATTTATTGAATACTCATGGACGGTACAACATATATACAAATGCACAGTAATGTGGTGGCCAGTCACGGACACAGCTAATGTTTACATGTGAGACCAGTGAGAGCTACACATGACTGAGGCACGCCTCGCACACCACGTGCTTGCCCGGTCGTGGCGGCGCTGCAGGCCCTCAGAGGCGGAGCCATCGTGCGACAGACTCAGCCATGGCACGTCTTTCAGATGCTGCAGACGGACAGGATGTGGCTTGCAGTTGCGCGCTCCAACAAAAATAGTTTAAAACAGATTGATGCATGTTAGTATTAAGTAATAATTGTGTTATTGAAGTTTGATAACACAAGTCTGAGTTTGGGAACATGGAGTGTTACAAAATAAACTACATTTTCCTTCTGGATCAACTTGAGTTTATCAAGGCATTAATTTTTATACAAAGCAGCCTAGAAATGCAGGATCTGTCTTTGTTGCAGATATGACAAGCAGTTGGTCACTGCACAGTGTATGCTAGGAGAAAGTGGAGTGAGTTAGCAAAATAGACGATACATAAACTCTGTTTTGTGTATAAACTCTGTGTGTATTATCTTTTGTTTCAATTATTGCTGTTGATCTGTTAATGTTGGAAGTTCTGTAAAAGCAGACACATGTATTCAATTTGGCTTTGTGATAACAGCCCATAAAAAAAAAAAAAAATAAAAAAAATAAAAAAAAAAAAATAAAAAAAAAATATAAAAAAAAAAAAAATAAAAAAAAATAAAAAAAATTTCAAGAATTTACACAACTGATGTGTTGTGTGAAATTATGTAATTATTATTTTCACCTTCATACTTAATATAAAATTGGAAAGACGTCTGATTGCCTTGGTGGCGTAAGAGTTCAAAAAAGTTTGGAGGCACAGCATAACTGAACTTCATTTTATTATTAACTTTTACTGAAGAGACAACTTTCGAACATTAAACACGTACAATATAAATTTTAAGTTGAGGCCGGTCCCTAGAACAAGAATAAAATATGGCATAAAATTTAAGGATGTTGACTCAGTTTATGGCCCATCAATACCTTGGCACTCAATTCAAACCACAAGTCACAGGGATTTGAAACACAGGAAACACAGGAACACTCAGGAAACACTCATTGCCTTTACACGCTGCCAGTCACAGGCAAGAACAATTAGCAGGACTGTTAACAAATAATAATCAGATTGGCAAATGGCAAACAATAACAATCAATTAACTAAATTAAAAGAGAATTTTTTTTACAATCACTTTTGTGGCTCAAGAAATAGAAAAACCTTACAACAAGAAAATGCAGTGAAATTACTCTAGGCAGAAGCTGCATTACAATTTCAAACAGCATGATAAATATAATTTGAGTTCATGAATACCACCAGTTAACCTCAACATGCAAGATGGAACATAGTACTTTCGGCAAACAACCTTGTCTATCACAATCCAGTAAGGAGGTGCTTGATCATCCTGAGGAATCTGGAAGACAGCAGTTGTGGACTTAGCAGCACCAACCAAAGTTAATAAATCATGCCACAGCGACTGACAGCCAGCTTTGCTTCTTTCAGCAATGGCCTAAGCAGCAGTCAAAGTTGCAAAACTTGACCCTTCAGTCAAATGATAATAAACAGCCACAGACAAGCCCTTCAGCATCTGCCCACTTTGGAGCTCCAACTGTCACTGCTTGGCCATACCTCCCACCACCAGAGGACCGCCTCCTAGCACATGACAACCTTTACACCATTGCCACCCAAAAATAGAATGAACACTCTCGATCTTATTAGTGGGAGGGACAAACACAAAACCATAATGAAGAAAGACAAAAGAAGCCGTACGAGTCAACAGCTCAGTAATGTTAAACAAATCCTTCATAATTAAAATATTTATATGACTAATTTGTCTGAAGTGTCGGTAACAGCAAAAAAGAATTTAATAAATTTAAGATAGTTTAAATAACCACAATGGAAGGTCCAGTAAGGACCATATTATTATAAGATAGTTTAAACTAAGATAAAGTGTTGCACAAGAAGTAAATTCTTTGTAACACAGACTTCATGAGGCTGAAGGGCTTTCATAGCAGTAAGTTGTGCTATTCTGATTGCAGTTGAGTAAATACTTTCATGTGTATTAAGATATAATAATTTCTCATCAGCAGGGCTACAGTGCCCATTACATGAAGTGTGTGATGTCTGTGTATGGACACACACTTTCTATTTTGCAAGCTTATTGGGTGGATGGTGTTAAACCAGGATTGTTGAGTTCTGGAGAACTTTACCAATCACAAGAGTTTACCCAGACATTTAAATTTTTTATGAAGTAAGTTGAAAAATAGTAATGAATGGTTAAGCCAGGACATGACACTAAATTTGAAATTACAAGTAGTAGACGAGGGCAAGGAAACAATGGGACTTCTTATACTGGGGCAGTAATCAGTCAAGTCTGTTGCCACAGCATTTGTTGGCTGAAACATTTTATCTAAAAAGAATGGCCTTAAGGCAAGAAATTTGTGGGAGCTAATAAGAAACCCATGGGGTGTCATGTAGGCATCCATCAGGATATGGAAAAATTTGGTGGAATTATTGAGAGATCCGATTTTCAAAGTTAAATGCATTCTGTGTGATGCAGGCAGCAACTTTATTATTTAACCAATTTTCTGCAACTGACCATCATAGTTCTGTAGTCCCCCTCCCCTTCTTCTTTTTTTATTTTTTGAAAATTTTCTGATAATTTAGTTCATTTTCAAATCAACCAAATTAATACTACAACACACCCAGTTGCCATGCTTTGTTGTTGTGGTATTCAATCCGCAGATTGGTTTGATGCAGCTCTCCATGCTACCCTGTCCTGTGCAAGCCTATTCATCTGTGAATAAGAATGGCAACCTACATACTTTTGAATCTGCCTACTGTATTCATAATGCTAAGTTGACAATTCCTTGATGTCTCACAATGTGCCCCACCAACCTATCCCTTCTCTTAGTCAGGATATGCCAGAAACTCCCTTTCTCCCAATTCTGTTGAGCACCTCCTCATTAGTTACATGATCTACCCATCTAATCTTTATAATTCGTCTGTAGCACCACACTTCAAAACCATCTATCATATTTTTGTCTGAACTCCTTATCATCCATGTTTCCTCCAATACAATGCTACACTCTACACAAATGCTTCCAGAAAGGACTTCCTAACATTTAAACTAATATTGGATGCAAACAAATTTCACTTCTTCAGAAATGCTTTAATTCCCGTAGCCATTCTGCATTTTATATTGTTGCGATAAGATGTATTTACTTAATCAGCAACATTTAATTAACGTATCACAAGTACAAAGACATACTGGTATAAACAAAAGAGTAGATATTTGAACAGAGTAATTATTTGACCAGAGAGAATAAACATGCATCATCACTGACGCTGTGTAGCACAATAACTTTGTACACATTGAAAAGGCCTTTTGCATTTAATTACAATCACTTTATCACTCCTCCCTCAGTGTCAACGATATTTTCTGTTGAAGCGGAAATGACGACCGGATCGCGTGACAACAGGTTTAGCTGAAGCTGCTGGTGAGTTGTCCGTGTTGACTTCCGTTGTCCGTTGAGACTTCAAGGTAGCAGGTGGTGGGGTAGTGGTCGATTCTGCTGTGCTCGTAGAAGGTGTGAAAGGTTCTGTGCTAGAATCAGGGTGGGTAGTGCAGAAGGCAGGTTTAAGGCGGTCAATGGAGATTGCAGTTGGCATACCCTTGATATCAACCTTAAACGTCTTTTCCAACTTGCTAAGGACAGGATACGGTCCATCATACTGTGACTGGAGAGGTTTGGGCATAGCATCGTGCCTGACAAAGACATGGTCACACTTCCACAGATCCAAAAAAATGAAAGAGCGGCGGGTCTTTTGCTCTCTTGACGTGACAGGACGTAGTTCTCGAATCTGCGAACGCAGTTTGCAGACAAAGTCTGAAGCTTCGACCAGATCATCAGACATGTTGTGTAGGAATTCGCCAGGCAGTCGAATTGGTTGTCCATAGATGAGATCTGCTGCTGTGGCTTTTATATCTACTTTAATGGAAGCGCGGAGGCCCATCAGAACAATTGGTAGGGTTTCTGTCCACCGTTGTGACTCATGACACCTCAGAGATGCTTTTAGTTGTTGATGTAGGCGTTCTACTAAACCGTTCGCTGCTGGGTGGTAGGCTGTAGTTCGGATGCGTTTCATACCTAATAGGACAGCGAGCGCTTTGAATAGGTATGACTCAAACTGCCTTCCCTGGTCGGTGGTAATACGCAGGGGTACTCCAAAACGAGCAATCCATCCCCGAAAGAATGTAGTTACCGCTGTCTCGGTGGTAATGTCTGCCATTGGAAAAGCCTCTGGCCAGCGTGTGAAGCAATAAATGGCAGTTAGGCAGTAAGTGTACCCTTCAGACGGCGCTAGTGGGCCAATGATGTCTAACTGGACATGTTCAAATCGTAGATTCGGTGGCATGAATGTGCCAAGAGGTGCTCTAACATGACGACTAATTTTATTCCTTTGACATGCCATGCATTGGTGCATATACTCTTTAACATCTTTGTCCATGTTTGGCCACACAAAAGATCGTTTAACTAGGTTCAAGGTACCACGGACCCCAGGGTGTGATAAGTCATGAAGCGACGCGATTGCTTGCTGACGGAAGGGAGCTGTCACAAACGGTTGCACTTTCGATGTAGAAACATCACAATATAGCCATGCATTTGTCGGTGGTACTTGAATTTGGTGGAGCTGTAGGCCAAATGTCTGTAAATTATGCAGCTCGGCGTCTGATTGCTGTGTCGCAGCGAGTGCTTCATAGTCAATTGCACGTGCAATTGCTTCTACACGGGAGAGGGCGTCTGCTGGTATATTCATTTCTCCCTCGAGGTGCACTATGTTGGTTGTAAATTGTCCTATATAGTCCAGGTGGCGTAGCTGGTGAGGTGATGCTTTGTCAGGTTTCTGACGAAAGGCATATGCCAACGGCTTGTGGTTGGTGACTAATGTGAATTGTTGACCTTCGAGCATGTGACGAAATTTCCGGATGGAAGCATATGCTGCATACGTCGACCATCTTTGCTGTGACGGGGATAATTTCTGGCTGAAAAACGCTAAAGGCTGCCAATGTTGATCAACTTTTTGTTGAAGCACAGCACCAATTGCAATTGTAGACGCGTCTACCATCAAGGCGAGTTGTGCTTGCGGTACCGGATGTGCTAACAGTGTAGCCTCAGCGAGGGCAGTCTTCACTTTGATGAAAGCGGTCCAGCCTTGCTAGACCATGACAGTTTGTCGTTTGGTTTTGGTGCACCCCGCAAGAGCTTGTTCAATGGAGCAGCGAGGAGTGCATGATTGTGCACAAAACGACGATAGAAATTAATTGTACCAAGAAATCGTCGCAATTCATGAACTGTCACAGGTCGTGGGAAGTTTGTTATGGCTTCTACTTTCTCCTGTGGCGGCTGTATTCCATGAGCGTTGATGGTGTAGCCAAGGAACTAAACTTCTGCTGCTCCAAATACGCACTTTGACGGATTTATGAGTATGCCATGTGAACGAAGGCGGGTAAAAACTTGGCGTAGGTGTTCCAAGTGCTCTGACTCAGAGACAGACATCACTAAAACATCATCAAAATAAATGTAACAGTAATCCAGGTCACGTGTGATTTCATCCATAAATCGCTGGAACGTTTGTGAGCCATTACAGAGTCCAAATGGCATTCTTGTGAATTCAAAAAGACCAAATGGGGTACAGACAGCAGTCTTAACAATGTCTTCCGAGGCAACTGGAATTTGGTAAAATGCACGAACTAAGTCCAATGTAGAAAATACACATTTGCCATGGATGCTGAAAGCAAAGTACTCAATGTGAGGCATCGGATAGCGATCGGGAATTGTCCTAGTATTTAGCTGCTGGTAATCACCACAGTGACACCACCCATTGTTCTTCTTTGGAACAACATGGATGGGTAAAGCCCAGCTACTGCTTGAGGGGCGGCAGATTCCTTGAGCGAGCATAAATGAGAATTCTTGCTTCACTACTTTCAATTTTTCTGGTTTTAAATGATGAGGTTGAGCGTGAACTGGCGGTCCTGGTGTCGTTAATATGTGGTGTACTGTAGTATGTCGTATAGGTGCCATTGTGGGTAGCTGCCGGGTGATTTCCGGAAACTAAGAAGCTCTTCATGTGGAGAGTCACCTGCGATCATTCGTATAGTGGTGGCTTCAACACAGCGTAATTGTCCCGGACTGACTAAGTTAATGGTAGTGTTGAGGAGCCGGTGATGTCGAAGATCAGGAAGCAGTCCATAAAAAGATAAGAAGTCTGCACCAAGAATAGGATGCGTCACATCTGCTACTGTAAATTGCCAGTCAAACTTGCGTCAAAGGCCTAAGTTTAATGAGAGTGTCACTCGACCATATGTCTGGATCCTAGAACCATTTGCAGCAAAAAGGCAGCAGTCGTCCTTGCTTCGACGAGGTAGCTGTGAACATGGATACACTGACACATCAGCACCTGTATCCACTAAGAATTGTAACTTTGTATCTTGTTCTGTGACAAATAGTCAACGGCTGCCACCCGGAGAGCCAGTTGCCGTCATTACTGACTTCCGTGTTCGTTTCCCTTCTCACACAGAGGATTACACTTTCTTGCCTCTGAACCAAACCACTTGTGATACCAGCAAAGCTTTACAGCTGAAGGTGAGCGACTGCATCTTCTTGGTGAGCGGTGGCATCGTGATTGACGGTTGGAACACTGTGTTCGTAGCGCGGCGATTTGTGCAGCAAGTTCAGCGACCTGAGCTTGCAACGCTGTGAGGATATTGTCTGTCGGTGAACTAACAGCTGCTACACTCGCAAACGGATACATCTCCACAATATGATCTGCGGTTTGTGCAAGAGCATCGAGATCACCAGCGCGCACTGTGAGTATTTGCTGTGCATCTGGTGGAAGACGCGACAGCCAGATATTGCGTAAAATATCTTCGTTAACAGCATTATTTGACAATGTCCGCAAGTGGCGCAACAACTGTGAAGGTGTGTGATCACCTAACACTTCAGTATTTAGTAGCTTCTCCAGGTGTTTCGTCTCAGACTGTGATAACTGGGTGATTAAGGCATTCTTGATTGTTGAATATCGATCAGTACACGGTGGTGAAGCCAGAATATCTTGTACTTCTGTAGCCAAGTCTTCATTCAATGCTGCGACGACATAGCTGTATTTAGTATCATCAACGGTTACGTGAGCTAACACAAATTGGCTTTCAAGTTGTGCAAACCACAGTACAGGGTTTTGTCGCCAGAACGGTGGTGGTTTGACTGCGATGGTGTTGATTAATGCGCTCGCAGGCACATCAGCAATCGGTTGCGTATCCGGCATGGCGTAATCACACGGAAGAAGCGCGGCGCGGCTGACGTGGTTGTTTAAAATGTAACGTCCAAAACGGAACTTTACGAAGCGTCGATTAACACCAAATATCACGTCGGGGTCACCAAAAATATTGCGATAAGATGTATTTACTTAATCAGCAACATTTAATTAATGTATCACAAGTACAAAGATAAGAGACATACTGGTATAAACCAAAGAGTAATTATTTGAAAAAAGTAATTATTTGACCAGAGAGAATAAACATGCATCATCACTGACGCTGTGTAGCACAATAACTTTGTACACATTGAAAAGGCATTTTGCATTTAATTACAATCATTTTAATATCATCTTTACTTCGGACATCAGAAGTTATCTTGCTACTCAATTAATAAAACCCATCTACTACCTTTATTGTATCATTACCTAATCTAATTCCTTCAGCATCACCCGATTTTATGATGCTACATTCCATTACCTTTGTTTTACCCTTGTTAATGTTCATGTTATACCTTCCTTTCCAGACACTGTCCATTCTTTTTAATTGCTCTCCAGGTCTTTTGCTGTGTTTGTCAGAATTCATGACCTTCAACTCTAATAATTGCTATCTGGTTGTTGTTCAAGTTTAATATAAGTCTTTTCTGCCTATATTTTACCCCTACTACCTTCAGAATCTAAAGAAGTGTATTCCAGTAAATATTGTCAAAAGCTACCTCCAGGTCCCCAAATGCTAAAATCGAAGGTTTCGCTTTCCTTAATCTATCTACTAAGATAGGTTGTAATGTGAGTATTGCCCCATGTGTTCCTACATTTCTCTTAAATCCAAATTGATCTTCCACCAGTTTTTCCATTTGTCTGTAAATAATTCGTGTTAGTATTTTGCAACCATGACTTGTTGTTGTTGTGGTTTTCAGTCCGGAGACTGGTTTGATGCAGCTATCCACAATACCCTATCCTGAGCAAGCCTCTTCATCTCCACATACGAACGGCAATCTAAATCTGTCTGAATCTGCTTACTGTATCCATCTCTTGGTCTTCCTCTGCGATTTTTACCCCACACACTTCCCTCCAACGCTAAGTTCACCATTCCTTGATGTCTAAGAATGTGTCCTACCAGTCTATCCCTTCTTTTAGTCAAGGTATGCCAAAAATTTCTTTTCTCCCCAATTCTGTTCAGTAACTCCTCATTAGTTACGCGATCTACCCACCTAATCTTCAGCATTCTTCTGTAGCACCATATTTCAAAAGCCTCAATCCTCTTCCTGTCCGCACTGTTTATTGTCCATGTCTCACTCCCATACAACGCAACACTCCATACAAATGCCTTCAGAAAGGACTTCCTTATGCTTAAATCAATATTCGATGTTAATAAATTTCTCTTTTTCAAGAACGCTTTTCTACCCATTGCCATTCTGCATTTTATATCCTCTGTGCTACGAGCATCATTTGTTAATTTACTGCCCAAGTAACAAAACTCATCTACCTCCTTTATTGCTTCGTTTCCCAATCTAATTCCTTCAGCATCACCTGATTTTCTTACACTGCACTCCATTACCCCAGTTTTGCTCTTGTTAATGTTCATCTTATATGCACCTTTCAGCACACTGTCCATTCCATTCAATTGCTCTTCCAGGTCCTTTGCTGTATCTGACAGAATTACTATGTCGTCAGCAAAAAGCAATGTTTTTAATTCTTCACCCTGAACTTTAATTCCTTCTCCAAATTTCTCCTTGCTTTCCTTTATAGCTTGCTCAATGTACTAATTGAATAACAATGGAGAAAGACTACAACCCTGTCATACTCCCTTTCCAACCACTGCATCCCTTTCATGCCTTCAACTCTGATAACCGCTGTCTGGTTTTTGTACAAGTTGTAAATAACCTTACGCTCCCTATATTTTACTCCTGCTTGCTTCAGAACTTGAAAGAGTTTATTCCAATCAACATTGTCAAAAGCCTTCTCCAAATCTACAAAAGCTAAAAATGTAGGTTTGCCTTTTCTTAATCTATCTTCTAGGATAAGCCATAAGTGAGTATTCCCTCCCGAGTTCCTACATTTCTCCTGAACCCAAACTGATCTTCCCCGAGGTCAGCTTCTACCAGTTTTTCCATCCTTCTGTATATAATTCGTGTTAATATTTTGCAACCATGACTTATTAAACTGATGGTTCCATAGTTTTCACACCTGTCTGCACCTGCTTTCTTTGGAATGGGGATTATAACATTTTTCTTAAAGTCTGAGGGTACTTCGCCTGTCTCATACGTCTTACACACCAGGTGAAACAGGTTTGTCATGGCTGGTTCTCCCAGAGACTTCAGTAGCTCTGAGGGAATATCATCTACTCCAGGGGCCTTGTTTCGACTTAGGTCTTTCAGGGATCTGTCAAATTCTTCTCTCAGTACAGTATCTCCTATTTCATCTTCATCTACATCCTCCGCGACTTCCTACAATATTGTCTCGGAGTTCATTTCCTTTGTAGAGCCCCTCTATATACTCTTTCCACCTTTCAGCTTTCTCTTCTTTGCTGAGAACTGGTTTTCCATCAGTGTCCTTGATATTCATAAAGCTGGTATCTTATCTCCAAATGTTTCTTTTATTTTCCTGTAGGCTGTATCTATTTTTCCCCTATATATAATTTCTTCTACATCCTTGCATTTGCCTTCTAGCCACTCCTGCTTAGCCATTTTGCACTTCCTGTCAATCTCATTTCTTAGTCGTCTGTACTCCATTATGCCTGTTTCATTTACTGCATTTTTAAATTTTCTCCTTTCATCGATTAAATTTAGTATCTCCTGTGATATCCAAGGATTTTTTGTAGGTCTTGCCTTCCTATCTATTTTGTCCTCTGCTACCTTCACTATTTCATCTCTCAATTTTACCCATTCCCCCTCTACTGTTTTATTTTCCCCTGTTTGTGTCAATTGTTGCCTAAAGATCCCTCTGAAATTCTTAAGAACTTCAGGTTCCTTCAATTTATCCAGGTCCCATATCCTTATTTTCCTACCTTTTTGTAGTTTCTTCAGTTTCAGCCTACAGTTCATAACCAACAAGTTATGGTCAGAGTCTATATCTGCCCCTGGGTATGTCTTACACTGTAAAACCTGGTTCCGAAATCTATGTCTTACCATTATAAAATCTATCTGGTATCTCCCGGTGTCTCCTGGTCTCTTCCTCGTATACAACCTTCTTTTGTGATTCTTGAACCAGGTGTTTGTTATAACTAAATTATGTTCTGTGCAAAATTCTACCAGGCGGCTTCCTCTTTCATTCCTTTTGCCCAGACCATATTCACCTACTATCTTCCCTTCCTTTCCTTGTCCTACTACTGAATTCCAGTCTCCCATAACAATTAAGTTTTCCTCTCCCTTAATTGTCTGAATAATTTCCTTTAGTCCTCATATATTTCTTCGATTTCCTCATCGTCTGCAGAGCTAATTGGCATATAAAACTGTACTACTGTTGTCGGTGTTGGCTTCGTATCTATCTTGACAATGATAATGCGATCACTGTGCTGCTCATAGTAGTTTACCCGCATTCCTATTTTCTTATTCATTATCAATCCTACTCCTGTGATACCCCCAATTGATATTGTATTTATAATCCTGTACTCACCTGACCAGAAATCCTGTTCATCCTGCCACCGAACTTCACTAATCCCCACTATATCTAATTTCAACCTGTCCATTTCCCTTTTTAAATTTTCTAATTTTCCTACTCGATTAAGGGATCTAACATTCCACGCTCCGCCCCTTAGAATGCCAGTATTGTCTTTCCTGATGATCACATCCTCCTGAGTAGTCCCCGCCCGGGGATCCGAATGGGGGATTATTTTACCTCCGGAATATTTTACCCGGGAGGATGGCATCATCATATGTTCATACAGGGAGCTGCATGTCCTAGGGAAAAATAACGGCTGTAGTTTCCCCTTGCTTTCAGCCGTTCGCAGTAACTATGTGGCAAAGCCACATTAGCTGATGTTACAAGGCCAGCTCAGTCAATCATCCAGACTGTTGCCCTGTAACTACTGAAAAGGCTGCTGCCCCTCTTCAGGAACCACACATTTGTCTGGCCTCTCCACAGATACCCCTCCGCTATGGTTGCACCTATGGTACGGCTATCTGTATCATTGAGGCACGCAAGCCACCCCACCTCGGCAATGTCTGTGGTTCATGGGAGTGGAACCATGACTTATTAAACTGATATTTCTGTTTTTTTCACATTTATCTGCACTTGCTTTCTTAGGAATTGGAATCACTATGTTCTTCTTGAAGTCTGAAGGTATTTGCCCTGTCATAAATTTTGCATGCCAGGTAGAACAATTAGTTCATGACTGGCTCTCCTAATGATAATAGTAGTTCAGACGGGACATCATCTACTCCAGCAGCCTTGTTTCTACCCAAATCTTTTAGTCTCTGTCAAATTCTTTTTGCAGTATTGCTTCTCCTATCTCATCTTCCTCTACTTTGTCTTTCACTTCCAGAATTACTGCCTTCAATTTTATTTCCTTTGTACAGATCTTCTATGTATTCCTCCCATCTTTCTGCTTTCTCTTCTTTAAATAATACTGGCTTCCCATCTGAGTTCTTGATATTCATACCACTGCTTTTCTTGTCTCCAAATGTCTCTTTTATCTTCCTTGGGCAGTATCTATCTTTTCCCTAGTTGTACATTCTTCTACGGTCTTGCATTTTCCTTACGCCACTTCTCCTTAGCCAGTCTGCAATTCCTGTCAACCTCGTTTTTCAGACATCTTGTAATGTAATGGCATGAGCAGTCATCTTACAAGGGAATAGTCAGACTTGTCATGCCAAAACATGTACTGATTCGTTTAGCACTGTTAGTTAACATTGAAGGAAGTCTGTATGCAGAATGTTAGCTGCTGATTAAGTCATGTAAAAAAAAAAAACACAAAAATGCAGTTTTTGCTGCTTGGCGCTTGCGTGACAGTTGGCCACCCCTGGAAATGGTGAGTCACGAGTTGTTGCTATGGTGAGCATTGTACGCATGGTCGGAAGGTGCGGCTGTCTTATCGCGGCGTTCACTAAAGAGAAATATCATTGCACGGTTTTGGTGGAAGGGGGAAACGAATATTTGTTTCTGTGGCATGCACTTCCTTTTCATTTCTGGTAAGTATTTCGAAACATACCATCCTGAAACTGTTTAGAGATGTGAAAGATATTCTGTACATCTACTCCTATACTCCGCAAGCCACTTTATGGTGAACATTCAATGTCCCCTCACAGGTGATGGCAAACCCTGTAAATATTTTGCTGCTTGTCATGAAGATATACCACAGACGCCAAATGAAGCAATCAACAAAAAACACATGTGAAGACTATGTGATGTGCCACATGGTAGTTAAATTTCTAGACGAACATGTAAATAGCACAGATATATGTGTAGAAATGACTGAAACGCTCAATATTGCAGACTGTGAATCTACATACAGCAAAGAAATGGAAGAAAGTTGCACACATGAAGACTCTTAGAGTGATAGTGCCATGTACCATCATCAATTATCTCTGAAAGCAACACCAGCAACTACAATACATTTTGCCTACGCATCAGTACTGTTCAGAATAGGTATCACTTTGTTCGTTTTCATCATGATTTGTGTAGATGAAAAAAGGAAGTTGCTGGATGATGTAAGAATCGACTGGAAATTGGGACGAAGATAAATGCGCAACTTTTTGAGCAATTTACTGAAGCCAGACAACAGTCATTGGGTGTCAGCGACACAACTTTGCATATATTGGGCATTACAGATTGCCAATGCGATAGGCACTAAAGAATTTAGAGCTTCTCAAAGTTGGTTAGTCGCTTCAAAAGATCACCTAAAATTATGGCACCAAAAATAACAAAATTTGTATTGAGAAACAGATTGGAGGCAATTGCGCAGTCCACGACTGCACTCACCCATTCATACATTATAATGCCCATAATTAGTCTGGATGGTTCATTGCTGCCTAAACTATATGTGTGTCTTCAAGAACCCACTGGACATTTTGGACCACATGGCAAACAAACAATGTTCTAAGCACACAATCTTGTGGTAGACGCATCGAAGTCTGGGAAAATGGGAAATGATAATGTTACACTTTCATGCATTATGCTTTTCTTCCATTCTGCGGGAACAAATCTCTTCTCCTTCTAGATTCGTGGTCAGGTCATAAAAGTTCTGATTCATTAAAATCTATATTTGAAGCTCACCCTGACAAAGAAGTAGAGATACTTCAGATTCCACCCAGCACGACAGAGACAGAGAATTTTTCCGCCAGTGGAAGGCATTTCACGGAAAACTAACAGAGGAAATTATTGTGTGTAACTCACTGCAGTTTCCTGTCTATCACCGTGACAATACTCTCAAGTTGCAATCAGTCATACATTATCAGTTTTTCTCTCCACGGTTTGAAAATGTGATTAAATACGCGTGGCACGCCTCGAAACACACTGATATTAGGCCTGATTCCTTCTTAACACTGGCTGAGTTTTGTCTATGGACGTCTAACAACATCTGTAATTCATAGGGCTGTAATATGTCATCTTTGCTTGTATGTTCTTGGTGCACAAAAAAACCTATGTTTTGAACATTGTATCAATATTTCACATTTTTGCGGTTATTACAAGAAATAAAAGTTTGCCGTGTTCTAAACCGTGTATGTATTTGTGTCTATTTCATAGAAATCTGGAAAGAATGTTGTAGATAACATATCAGCTACATTTGTCAACAAATTTATTATTATCATATGTATTAATTATCGTATGATCCCTTTCACTGGTTGAATAAGCTCTCTCACTGCTGTGGCAGGAGAGCGGCTCTTAGCTAACACCACCTTGTCCCTAGATGGCATTGGTATAACATAGAGAGAGGTCAGGGTTGTACAACGGGCAGTTATAAGCATGGAAACTATGCAACAATAATGTCATACTTCATAAAAGTTTTTACAGACTTCCAGGTCATGTCAGCAGCTAACAGTCTGCATACAGACTTCATTCCATGTTAACTCACAGAGGTAAAAATAGCAACACAGGTTTCGACGTGGCAAGTCTGATCATTCCCTTGTTAGTGTAGATTCCAATATAATATTCCTACAACACAACCCGATTCCATTCCTATCTTTTTGTTCCATTTCTGTAATTACATGGTATTTATGGCATGGCTTGACTTTATGTATGTATTGAATTATATATAGATCATAATCAATGTAACTTAGTAGTATCCAAGTTACAGGGTTACCACAGGAGATTATTTAATAAATTTTATACTATATAATACAATCTAGGATAACCATTGTTAGGAATTGTTTAGCATTGTTCCATAATGTACATTTTGCTTAATTAATTTCGGCAAACATTAATCAAATATTTACATATCAAACCGAAATAAGGATTGTGTATATTTGTCAAATTGCTTCTCCATTGCAATTCAATTCAGAGATATTGTTTTCATGTTAATTATGAATCTTGTACATAATTATTTATTTAACCAGTTTTTGCTGTTCTAAAAATAATTAATAATGCAATTGTAAGTTACTGTGACATTTGAAACCATGGTTTATTAATCTGTAATAGCAGTCACCCAAAGTTCTCTGTATTCTAGAAGATTTAATTGTTAAATCATCTCATAATTAATCACAATAATGAGCTCATTTGTTGAAAAGCTATATAAGAATCATCTTCGCTACCAAAGTGGGGCAGTATCTAGTCTGTATCTAATGTGTTTCATGTCTGTGACAAGATTGTGATTGTCAGTGATGATGTTTCTCACCAATAAAGGAAAGTAAAGGCAGAATTACTCATTTTTATTGAACACCCCTACATAATCATAAATCATTAACCATAAAGATAGGGTACTTACAGTCTGTACTCCCTTTTGCCTGTTTCACTAGATGCATTTTTATGATTTCTCATTTCATCAATTAAGTTCAGTATTTCCTGTGTTATCCAAGGATCTCTATTAGATCTTATCCTTCTGCCTATATGATTTTCTGTGGCCTTCACTATCTCCCAGAGCTATCCATTCTTGTTCTACTGTATTACTTTCCCCCATTTCAGCCAATCCTTGCCCAATGCTCTGTCTAAAAATCTCAACCACCTCTGGGTCCTTCAGTTCTCCAGATTCCATCTCATTAGTTTTCTACTTTTTTGCAGTCTTGTAAGTTTTAATCTACAGTTCATAACCAATAAGTTATGGTCAGAATCTACATCTGCCCCTGGGTATGTTGTAAGTTTAAAACCTGGTGTCTAAACCTTTGCCTTACCACTGTAAAGTCAATCTGGTACCTTCCAGTGTCTCCTGGTCTCCTCCATGTATATAACCTTCTTTTATGTAAGAGCTTCTGATGATTAAATTGTGCTTGCACAGAATTCTACCGGACGATCTCCTCTTTCATTCCTTTTCCCCAGTACATATTCACATACTACGTTTCCTTCTCTTAGTTTTCCTATTACTGAGTTCCAGTCCTCCATCACAACAGAGTCTTCTTCTCCTTTAACAATCTGAATAATTTCTTCTATCTCCTCATACATTTCTTCAATCTCCTCATCATCAGCTGATCTAGCCTGCATATAAACTTGTACTACTGTGGCCGGTGTTGGTTTCGTGTCTATCTTTGCTATGGTAATGTGTTCACTACGCTGTTCATAGCAACTTACCCACATTCCTATTTTCTTATTCATTATCAGAGCTACTCCTGCCTTACCACCAACTGATTTTGTATTTATAACCCTGTACTCACCTGACCAAAAATCCAATTTAGGTGGTCCACTCTCGTCATAAATAATGTGTATGTAGTCTAGCATAATAAAACTACCATAAAACAGTTGGTCTTCTTCTTATATGTTTGACTCAAATAGCTATACTTCTCAAACTACTTGAATGAGCATTCGGTAATTTGGTAGAATCCGCGTACCACGAAGGAAACGGCATTGCCATCGATATATATCGAATGTTTGATATAGTGTTTCTGAACCGCAGATTCGGGCGCTACGCGCCCTCACATACTTAGAAATTTTTCTTTTTTACCTATACCTAACCTAACTTTGACTTTAAAAAAGTGATCTGTAGCATAGCCTTGGGGAGTTTAGGTATAGGTTAATCCAGTGAGGGCGCGTAGCACCCGAATCTCCCGTTCAGAAACACTATATCGCACATTCTGTATATATCGATGGCAATGCCGTTTCTTCGATGTACACAGATTCTACCAAATTACCGAGCATTCTCTCCAATTTACACTTGAGAAGCATATTTATTCATATTTAACTTTAACTGAACAATAAGGTTTTCACAATCACAATTCTAGCTCACTCTTGAGCAACCTTTTACAAAAATCTATTGAAAGTAGATTGAGTTACTCTTGGAATAAGCAGAATGTCATTTGTTTAATAATGGATATACATGTTCCATAGTCCTAGCTTCTGGCATTCCATGCTGCTGCAGACCAATTAAATAGACACTCTGACCACATTGCTGCACTTCATAACACCAGAAACTGCAACACATATACATTCTGGTGGCAGTAACAATTCAAATGTGGTCAGAAATTGTCCAAAAAATGATAGGATAGTAGATGTTGGATTATCTCAAGGCAATTTAGGCCTATGTAGCGGTTTGTTCCACTACAAGTTAATCCTGCCACCAAAATTCAGTAATACCCACTATATCTAACTTTAACCTATCCATTTCTCTTTTCAAATTTCTAACTTACCTACCCGATTAAGGGTTGGAACATTCCACACTCTGATCTGTAGCATGCCTGTTTTGTTTTTCTTGATGATGACACCCTCCTGTTTAGTCCACGCCCAAAGATTCAAATGGGGGACTATTTTACCTTAGGAATATATTACCCAAGAAGATACCATCATCATATATTCATACAGTAGAGCTGCATGTCCTCGGTAAAATTAATGACTGCAGATTCCCCTTGATTTCAGTCGTTCACAGTAACTGCATGGTAAAGCCATGTTAGGTGACATTACAAGGCCAGCTAAGTCAATCATCTAGACTGTTGCCTTGTAAGTACAGAAAAGGATGCTACCCCTCTTCAGAAACCACTCGTTTGTCTGGCCTCTCCACAGATACCCCTCCGCTGTGGTTGCACCTACAGTACGGCTATCTGTATCATTGAGGTATGCAAGCCATGCTATCTCGGCAATGTCTGTGGTTCATGTGGGTGGCCATTTGTCATATGGTTATTTTATATGTGTTTACAGTAGTTCCTTAATTGGCATCAATGTGTGATGCTGTAGAGCTAATAGTTAGTTGAAGGATTTGCACTGAGAGAATAGACTTGTCTGTGGCCAAGGCAAAGAGACATAGTAGTTGTGATTTAAGTACTTCCATAGGCACAAAAATTATGGAAAAACTATACTTTTACTGTTAGTGAAGTATCGGAGATTACATAAAGAAGTAGACTGTGACTCATTTCATATGGAGCACAGGGATGAGGACAACATGTCCAGCCAGAGGTAGCGAAAACATGGGAAGCAGTGTCACAACTACATTACATTCTATTTCTGGATGGTGACAAACTACAGTGGTTGAAATAACTTAAATCAAAATTTTACTAGCAACAGCGAATTTTTCCCAGCTCCACTGTATTAGGTACAGATGTACTACCCAATGGAGACATGTGAAAATTTGTGACAGAGCAGTATCTGAACCTGGATTCCACACTTTTTGCTAGCAGCCATTTTACATGTCATGTATCCCAACATTTTTCCAGGACCAACCAAAATTTCTGTATGCCACAATGACCATATATGTGCAATAGTCACTATGTTCTGGATGTCCTAAGTATCATGGCAAATATAGAATGACAAATCAAGTAAACCATATTCATAGAATATATGACATCAACTGCGATTGGGCAAAGCTGAAAATGTGTACCCACCCCGGGATTCGAACCCGGGTCTCCTGCTTTCTAGGCAGTTGCGCTGACCCCTACACCACTGGGGACACAGTGATCACCGCACCTGCAAGGACTACCCATGCACGCCTCCCGTCAGATACAAATTCCCAGCTTCGCCCTGCCCATAGTACTCAAACTCGTAGTTTAACTAATTCCCGTAAGAGTAAGGGCTTCAAACTTGTCCACCCCTCCCCACTAACGATAGGATCATTGCCCGTCACCGGCATATTATATATATATACATGTGGCGTCTGTTCCGAAAGAACAGACACCACTTCTGATCCTGCAGCTGTTATTATTTCATATTCATAGAATATATGACATCAACTGCGATTGGGCAAAGCTGAAAATGTGTACCCAGCCGGGATTCGAACCCGGGTCTCCAGCTTTCTAGGCAGTTGCGCTGACCCCTACACCACTGGGGACACAGTGATCACCGCACCTGCAAGGACTACCCATGCACGCCTCCCGTCAGATACAAATTCCCAGCTTCGCCCTGCCCATAGTACTCAAACTCGTAGTTTAACTAATTCCCGTAAGAGTAAGGGCTTCAAACTTGTCCACCTCTCCCCACTAACGATAGGATCATTGCCCGTCACCGGCATATTATATATATATATATATACATGTGGCGTCTGTTCCGAAAGAACAGACGCCACTTCTGATCCTGAAGCTGTTATTATTTCATATTCATAGAATATATGACATCAACTGCGATTGGGCAAAGCTGAAAATGTGTACCCAGCCGGGATTCGAACCCGGGTCTCCTGCTTTCTAGGCAGTTGCGCTGACCCCTACACCACTGGGGACACAGTGATCACCGCACCTGCAAGGACTACCCATGCACGCCTCCCGTCAGATACAAATTCCCAGCTTCGCCCTGCCCATAGTACTCAAACTCGTAGTTTAACTAATTCCCGTAAGAGTAAGGGCTTCAAACTTGTCCACCCCTCCCCACTAACAATAGGATCATGGCCCGTCACCGGCATATTATATATATATACATGTGGCGTCTGTTCCGAAAGAACAGACGCCACTTCTGATCCTGCAGCTGTTATTATTTCATATTCATAGAATATATGACATCAACTGTGATTGGGCAAAGCTGAAAATGTGTACCCAGCCGGGATTCGAACCCGGGTCTCCTGCTTTCTAGGCAGTTGCGCTGACCCCTACACCACTGGGGACACAGTGATCACCGCACCTGCAAGGACTACCCATGCACTCCTCCCGTCAGAGACAAATTCCCAGCTTCGCCCTGCCCATAGTACTCAAACTCGTAGTTTAACTAATTCCCGTAAGAGTAAGGGCTTCAAACTTGTCCACCCCTCCCCACTAACGATAGGATCATTGCCCGTTGGGGAGGGGTGGACAAGTTTGAAGCCCTTACTCTTACGGGAATTAGTTAAACTACGAGTTTGAGTACTATGGGCAGGGCGAAGCTGGGAATTTGTATCTGATGGGAGGCGTGCATGGGTAGTCCTTGCAGGTGCGGTGATCACTGTGTCCCCAGTGGTGTAGGGGTCAGCGCAACTGCCTAGAAAGCAGGAGACCCGGGTTCGAATCCCGGCTGGGTACACATTTTCAGCTTTGCCCAATCGCAGTTGATGTCATATATTCTATGAATATGAAATAATAACAGCTGCAGGATCAGAAGTGGCGTCTGTTCTTTCGGAACAGACGCCACATGTATATATATATAATATGCCGGTGACGGGCAATGATCCTATCGTTAGTGGGGAGGGGTGGACAAGTTTGAAGCCCTTACTCTTACGGGAATTAGTTAAACTACGAGTTTGAGTACTATGGGCAGGGCGAAGCTGGGAATTTGTATCTGACGGGAGGCGTGCATGGGTAGTCCTTGCAGGTGCGGTGATCACTGTGTCCCCAGTGGTGTAGGGGTCAGCGCAACTGCCTAGAAAGCAGGAGACCCGGGTTCGAATCCCGGCTGGGTACACATTTTCAGCTTTGCCCAATCGCAGTTGATGTCATATATTCTATGAATATGAAATAATAACAGCTGCAGGATCAGAAGTGGCGTCTGTTCTTTCGGAACAGACGCCACATGTATATATATAAATCAAGTAAACTTGCACTATTGATATACAATTTAAGAACATTTGATGCAAAAGAACATAATAACATAGATTATTTGTAACCTCATTTTGCTTTATACATATAGTTTGTTAAGGCTGTCCAGACAGTTCATCAATATTACCTCAAGCCTCTAATCAGTCATTCTTCTTGACAATATCACATATGACAGATTTAGAAAGCAACTGCAACTATTGTTTTGAACATCACTGTCACCAAATTCTGGCATGAATTGCTATGGTTAGTAGTTGTTGCACTGATTTCCGTATGTGGACTAATACATTTTTAACAATAGTGTGTCTTTTTCAGATCTTGTTTCCAACTCCTCCCATCTGCAAATATTTCGGTTCTACGTCACAGTTTATTCCTGTTTAGTGACTTTAGGATAAAGTTCCCACAAAGTATTAAACCCATTGGTGAAGTAAAGTGTTAAGTCAGTCTGGTTTTCAGACCACAGAAGGAGACACAATGATGTTTTAGGACAATAACCAATACAAATGAGTATGAGTTTTGCCATTTGGCATTGTGCCTGAGAACCATTTTCACATTAGATGTGTCCTTGCCAATGCTCTGAAACACACCATGAGGTGGCTTGTAGAATATGGATGAAGGTCTAGATCTGATTAAACTGAAATGATTGGGAGAAAAAGTATATGAACCAATCTGCAAGATAACAAAAAGATTTTTCAAAATTTTGTATGAACAATCAAACTGACTAATTGAAAATGAAGGAATTATTCTGAAGAACTAGGTTTATGATGGAACCATGCAAGTAATCCATTTTTTACGGACTATACAGTGTTGGCATTTTACTAACCCATCTATTAACATGTTTAATGTTCACTATATCCTGAGAATGGATATTCTCCATGTCAAATTAGCACAGCATTAAGAAGATGATATGTCACCACGAACACCATCAAGAAGAAAAGAAGTTCATGTCAAGGGCATTCCATCCATGTATCAGTAATTTCTCATCACAATCAGGCAGGATCCTAAGAAAACATAAAGTGAAAGTAATCTTCCAGCCACCTGCAAAGATTTGTCCTTGTCTCAGTTAAGTTAAGAATTAATTATGATTGTGAAAGGCCAAAATCTACAGAGTACACCGTGAATGTGGTAAAGCATAAAACAACATTTACAGTGCATGAAAGGTGTGTGGAAAATGAACATCACAAATTTCTTTCACAGCCCAACAAGCTGCCAATATCAAGCATTTTATTTCCACTGGACACTCTATGGATTATTCTGCCACAGAAATCTTGGCTATGATGGGATTCTTTAGGGACACATTGATTATAGAATCTGTGGAAATACATTTGACACAAGATCTTATTAATTATGACAGTGGTTGTCAATTTGACAAGGGTTGAGACAAGGTGATCTCCTTAATATCTTCAAAAAGAAAGCATTTTATTCATAAAGACACATTTGACTTTTATAATTTGATATATGAGTTTTAATGCACATTTTGACAGAGGGCGGTCTTGTAGTGTCCCCTCTGCATAAGCGAATTGTGCTATACCTAGTCGTAGATCGTTCTCAGTGTTGTAATTGTTGCTCTCGCTTGTGGTTGTCTGAAATCTCAGGGGGTAAAAACTAATTCACTACAAATGATGAAGGCAACACACAGATTTGCAGTTTGTTGACACTTTTAATGATTTTTAAATGCTCAGTTGTCCCCATTTATGGCCAGCTTACAAGTCTCATTAATTACAACCATTAATACTAGGCACGCACATTACACACATAAATAATACGACTTTACAACACATTTCGTGTGGGGAATACAAATAGTAATTAATACTCTGAACTTGCATAGATTAAACCTCAGAAAATGGACAAAACAATACTCTCAACTAAATGGATTGTGCATCTGACAACTGACTAAACAATACTCTCCTACATGCTGTGACCGAATCATATTTATATCTTTCAAACAATGTCACTGAAAATTGTGTATTGTTAATTATGTACATTAAATTAATTATAATGTTAAAATAAACAATTACATGCAACTGTCTATAGTGGAATATATTGTAAAGAATACTTATGAAACTAATATACAAATCTCAGTAAAATGAATAGTTTTTCCTTTACATATCTAACAAAATAGATTAATCAACAATATTTTTGGAATTAACGGTAATTACAAAGAAACTAACACTTGTTGTGAAACACAGTAATACATACTGTAATACTATGAGAAAAGAATTTACCAAGTTTTGACAGAAATACCAATTAGGACGCTATCTGAACTTTAACAATACATCTCTGGCATTAATTAATTAATATTTGATAATTAAACAAACGTCTCTGGTGTCAAATAATAGAAAAAGACTTCAGCTAGTTACTTTACAACAAATAATAACAAATGTTTTGGAAAAGAAGATGATAAAAGACTAACATTCATATCTATTATTAAACAACAGTGGTATTGGGAGGTTCAGTAATGAAAGCAGATGGGAATAAATCCCAACCTGCTTCATTACCAAATGTGCATCACATTTAGATCTGCCTACATAGAGGGTGTGAAATTCAAGAGAGGGCGCTTGTATAATTGCTGCTTTTATGTATGTGTCTCTTTGTCAGCTTTTGCTATAAAGGCGTTGTTGTGAAGTAGCAGTCTCCAGTGGTTAACACTCCTGAAGATGGCTGAACAATTGGCTGCCAAAATATCATGCCAAGAGGTCAATGTTATCTGGCTGCAATCCTGAAACTTTATCAAGTACTCCTTATGCTGAAAAAACTTAAAGAATCACATGAAATGAAGGAGTTGAGAGAGATTCACCTATGTATGCAGTGATACTGTTGTTGTTGTTATGGTCTTCAGTCCGGAGACTGGTTTGATGCAGCTCTCCACCCTACTCTGTCCTGAGCAAGCCTTTTCATCTCCTCATAAGAACGACAACCCACATCCACTTGAATCTGCTTACTATACACGTCTCTTGGTCTCCCTCTGCAATTTTTACCCCACACACTTCCCTCCAATGCTAAATTTACGATTCCTCTATGTCTAAGAATGTGTCCAACCAAGCAATCCCTTCTTTTAGTCAGGGTGTGCCAAAAATTTCTTTTCTCACCAATTCTGTTAAGTACCTCTTCAGTAGTTATGCGATCTACCCACCTAATCTTCAGCATTCTTCTGTAGCACCACATTTCAAAAGCCTCTATCCTCTTCCTGTCCGCACTGCTTATCGTCCATGTTTCACTCTCGTACAACGCAACACTCCACACAAATGCCTTCAGAAAAGACTTCCTTACACTTAAATTAATATTCGATGTTAGCAAATTTCTCTTTTTCAAAAATGCTTTTCTTCCCATTGCCATTCTGCATTTTATATCCTCTGTACTGCGACCATCATTTGTTAGTTTACTACCCAAGTAACAAACTCATCTACCACATTCATTTTTTCATTACCTAATCTAATTCCTTCAGCGTCACCTGATTTTCTCAGACCGCATTCCATTATTTTTATTTTGCTCTTGTTAATGTTCATTTTAGACGCTCTCTTCAACACACTGTCCATTCCATTCAACTGCTCTTCCAGATCCTTTGCTGTCTCTGACAGAATTACAATTTCATCAGCAAAACCCAATGTTTTTATTTCTACCCCCTGAACTTTAATCCCTATTCCAAATTATTCCTTGCTTTCCTTCACCGCCTGCTCGATGTACAAATTAAATAGCATCGGAGAAAGGCTACAACCCTGTCTTACTCCCTTCCCAACTGATGCTTCCCTTTCATGCCCTTTGAGTCTAATAACTGCGGTCTGGCTATTGTACAAGTTGTAAATAACTCTCCTTTCCCTGTATTTTACCCCTGCTGATTCCAGAATTTGAAAGAGTGTATTCCAGTCATCATTGTCAAAAGATTTCTCCAAATCTACAAAAGCTAAAAATGTAGGTTTGCCTTTCCTTAATCTATCTTCTGAGATAAGACGTAAAGTGAGTATTGCCTCCCGGGTTCCTACGTTCCTCCTAAATCCAAACTGATCTTCCCCGAGGTCAGCTTCTACCAGCTTTTCCATTCTCCTGTAGATAATTCGTGTTAAAATTTTGCAACCATGACTTATCAAACTGATGGTTCTGTAATATTCACACCTGTCTGCGCCTGATTTCTTTGGAATGGGGATTATTACATTTTTCTTAAAGTCTGAGGGTATTTGACCTGCCTCATACATCCTACACACCAGTTCAAATAGTTTTGTCATGGCTGGCTCTCCCAGAGACTTTAGTAGCTCTGAGGGTATGTCATCTACTCCTGGGGTCTTGTTCCGACCTAGGTCTTTCAGGGCTCTGTCAAATTCATCTCTCAGTTTAGTATCTCCTATTTCGTCTTTATCTACTTCCTCTTCCCTTCCTACAACATCGTCTCTAAGTTCATGTCCTTTGTAGAGCTGCTCTATCTACTCTTTCCACCTTTCAGCTTTCCCTTCTTTGCTGAGAACTGGTTTTCCATCAGAGTCCTTGATATTCATAGAGCTGTTTTTCTTATCTCCAAATGTTTCTTTTATTTTCCTGTAGGCTGTATCTATTTTTCCCCTATTTATACATTCTTCTACAGATCTGCATTTGGCCTCTAGCCACTCCTGCTTAGCCATTTTTGCACTTCCTGTCAATCTCATTTCTTAGTCGTCTGTATTCCATTTTGCCTGTTTCATTTACGGCATTTTTATATTTTCTCCTTTCATCAATTAAATTCAGTATTTCCTGTGATATCCAAGGATTTTTTGTAGGTCTTGCCTTTCTACCTATTTTGTCCTCTGCTGCCTTCACTATTTTATTTCTCAATGCTACCCATTCCTCTTCTACTGTTTTATTTCCGCCTGTTTCTGTCAATTGATGCCTAAATCTCCCTCTGAAATTCTCCAGAACTTCACGTTCCTTTAATTTATCTAAGTCCCATCTCCTTATTTTCCTACCTTTCTGCAGTTTTTTCAGTTTCAGCCTACAGTTCATGACTAACAAGTTATGGTCAGAGTCTATATCTGCCCCTGGGTATGTTTTACAGTTTATCACCTGGTTCCGGAATCTATGTTTTACCATTATAAAATCTATCTGATACCTTCCGGTGTCTCCTGGTCTCTTCCACATATACAACCTTCTTTTGTGTTTCTTAAACCAGGTGTTTGTTACGATTAAATCATGTTCTGTGCAAAATTCTACCAGGCGACTTCCTCTTTCATTCCTTCTGCCCAGTCCATATTCACCTACTACTTTTCCTTCTCTTCCTTTTCCTACTACCGAATTCCAGTCTCCCATCACAATTAAGTTTTCCTCTCCCTTAACTGTATGAATAATTTCCTTTAGCTCCTCATATATTTCTTCGATCTCCTCATCATCGGCAGAGCTAGTTGGCATGTAAACCTGTACTACTGTTGTCGGTGTTGGCTTCATATCTATCTTGACAATGATAATGTGATCACTGTGCTGCTCATAGTAGTTTACCCGCATTCCTATTTTCTTACTCATTATCAGTCCTACTCCTGTGATACCCCCAACTGATTTTGTACTTACAATCCTGTACTCACCTGACCAGAAATCCTGTTCATCCTGCCACCGAACTTCACTAATCCCCACTATATCTAACTTCAACCTATCCATTTCCCTTTTTAAATTTTCTAATTTTCCTACCCGATTAAGGGATCTAACATTCCACACTCCGGCCCGTAGAATGCCAGTATTGTCTTTCCTGATGACAACATCCTCCTGAGTAGTCCCCGCCTGGAGATCCGAATGGGGGACTATTTTACCTCCGGAATATTTTACCCGAGAGGATGCCATCATCATATTTTCATACAGTAGAGCTGCATGTCCTCGGGAAATGTAGCGGCTGTAGTTTCCCCTTGCTTTCAGCCGTTCGCAGTAACTGTGTGGCAAAGCCACATTAGCTGATGTTACAAGGCCAGCTCAGTCAATCATCCAGACTGTTGCCCTGTAACTACTGAAAAGGCTGCTGCCCCTCTTCAGAAACCACACGTTTGTCTGGCCTCTCCACAGATACCCCTCCGCTGTGGTTGCACCTACGGTACGGCTATCTGCATTGTTGAGGCACGCAAGCCACCCCACCTCGGCAATGTCTGTGGTTCATGAGGGTGGGCAGTGATACTATAGTGACAATCCATCCTGACTATTTCATTGGATACTACGTCTTTCACAATGGAGTCTTTGCATAAAAAGTTCTCCATTTTCTTGCTGCATCAAATATGGGTAAGATCCCAAGCTTTAACTATAACCTCCACAGTCAACAAGTGGTAAAACGACTGTTGTGAACTGGAGGCTTCCACTATTTATAACCAGATGACAGTTTCCCCATTATCTGGTTTATGTCACTATAGTATCACTGCGTTATAGTGACATAAACCAGATAATGGGGAAACTGTCATCTGGTTATAAATAGTGGAAGCCTCCAGTTCACAACAGTCGTTTTACCACTTGTTGACTGTGGAGGTTATAGTTAAAAGCTTGGGATCTTACCCATATTTGATGCAGCAAGAAAATGGAGAACTTTTTATGCAAAGACTCCATTGTGAAAGACGTAGTATCCAATGGAATAGTCAGGATGGATTGAACAAGGCATTAAAAATAGCTTGTAAAAATAATCACTGAGTCACAGAGAGGCATGTAGAAAAGACACTCATACAAACACGACTTAGCTTTTGGCCCCAGCATTCATCAGAAAAGGATGCACTCTCTCATTAACCGAATCACACAGTTCACAAACACTTAACGCTCAACCTCAGTGTGGAATACAGATGATGTCAGTTGTGTGTATATAAGTTGTGACTGTATTGTATGAATTTGAGTGGATGTTCATTTTCTGATGAAGGCTGAGTTAAAAAGTTAACTTTTATGTGTACTTGTGTCTTTTTTAAGTGCCTGCCTGTGGCTTGACTATTTTCTTTTTCCCACAATGATGAAATTTTTACATATATGGCAACTCCTAATTCTTCTTTACTGTTTCTACTTAATGTACTGATAGTTTATAAGCGCTAACATTTATCGTTTCCATATCAGTAACACTTTGATGCTCAGAGAAGTGAACTACATGTTTCTAAATCTATCAGACAAACTAAATGCTTGGCTATTTTATTCTTTAACCCTCCTGATGCAATAAACTTACATTATTTTGCAATTTAATTTCATTAGAATCTTGTAATAATTTAATATGTTTAGTATGGCCTGCCTGTGTGTCTGAGCTTCTCACTGGGCACTGATCTAAGCCTAAAAACTTGGTACTCCCTCAACTTGCTGTCACCCCTCCCATCCCCCTCCCCAAGGATTTTTCTATTAACCCACCTAGTTGGGAGGGTAACCACATTTTTCTATTGAAACGAAAGCCATGCCTAGTTAAATCCCACCATAAATAATATCAACAGGAACAAAACACATGTCTGACTCCATAGCCATCCACAACATTCGGATAACGAATTTTCTTCAAACTTTGAACCCTTTTGGCAGACCATTAGGGCAACATAATGTGCAAGGACTAAGGTGCTATACTTAAACGATTTTGAGAAAATTGCAATAGTAACACATGTAACCATGTGTCGCAGCTATAAGTAAGCCATAAGCAAATTCTGAAGTCAGCAGGGGTAAAATATATGGAACAGAAGGTTATTTACACCTTGAACATTAATTTCTCCAATTTGAACATCAAACAAGCTGTGAAGGAAAGCAAAGAGAAATTTGGAGAAGGAATTAGAGTTCAGGGTGAAGAAATAAATTGTGTTTTGCTGTTGACATTGTAATTCTCTCATAGACAGCAAAGGACCTTGAAAACCAATTGAATGGAATGGACAGTGTGATAAAAGTAGTGTATAAGAGTAACAATAACAAGAGAAAAACAAGGGTAATAGAATGTAGTCTTAGAAAATCATCTGATGCTGAAGGAATTAAATTAGGTATTTAAACACTAAAGGTGGTAGATGAGTTTTGTTACTTGGGTAGTAAAATAACATACGGTGGTCACAGCAGAAATTGAAAAAGAGAAGTTTGCTAACATTGAATATTACTATAATAAGTGTGAGGAAGTTTTTTTTCTGAAGGCATTTGTGCAGACTGTTGTATGGGAGTGAAACTTGGATGATGAACAGTTTAGACAGGAAGAAGATAGAGGCTTTTGAAATGTGGTGCTACAGAAGAATGCTGAAGCTTAGTGGGTATATCACATAACTAATGAAGAGCTACAGAATTGGGGAGAAAAGGAATTTTTGGCGTACCTTGAGTAAAATAAGGGATCAATTGGTAGGACACAGTCTTAGACATAAAGGAATCATAAATTTAGCATTGGAGTGGAGTGTATGGGGGAAGAACGCAGAGGGAGACCAAGAGATGAATATAGTAAAAAGATTCAGATGGATGTTGGCTGCCATTCATATGAGGAGTTGAAGAGGCTTGCTCAGTATAGAGTAGGGTGGAGAGCTGCATCAAACCAATCCTGAGACCACAACAACAACAACAAGCGAGAGAAAGTGGTGAAAAAAAACATTGGTCATATTAACCCGCAAGAACTCGCGCCTTGAAAAATTATGCGACCGATCACGTTCATAGCATTTTTATGTCAGTCAAAGAACAGTTTGGAATGTACTTAATATGTCTACAAAAGTATTTCTGGTTGCATTTTTAAGAAAACACACTTATTTGACTATTTAAAACTGGTAAAATGCTAATTGTTTTAAAATTACTGTGCGAATGCTCACGGGTTATTTCATATATATTAAATTTAAAAGGTAATACAACAAGAAAATACATGTAGTTGAATGCACATTTATTGAATGTTCAATATTATTTGTCTGTTTACATACATTTATTATTACAACAAGTATCATATTTATAATTTTCAACAATTAAATAACCAAACATAAAAGGTTTTCTGGGAACTGTATTCTTGTTGCAATTTCCAAAATTCATTGCACATGCATTCAGGACTGCACAGGAAGCATTGACCTGCAGATACAGTCTGCACTTGTCAACAACAAGAGGAGGGGCAGTGAACCTCCATAGCGGTAAGACATTGGTAGTTGTAATGTTTTACTACTTTATTAAGTAATTACATTTCAGTCTACCCATTCCAAACAAGATACTTAGCTTTTCAACATTACGATTTATGGTATGCGGGTTCTGCTCGCTGCTAAATTATTCACCTGGTGCGTCGTGGTAGAAATAAATACTCATAGGTACAATTTTTCACTGCTTCTTTAATTTGCAATCAAATTGCTTCTCCACCAAAACATTACAACTTCAAAACATATACAAAGCATCAGAACTTGGCTGGTAGTACTTCCATTTCAAAATACAGACTGACACAGCTTCCAGAGCACTTTGCGAACGCCAGAACTCCAACTCTCCCATGCAAGGTGGTGAGGCAAATATATAACATCGGCAATAATGACCTTACATTATGCATTGTTCATAACAATTGTATATACTAATTTACAATACACAAAGAAAACATTTCATGTACACAAAAATAATCACAATATAAAATGAAAACTATACATACAATAATTTTACATAGCCCATCTTTTAAAGACAAAATAGCGGTACTTTTTGTTTTACAACAAACGGCAATGTTAAATGTCAATTAATTAGTTAATGAGTACATCATACATGTTCCTAACATATCTTGAACTATCAAATATCTTCGCAAATCTGAAAATAGGTTCAAAATCTCATGTCAGTCAATATATACAAAAAATCACAATATTGAAATTTTGACTATTACATTAATTAACACAATTAGCTGGTCAACACAACTTTTTTATGAACCTTACATATATACAATGCTATTTATTTTCATTTACATAAAGTTTTTGATGTCTTTTCTTTCTAATTCTTGAAATAATGTACAATGACAAAACTATTGTTTATAGAACTGTCTGGAAAGCATCTAAACAAATCTCTTAATTAATGAAATCTATCACTTGTTTTAATCAAAGTATCTCCGAGACACTGTCCTACACAGATTCCTAGACTGGCTATTTTGTTTTTAACTTCACACACAACATATATCACTATTACACCACACGATTCCGGCTCCGATGCAGACGGTATTGTACATTCACATTGAGATGAGAGGGCCGGCAGTATCATCACATAGTGTAGCAATTACAAACATTATACTTATGACATTTTCAGAATCACACGATTTCCATTTCCTACAAAACTGGAGGTGACTCCCACTTCTGTGAATACTGTTTGTGGTGACTACCGTGTGCATAATGTGGTTTCAAAACGTCAGTTAAAAGATGCTGTTGTTTACTGTAACAGTCTTTTGCACATGTGTGCATTGTTTGTTTATTTTCTTAACATGATATCCTTTCAATAATATGATCAGTGTTGAGGGGGAAAAATAAATAAAACACAAAGAATAGTATGAGTTAGGATTAAACTGGCAAGCCACTTATTTAAAAGCCATAATGCCACTGGCGCATCACTTTCTCTTGCTTATGGCTTACTTATAGCTGCAACACACAGTTACATGTTTAACACATGAAACTACTATTGTGATTTCCTCAAAATTGCTAAGGTATTGCATCGTAGTCCTTGCATATTATGTTTTCTTAATGGTTTGTTAAAAGGGTACAAAGTTTGAAGAAAATTCGTGATCCGAATGACATGCTCTCCCCTTGTTAGTGAAAGTCTATTTGGGTGTTAACTACATCTACGTGTACTTGAGCCTCTTCCTTACTTAAGTGTGGTAGCAAGGAAAATCTGTTGTGCCATTACTGTTCTCTGCTACCACTTCTCATTTGTCTTCTCCCTTCTCTCCCCATAACCTCAACGGTTCCTACACAGAACCAGCCTGAAGGGCTACAATCTTCTCTTCCTGTACTGCCATTTTTCTGTCCCTTGAACATACTTTGTAATAATACCGAACAGTCATTTATTTTATCTAATTCCAACACCACTGCATTTGCCCAAATGAAACCATCTGTCACAACTGCTGCATAGAATTCCGTAACTAACTTTCTTATAGCAGTGCAAGCACTTTGTGCACATGGTTGTTTACAAATTTATTTAAATATTTACTTCAATGACGAAGACAATATTCTATTAACTAGAGATCACATGAGATACAAAAGTTATATGGGACACTAATAAGTCATTTGCATAATGTGTACCAATGATGGAGCGAAAAACACTAAGCTACACACCAAGACAGGGTTTCACCTAAACTGTGAAGGGAAAATGTTTGTATTTGTATCAACAAAATAACTGAAGAAATACTTTAACTTAACACAATAATCTTTAAAAGTTGAGGGTAAATAAAAATAGCAATACATGTTTTTTTATTAACCCTTTATGGTGTGAATTTTTTATCTTTTTCACTTTGATATTTCAAAATTATTCTGTGGTATTTTAGTTGTTGGGAACTATGTTTAGTATAAAGAAAAAGCAAATCAAATGCTATTACATAGGCCTGATGATAATTACAAGTACCAAATTATATTTACAAATTTATTCTGAAGGTTTATAATATATTCCACACCTAACCAATAATCATAAATGAACTAACCGAGTTACAGGAAAAAATTTATAAAGATTGCTTTCCCACAAGAAATGCACAGAGGTAGTTTTAGTTAAGTAGGTCCAGTAAGGATCCTATGTAACCTTAGCCTATGGAGCATAATACAAGATGAAACTTCCTGGCAGATTAAAATTGTGTGCTGGAACCGGGACTCGAACCTGGGACCTTTGCAAAGGAAGTTTCATATCAGCGCACACTCCGCTGCAGAGTGAAAGTTTCATTCTGGAAACATCCCTTAGGCTGTGGCTAAGCCATGTCTCCACCATATCCTTTCTTCCAGGAGTGCTAGTCTTGCAAGTTTCGTAAGAGAGCTTCTGTGAAGTTTAGAAAGTAGGAGGCGAGGTACTGGCGGAAGTAGAGTTGTGAGGCGGCATCGTGAGTCGTGTCGGGGTAGCTCAGTGGTAGAGCACTTGCCCGCGAAAGGCAAAGGTCCCAGGTTCGAGTCCCGGTTCCGGCACACAATTTTAATCTGCCAGGAAGTTTCATATCAGCGCACACTCCGCTGCAGAGTGAAAGTTTCATTCTGGAAACATCCCTTAGGCTGTGGCTAAGCCATGTCTCCACCATATCCTTTCTTCCAGGAGTGCTAGTCTTGCAAGTTTCGTAAGAGAGCTTCTGTGAAGTTTGGAAAGTAGGAGGCAAGGTACTGGCGGAAGTAGAGTTGTGAGGCGGCATCGTGAGTCGTGTCGGGGTAGCTCAGTGGTAGAGCACTTGCCCGCGAAAGGCAAAGGTCCCAGGTTCGAGTCCCGGTTCCGGCACACAATTTTAATCTGCCAGGAAGTTTCATATCAGCGCACACTCCGCTGCAGAGTGAAAGTTTCATTCTGGAAACATCCCTTAGGCTGTGGCTAAGCCATGTCTCCACCATATCCTTTCTTCCAGGAGTGCTAGTCTTGCAAGTTTCGCAGGAGAGCTTCTGTGAAGTTTGGTAAGTAGGAGGCGAGGTACTGGCGGAAGTAGAGTTGTGAGGCGGCATCGTGAGTCGTGTCGGGGTAGCTCAGTGGTAGAGCACTTGCCCGCGAAAGGCAAAGGTCCCAGGTTCGAGTCCCGGTTCCGGCACACAATTTTAATCTGCCAGGAAGTTTCATATCAGCGCACACTCCGCTGCAGAATGAAAGTTTCATTCATAATACAAGATATTCATAAAAGTTAATTATCTTATTTTTTATTCAGTTAAAGTGTATTCTCACTGAGTGTGATCCCTCCCTGCTGCGGAACAAAGTCCTAGCCTAAATTCGAGGTGCTAGCTTACAGGACAAATCTTTTACATAAAGGGGGTACTGAACAGAATTGGGGAGAAAAGAAATTTCCGGGATACCTTGACTAAAAGAAGGGATAGATTGATAGGACACATTCTTAGACATCAAGGAATAGTGAATTTAGCGTTGGAAAGAAGTGTGTGGGGCAAAAACCACAGAGGAAGACCAAGAGATGGATGCAGTAAGCAGATTCATACAGATGTAGGTTGCCGTTCTTATGTGGAGATGAAGAGGCTTGCTCAGAATAGGGTATTGTAGAGAGCTGCATCAAACCAGTCTCCAGACTGAAGACACAACAACACAACAATCATAAACTGTTAAAGTAGAAAGTACAGACAAGTTAATTTGGTGAGATGTGTATATATGAACTAAACCACACAATAATTTGGGTGCTGTGTCTCGGGAGAACAGTTTGATTGTAGCAGCACGGTCATTGCAACTTCTGTCTTGTTGGGAACACTACACCACATACAAGTAAACAGCCTAAGGTCTAGGTGCTGAAATTCAAATTGCTTTGGCACCAAATTGCTTATTACACCAATAAAATAACTGCAATGCATTAACTTGCGGGGCATGTAAGGTTGGCAGCACAGACAAAGCACACTTGCATGTGTTCTATGGACCTGCAGTGGTAGTAGGTGGGAATAATGTTGTTTAGACAATGACATGAATGTGCTGCCACCATTACGCACCCCGCAAGGCGAGACACGCAGTGCTCACCTCTGCTGTGAGACTTTGCACACACACTGTACTAATATTAATGCTTAATAAGTTGAGTGATACAGGCAATGAACCATTAATATAAACCTGTTACTATAGTGCAAAATCATTAGATAAAAAATTTTTAGAATTAGAAGACTTGGTAAAATTGAAAATATTGCTGAAAGTAGAGCAGGTAGACTATTTTGTTCCTCAATGTTATTCTCTTGGAATTATTATGTCTAGAAGTAACAACAAAAATGTGGGTGCAATAACATTTGTCAGAGATAATAAAAATCTTCAGAAATAGATGTTAACACTTACTGAATGGTACTAGATGGATAATTTAGCTGTATAAGGTTACAGGGGATGGATGATTGACTGAGCTGGCCTTGTAACATAAGCAAATGTGGCTTTGCCACACAGCTACTGTGAACGGCTGATAGCAAGGGGAAACTCCTCTCCGGGGGAACCACCTTGACGAAGCACTGTCTGTGCGGGTGGAGAGGCTTGAACATCCGTGGGAAGCTGAGGGCTATACCGAAGGTAGAGAACCTACTGCCAGAAAGACCTAAGCTGATGGATGAGACTAAGAGTGTCCCACAATGTCCCGTCTTCCTTATCCTCTCCCAGTCCTTTCCCATTTCCCTTCCCAACCCAAGGCGTCATGCGATCCGTGCCGAGAGGTGCATGGCACATGGGGGGGATGTGTCTTGAACAGAGCCTCAGGGATACCGGGCGACCTCCCTGAGTAAGTAGCCTTACACCGAGCGGGGATTGGAGGGTAATTAACCAAAAGGTCGTTCCGGAAGGACGAACCCTGGTGGTGGAGGTCAGAGAGAAGTCCCTGAAGGCATTGCGAGAGCAAGGCCTGAAACTGTTTTTAGGGTTCTCACAGGTCTGCGTCAGGGTAATCAACGACCTTAAAGGCAGTAATGACAGCAAGATGGGGACTGGAAGTGCGGTAGATAAACCTGCAGCACAGTAAAGGGGCCACTGCTGCCCTGAGCCGTCACTTGGGGAGACAGGAGGTGGACGTGGCCCTGATACAAGAACCCTATTTATACGAAGGGGGTGTATCGGGCCTCGGTGGTACTGGAGGTAAGCTGATTTATGCCAGAAATCTAAAAAACTCCAGAACATGCATTTATGTTAGAAATGGAATACCTTTCATACCAATGATGGATTTTTGTTCCAGGGACCTGGTGACCATCAGGATGCAGCAACGTGAGGAAGGTATCACGAGAGAAACTGTTTTGACCTCAGCATACCTTCCTTACGAAGACAGCTCTCCTCCTCCTTTGGAAGTGAGGAAACTGACGGAAGCCTGCCATCAGCAAGGTGACGAACTGGTGGTGGGATGTGATGCCAATGCCCACAATGTATCGTGGGGCAGCAAGGACACCAACAGTAGAGGTGAGCACGTTCTTGAATTTCTCCTATCTAACAACTTGGAGATCCTGAATAGGGGTGATAAACCTACATTCAGGAATAGTAGAAGGGAAGAAGTAATTGACATAACGTTTGGTTCCATGATGATGGGAAGTTACGTCAAACAGTGGCATGTGGTCCTGGAGCCATCTCATCAGATCACATGTATATTAAATTCAAGGTTGAAATGGGAACCAGACAGACAATGGCCTATAGGAACCCCAGGAAAACGGACTGGGAGACATATAGGAAAGACCTTGACTTCAGCCTACCGGAAATTAAAACTTTGATAAGGAATCCAGCAGAGTTTGAGGAAGTAGCAGAGGCTGTAACTTCTGCTATAGTGACCTCATACCAGGTCAGCTGCTCAATCACCAAGAAGTGCACAAATAGGAGTGTGCCTTGGTGGAATAATAACCTGGAAATGCAAATGAAACAGGTACGAAGACTGTTTAACCTTGCGAGGTGCAAAGGACAATGGGCAAAGTATCGTGAGGCCCTTGTCAATTACAACCTTGCCATCACACGGGCAAAGGAGGCATCCTGGAAGGTATTCTGTGAGGAAGTGGAGGGCACGGCTACTCAAGTGAGACTTCATAAAATCCTCACTAGGGTACCAACTAATCCAGGAGGAACATTGAGGAAGGAGGATGGGGAGTACACAAAGACAGCACATGAAACGCTGGTACTCAAGACTCACTTTCCTCAATATACTCTGGGGGATAAATCAGATCAGAATGCAATTCCTGAGAGACAGCGGTTCTCAGGTATTCGCAAAGAGGACTGGGATTTGGTGGTGGGAACATTTCAACCGTTCAAGTCACTGGCCCCGACGGAATCTTTCCAGCTCTCCTGCAACAAGCGGGAGAAAATCTTATTAGATTCCTATGCAGGTTATTCAGGGTTAGCCTAGCAGCAGGAATCATTACCAATGCCTGGAGGGCAGTGAAGGTTGTCTTCATTCCTAAACCAGGGAGAATTGATCATAACAAGGCCAAGGATACGAGACAAATCAGTCTGTCCTCCTTCATTCTTAAGACATTTGAAAAGATGGTTAATGTGCATGTTGGAGAAAGGAGGTTAAGTAGGGCTCCTCTACATTCAAACCAACATGCATATCAGCCAGGTAAATAATGTGAGACAGCTCTCCACCAACTCCTTGGGAAGGTGGAGAAAGCACTACACTTTCAGGAAATAGCCCTCTGTATCTTCCTGGACATCGAGGGGGCTTTTAGCAACACGATTTTTGATTCCATGGTTAGGGCAGCAGAGGTGCATGACCTAGGGACCACTATATGTAGGTGGACTAGGGCCATGCTCAGTGGAAGAAAGGTAGATGAATGAATGAAAAAATGGTAATCAACACCACTAGGGGTTGCCCGCAAGGAGGAGTTCTTTACCCTTTATTGTGGAATCTAGTGGTGAATGATCTCATTGGAGAATTAAACTCTAGGCAGTACTTTTGCCAAGGATATGCAGATGATCTTGTCATAGTAATACTTGGCACATTTGCTGACACAGTAAACAATATGGCACAAGGTGCATTGGACATTGTTCAAGACTGGTGCAGAAAACAGGATCTGGGGGTTAGTCCTAAGAAGACTGTTGTTGTACCATTCACAAAAAAGCACATTCAACATTCAAGTTTGAATCTAAAGCTTTTCAATGAAGCACTACCTGTGAAGGGAACAGTGAAATATCTAGGGGTTTCCCTAGATGAGAAACTGACATGGACCCCTCACATCAGGAATATTTGCTCCAAGGCTAAATGTATTCTTGTGAGTACCAGGAGAGCTTGTGGCAAAAATTGGGGCCTGAGCCCCAAGGGTATGCACTGGGTATACACCGGAGTGATTAGACCCAGGATCACCTATGGGGCGGTCGTGTGGTGGAAGAAGGTAGAACAGCAGGTTGCTGCTAAGGAGCTTGGTAAGGTGCAGAGATTAGCCTGCTTAGCCATAACAGGCGGAATTAGCAGCAGACCAACTGCTGGGATGGAAACCATGCTGGATATGCCTCCATTACACCTTTGGGTCAAGATGGAGGCAGCGGCTGGTGCATACAGACTCAAATCTGGCAACAACTGGAACTCTTTGGGATATCCAGAATCATACACTAAAATATTGAGTGAGGTAAATATAGGAAAGGTTGGGGAAATGCCAGTCGACTATATTATAACCTCATACTGCTTCAACAAGCCTTTCAATATAACAATTGGAAGTACGGAGCAGTGGGAGAAAATAGTTCGTCACCGTACGGGGGATATTGTCTGGTTCACTGATGGACCAAGGCATTGGGGCCGGCGTATACGGGGTGCAGCCAAGACTGGAGGGTGTCATCTCTCTAGGGAAACCGGCCTCAGTATTCCAGGCTGAAATCATTGCCATCAGGGCATGTGTGGAGGAGAATTTGCGTAGGTGCTACAAAGATCGTAGCATCTATATCTGTTCAGACAGCCAGGCAGCCCTGAGATAACTGGCAGATCTTGCAACAAGGTCTAAAATTGTTGAAGAATGTCACAGGGTTCTGGTGGAGCTAGGGGAAAGAATAGAGTAAACCTATTGTGGGTCCCTGGCCACTTGGGATAAGTGGCAACGAACATGCCGACAGATTAGCCAGGATGGAGGCAGAGACTCCATTTATTGGACCGGAACCAGCCCTGACAATCACCAAGGCAATGATCAAATTGGAGCTATGTAACTGGCTCAGAAGACAGCATGTAGAATATTGGACCAAAGTCTACCAACAAAAACATGGCAAGGTAATGAAGCCAAAGCCATGTTTTAAAAGAAGCTCTGCAATCCTGGGCCTGAACAGGAGAGAGATTAGACTCATGGTTGGATTGCTGACAGGCCATGGGAATTTCAAAAAACACCCTACATACAATGGGAACAACAGAATAGGACCCTAAATGTGAAATCTGTGATGACGGTGATGAAACAGCATCACATCTAATCTTCGAATGCATTGCATTGGAGAGTAAAAGGTACAGAACATTTGGGACAACCAGACCCAAAGAAATTGTGTCTGATAAAGAACTGGTTCAAGGGCATTGGTTGGCTTTACTAGATATACAGGGAGCGATACCCCACAATAAAATTAGTTTCTGTGTGAGCAGTGGCGGGTTGGACGAAGACTGTTTTGGCTTCCATGGAATAATCAAATCAAGGGACTATTACCCTTTGGAATATATTACCCAAGAGGATGCCATCATCATATATTCATACAGTAGAGCTGCATGTCCTTGGGAAAATTAATGACTGTAGTCTCCACTTGCTTTCAGTCATTCACAGTAACTGCATGGAAAAGCCACGTTAGCTGATGTTACAAGGCCAGCTCAGTCAATCATTCAGACTATTGCCCCTGTAACTACTGAAAAGGCTGGTGCCCCTCTTCAAAAACTACACTTTTGTCTGGCCTCTCCACAGATACCCCTCCGCTGTGGTTGCACCTATGGTACAACTATCTGCATCGGTGAGGCATGCAAGCCACCCCACCTTGGCAATGTCTGTGGTTCATTGAGGTGGTTTGATGCAGCTCTCCACACTACCCTTTCCTGTGCTTCTCTCTTCATTTAAGAATATGTTCGGCAACCTACATCCTTTTCAATCTGCTTACTGTATTTGTCCCTCAGTCTCCCTCTATGATTTTTACCCCACACATATAGATGAACTTTTATCTAATCCTGATAAAGCACAGGAATTAGTTTTAGGTCTAACTGTGGGCACAAAAAGTAAATTAGTTAAATGCGTTTCCACATTGACATCAAATTAAACTGGAAGTAACATATTAGCCACTTCAGTAAGCAAATAGAAACAATCTAATGTGGAAACTGACAGGTGTAGTTACAGGTGAGTATCTAAAGTTGGCATATTTTGGCCTGCCTCAATCTCACATGTAGTACGGCATACTACTTTGGGGACATTCTTTCTATGTCAGCAAAATTCTGAAAATTCAGATAAAAATAGAATATTGAACAGAGCAAAACACACAGATAACTGCTGTCACTTCTTTATTAAGCAACACTACAGAAAAAAACACATCCTTGTAACACCAGAAGAAAACTGGACCTTATATTGACATACAGACTGAAAATTCTATCAAATGATAGGTTTAAAACTTTTTTATGAACTTCAGAATCAACTAGGTTATAGCCCCAAAATATTTTCAAAGTTAAGATTTATGACTTGTTCATCAAATATCCATTTTACAACATAGCAGCACTAGGTGAAATAAACATTATTGACATTAGTATTTAATAACTGACTACATGTTAAATTGGGGGGGGGGGGGGACTCATTGTAATAAACTATTAATAATTTTATTTTCGTGCACCTATTCTAATGTAAGTGGTTAATGCTGAACAAAGTGAATGCCAGTAGTGAATACCGTATGTGCATGTACAGTACAGTAATGTAAAGCACTTAAACACTAAACATGTACAACTAAAAATGAAGCCTAAAATCATTAAAATTTGATAAGGACTTATTCTTTTTATTTTAGCAAATACATGATAAAAATTTAAACCTTAAATTACAGTAGATAAGGAACTACCATATGTATGTTATTCATGAAACAAAGGTTTTAAATTTTTGTTAATGTCTGAAAATTGTGAAGCACCAGCCCTGAAAAAATGGCATAATTTCTCATAATGCACATTCAAAAAGATCAAAGCTTCATTAAATAGGATAGAATATTTTACTAATTAAGTTCTTTATAGTGTCATATTAACTTAATTAACTGTTATTACAAATTCCACCTTTTATTATAGATCATCTTACATGGCAGCGATCTTGCTGCTCCTTTACAGTTGGCTCTTCAGGGTGATTAGAGGTTTAAGGTTATGCTAGGCATATGTACTTTGTCTTATTAAAGAATTCATCAGAGGTTTAAGGGTATGCTAGGCATATGTACTTTGTGTTATTAAAGAATTCATCCACAAGTTTTCGCAGTCTTATATATTTTTTGTGTGTCTGTCAGCTTAATGCTCACACTATTTCATGTCAATTTTTGTCCTATTGTCCTATTGTCCTATTGTCCTATTGTTCAGGAAAAAGAAGAAAAAAAAGGGAGGAGAAAGGGAAGGACATGGGTTTTAAGGAAGTGGAAAAGGAGTCATTCCAATCCCAGGAGTGGAAGGACTTACCTCAGGGGAAAAAAATGGCGGTAAACAAATACACACACACTCAGACATATCGAAACGCAAACACACCTAGACAGACATTTGTAAAATGCAAAGATGTTGGACAGAGATACCACTTGAGGCAGAGGCTCTGTCCACAGACCCGAAGCAAAGATGCTAAAGATGGTGGGCGGGAATTTGAATTAGCGGAGATTGAGACCAGGTGGGCAACGGGAGGAGAGAATAAGCTGAAGGGCAAGTTCCCATCTCCGGAGTTCTGAAAGGTTGGTGTCGGTGGGAAGTATCCAGATAACCCAGACGGTGTAGCACTGTGACAAGATGTGCTGGCCGTGCACCAAGGCATGTTTAGCTACAGGTTGATCTTCATTACCGACAAACACTGTCCGCCTGTGACCATTCAAGCGAATGGACAGTTTGTTGCTGGTCATTTCCACATAGAACGCTTCACAGTGCAGGCATGTCAGTTCGTAAATCACGTGGGTGCTATCGCAAGTGGCTCTGCCCTTGATCGTGTACACCTTCCGGGTTACTGGACTGGATTAAGTGGTGGTGGAAGGGTGCATAGGGCAGGTTTTACAACGGGGGCAGTTGCATGGGTAGGAGCCAGAGGGTTGGGAAGGTGGTTTGGGGATTTCATAGGGATGGACTAGGAGGTTACGATGGTTAGGTGGGCAGCGGAAAGACACTCTTGGTGGAGTGGGAAGGATGTCATTAAGGATGGATCTCATTTCAGGACAGGATTTAAGGAAGTCGTATCCTTGCTGGAGAGCCACATTCAGAGTCCGCTCCAGTCTCCCACTTCCAGCTCCACTCCCCCCAAACCTCACAATCCTAATTCTCACAATCCTAATCCACACAATCCTGAATCACAACATCCCTATTCAGTAGTCAACTTCTCCTCTAAACCTCTCTCCCAATCTGAAACCTCCATCCTATCCAAGGGCCTCACCTTTAGTCCCACTCCCAAATTCAACCAGACAGTCCTTGTCAAAGACCTACTATCCTATACTCGTAGCCATGGCTGGAGATATCACTTTGCCACGAGGAAAAATAATCCTACTCCTGATGATCGAGTTCCCCAAGACATCATTCATATTGAACCCTGCCTAGAACAGTTCCGTCCCCCATCACAGCGAGACCCACCCGCTCTTCCTCAAAATCACCCCCTTCAAACCTTCCAGGAATTCCTTACTTCCAACCTTGCCTCTCAGTCCTTCCTGAAAAACCTAGAACAGTTCCGTCCCCCATCACAGCGAGACCCACCCGCTCTTCCTCAAAATCACCCCCTTCAAACCTTCCAGGAATTCCTTACTTCCAACCTTGCCTCTCAGTCCTTCCTGAAAAACCTTAATCCTACTCCCAACATTACCGCAGCTGAATCCCGAGCTACCCGTGATCTGAAGGCTGACCATTCCATCATCATTCTCCCCGCCGACAAGGGATCCACGACAGTGGTACTTGATCGGTGGGAGCATGTGGCTGAGGGACTGCGTCAGCTTTCAGACAACACTACCTACAAAGTTTGTCATGGTGACCCTATTCCTGATGTCCAGGCAGAGCTTCAGGGAATTCTCAGATCCTTAGGCCCCCTACAAAACCTTTCACCTGAGTCCATCAAACTCATGACCCCACCGACACCCCGCACCCCTACCTTCTACCTACTTCCTAAAATTCACAAATCTAATCATCCAGGCTGGCCGATTGTGGCCGGTTACCAAACCCCCACAGAACGAATCTCTGCCTACATAGACCAACACCTTCAACCCATCATGTGCAGTCTCCCATCCTTCATCAAAGACACAAACCACTTCCTCGATCGCCTGAAATCCTTACCCAGCCTGTTACCTCCTGAAACCATCCTTGTAACCATTGATGCCACTTCCTTATACACAAATATCCCACATGCCCAGGGCCTCGCTGCGATGGAGTATTTCCTTTCACGCCGACAACCCACTTCCCTATCTAAAACCTCTTTCCTTAATACCCTAGCCAGCTTCATCCTAACCCACAACTTCTTCACCTTTGAGGGCAGGACATACCAACAACTAAAGGGAACATCCATGGGAACCAGGATGGCCCCCTCGTATGCAAACTTATTTATGGGACGCTTAGAGGAAGCCTTCCTGGAAACCCAAGTCTATCAACCCAAAGTTTGGTACAGATTCATTGACGACATCTTCATGATCTGGATCAACAGTGAAGAACTCCAGAATTTCCTCTCCAACCTCAACTCCTTTGGTCCTTCCTGGTCCTATTCCAAATCCCATGCCACTTTCCTTGATGTCGACCTCCATCTGTCCAACGGCCAACTTCACACATCCGTCCACATCAAACCAACCAACAAACAACAATACCTCCATTATGACAGCTGCCATCCATTCCACATCAAACGTTCCCTTCCCTATAGCCTAGGTCTTCGTTGCAGAAGAGTCTGCTCCAGTCCCGAATCACTGAACCAGTACACCAATAACCTAATAACAGCTTTTACATCCCGCAGCTATCCTCCTGATCTGGTTCAGAAGCAAATTACCAGAGCCACCTCCTCATCCCCCAAATCCAGAACCTTCCTCCAAAGAACCCCAGAAGTGCCCCTTTTGTCACCAGATACTTTCCGGGACTGGAGCGAACTCTGAATTTGGCTCTCCAGCAAGGATACAACTTCCTTAAATCCTGCCCCGAAATGAGATCCATCCTTAATGACATCCTTCCCACTCCACCAAGAGTGTCTTTCCGCCGCCCACCTAACCATCGTAACCTCCTAGTCCATCCCTATGAAATCCCCAAACCACCTTCCCAACCCTCTGGCTCCTACCCATGCAACCGCCCTCGTTGTAAAACCTGCCCTATGCACCCTTCCACCACCACTTAATCCAGTCCAGTAACCCGGAAGGTGTACACGATCAAGGGCAGAGCCACTTGCGATAGCACCCACGTGATTTACGAACTGACATGCCTGCACTATGAACCGTTCTATGTGGAAATGACCAGCAACAAACTGTCCATTCGCTTGAATGGTCACAGGCAGACAGTGTTTGTCAGTAATGAAGATCACCCTGTGGCTAAACATGCATTGGTGCACGGCCAGCACATCTTGTCACAGTGCTACACCGTCCAGGTTATCTGGATACTTCCCACCGACACCAACCTTTCAGAACTCCGGAGATGGGAACTTGCCCTTCAGCTTATTCTCTCCTCCCGTTGCCCACCTGGTCTCAATCTCCGCTAATTCAAATTCCCGCCCACCATCTTTAGCATCTTTGCTTCGGGTCTGTGGACAGAGCCTCTGCCTCAAGTGGTATCTCTGTCCAACTTCATTGCTTTTTACAAATGTCTGTCTAGGTGTGTTTGCGTTTCGATATGTCTGAGTGTGTGTGTATTTGTTTACCATCCTTTTTTTTCCCCTAAGGTAAGTCCTTCCACTCCTGGGATTGGAATGACTCCTTTTCCACTTCCTTAAAACCCATGTCCTTCCCTTTCTCCTCCCTGTTTTTTTTTCTTCTTTTTCCTGAAGAAGCTGCCTGTGGTGGCGAAAGCTTGTATGTGTGTTTGAGTGTGATTTTTATTTTTATTTGTGTCTATCAATGAGCCGGTCCTTTTGGGTAAGGAAGGACTTACCTTGGGGGAAAAACGATAGGTAAAAACACACACACACACACACACACACACACACACACACATACACACACACAGGCACACTCTTAAACGCTGCCCCGAAATGAGATCCATCCTTCATGACATCCTTCCCACTCCACCTAGAGTGTCTTTCCACCGCCCACCTAGCCTTAGTAACCTCCTAGTTCATCCCTATGAAATCCCCAAACCACCTTCCCTACCCTCCGGCTCCTACCCATGTAACTGCCCCCCTGTGGCTAAGCATATCATGATGCATGACCAGTACATCTTAGCACAGTGTTACACTGTCTGGGTTATATGGATATTTCCCACTGACACCAACCTTTCAGAACTCCAGAGAAGGTAATGTGCCCATCAACATATTCTCTCTTTCTGTTGCCCACCAGGTATCTGTTAGTTTTAAATTCCTGCCCATCATTCTACAACATCTTTGCGTCACATCTCTGGACAGTGCCTCAGCCTCAACTGGCATCTCTGTCCAACTTCTTTGCATTTTGCATCTATCCTTCTTCCCCGAAGGTAAGTGTTTCCTCTCCCGGGATTGGAGTGACTCCTTACCCACTCCCTTACAACCATCATTCTTTCCTTTTCCCTCCCCTTCCCTGCTCTTTCTGAAGAAGCAACCTAAGATTACCAAAGCTCAGTTGTGTGTGTGTTTGTTTATTTATGTGTATGTCAACGAAACAGGTGCCTTTCACCTGGTAAGTCAAACTTTCATGTGTATAGAGCTTGGAAACATGCATTTACATGAGAAACTATAATTTGTTTAACAACTTAACCTACTTATTGGTTAACCTAACCTCAATGTTTACTTCTTTCCAGCGTTTATGATGCCTAGAACATATAAAAGAGACCCGTGATCAAAGGTCATTATCCTGTTGATGTTAAGTTGATAATGCAGGGTGTTGAGGCAGATGCTCAAGGAATGTCCATTAGGAGAACAGAACAAAGATTTGAAATTTCTACATCTGCCCTACACCATTACATGAAGCAATCAAGATTTAACCATGGTGGAAATATTGAATTCAAGAAGAAAGGGGGTCAGCTTTGTCTTCCTAAAAATCTTGAAGAAGAACGTGGTAATCCCTGATAATTTTTGCAGATTGGGGCTGTCCTTTGTCTTGCATTGCTACATAAAATGTCACTTGGACAGAGAGTGCATGAACATACCTAGATTTAAAGCGAACATGCCTGGGTATGGGAGGGCACTTGGCTTCCTGACTAGACACAAAACTAAACTATTTTAACACATGTGTTAAAACATTAAAAGTAACAAAACAAAAGTCTTCCCAAAAATTATCAATACTTTTTTTTTTTTTTTTTTTTTTTTTAATAAGTGACAGCATCCATGAAAGGTACTGGAGGCAGTGTACAACACCATCTGATAATAAACTATGATGAGGAAGCACTATCTGATGACCCAGGCTGACAAAAACTGATTTTTAAGAGAGGGTGCAAGTACCCTGAGAAGGTGATGAATCAAAGCAAGTGCAGTGTATCTGTCATGTTTGCAGCGACTGCTTCTGGCATGCTGTTGTACCCTACATAATCTACAAATCTGCATATATGCATGACTTGTGAACTGAAGGTGGACCTCTAAGTGCCTTCTACAACTGCAGTAAGTGTGGCTGGATGATGGAAATTGATTCCTTGACAGGATTCAGAGTTGGAATACCTTACTGTCATCGATTTGATGAGAGGAAGCATTTTGTAGATGGCATTTTAAGTTCTCGTTTATCTCCAACAGTTGTAAGCTTATTTGAAGCCATTAGATGTTATTCTATTTGGACCACTCAAGATCAACTGGACAAAAGTGCTTGAAAACAGTACATCTAAAGCATATGTCAAAAGCAAAGCATTTGATAAGAAGTGTATTCCTTCTTTGTTGAAGAAAATCTTACATTTAATGGAGAACACATTGAAAGATAATGTCCAACCTGGGTTTCAAAAGGCAGGTTTTACCAAACACTGCAACAGAGAGTCTGAGTGATTTCTTAAAAGCAGTGTATTACAGAAATGACAAAACAGAGCAGACTAGAGGGCCACAAACAGAGATTGAATGTCCCAGTTATACAGTGTCACTCTAGCAGACTTTCAAAATACCAGACATCACAATTCTTTTCACTGTCTTTGTCATCTCTAGACACCAACATTGGTTGATCAGGATCTGATTCTGAGGATGTCTCCAAAGCCTGGAGCTCCTTTGCAGGAAGTATTGAAAAACTGTGAAACTACAGTAAAAAGTGGCGTGAACTGTGTCATAATTGGTGGAGGCAACGATGTATATAAAAACGAGAGTAGCCTGGCTTTAAGAGCATTGAGAGAATCACTAATAAAAATGCCACAAGCGAATGTATAAATAGGGAAATTGTCGCAACAAACAGAAAACTACGAAAGATTTGTAACAGTTTTCTACACGCAACTTTTATTGAGGCAAGCAGTTCTATCAGAGAACATTTTACGAGACACGGGCTCCACAGGAACAAGCTAGGCAAGATAGTGTAGGCCAAAGAAATTTTCCAAGTAATTAAAACAGCAAGTGTTAACACTGACAAAAAAATTGCACTTCCTGCAATAGGCTCGCTGCCAATGGCAACAGAAAAGAATGCACCAACAGCACATGGTGAAGATACATTCCTGCCTACACCACTTGAAGCATCACTGTCACCAGTGGAGTCAACACAACCAGCACTAGAAGATGAAACAGCTGAGGCAACGCCATCACTAGTCAGGACAGAAGTTCCAACACCAACAGTAGCTGCATTGTCACCGAAAGGAAGGAAGAAAACTCCAGCAGAGGAAGAAATAAGTGTTATGGGTAAGCGGAAAACAGTGCCTCCTCTCTGACTAAATGATTTTTTAGTGGAACGCAGCAAGGTGAAGAGGCCCATGAAATAAGCAGTGTAAATCTTACCAGGATCTCTAGTCCAAATGTTCATTCTAAAGTAAAAGACCATTTTGATCTTAAAATTTGCTATTTGAATATTCAAGGGCTAAAAGATAAAGCATTCATTGTAAACACTTTTGGGTTAAACAATAACATTGATATTTTTTGTCTGAGTGAACACTGGGCTGGAGATAGTGAACTTTCTGTAGTTAAATTTGATAACTATAATCTAGCAAATAATTTCAGTAGAAAATTGTATATTAGAGGTGGTGTGGCAATCTACATTAACCTGTCACTCAGTTGTTTGAAGTTGGATCTAGATTATTTATGTGACGAAACGAATTTTGAGGTTACTGGAATAGTTATTGACAATTTTAGGTTAATAGTAATATCCTTGTACCGGTCACCTAAGGGTATCACTAGTGTATTTCTAGAAAAACTGGACATGCTGCTAGAGATATTTAGTGAGAAAAAGTGGTCACATTATGATGTAGTAATAGGTGGTGACCTGAATGCAGATTTTAATGTAACAACAACCAAACATAGTGTCACTGAGCTCGAAAATATTTTAAGACAGTACAATTTACTCTTTATCAACAGTAGACCCACAAGAGATGAAGCTTGTCTTGATAATATATTTGTAAATTTTGAAACTACAGAATTATCATGTGAAGTAACAGTATTCCCATTCTCTGATCATGATCCTGTATCTTTAAATTATGTCAATAGATTTTGTGCTGATAAGAGTAATATTGAAATGATGTCCCAAAGGTGGTGATCACCAGACCTGTCACAGATGACAAAATTGTCAGATTTTTTTCAGTCCCTTACAAACAGAGATTGGTTTGGTCAATACAGTGTCACACATTATAGTTTATGTAATGATTTGCCACCAAAGCTAATATTTGAAAGATTTTTTAAAGCATTTATAACACAATTTAATGACTGTATTCCCACAAAGAAATGTAAAATAACTAACAAAGACCATAGCAGTAAGGGTAAAAATAAGCAAAATCCATGGTACACCATACAATTAACAAATCTTAAAAACCAAGTTATGCTCCTGCACAATATATATAAAAATCTGAAGACTGACCACGCCAGATCAGCCTATGTTAAAACTAGAAATGAGTATAAAAATGCAATTGCAGAAGCCAAGAAAGCACACAATTTCAGTACCATTCAGAATTCCACCAATAAGTGTAAAGCTGCATGGAAAGCAATTAACAGTATAGCTAAACATGAAAGAAACAAGATAATTAATGTAAGTCCCCAGAAATTCAATGATTTTTTATTAAATCTGTACAAGAAGTAGGAAATGCAATTATCAAACCTAATATAATCTCATCACAGATCCTTTCAGAAAATATCTCTAAACCACCAGCAAATACAAGTATGTTTTCCTTTTCTGAGGTGTCTCCTAGTCATGTCCTAAGAATAGTAAAACAGCTTAAATCATCTGACAGTGTAGATATATATGACATTTCTTGCACTATTTTAAGGAAAGTAATAGATAGTATTGTGTACCCTTTAACATACTGTGTAAACAAGTGTATAACTGAAGGATATTTTCCGGATGAGCTGAAAGTATCCAGAGTAGTTCCGATATACAAAAAAGGAGATGTTGACTCCCCTTCTAGTTACAGACCAGTTTCCATAGTCCCAGCTCTTTCTAAAGTATTTGAATGTGTAATCTATCAACAATTATGTGCTTATTTTGAAAATGCAGAAATAATTAGCAAGTCACAGTATGGTTTTAGAAAAAACCTGTCAACTCTTGACGCTATAGACTCAGTAGTCAAATACCTTCATTATGTTCTTGAGAATAAGGGCTTCGCTCAGGTCACCTTTTGTGTCTTAAGTAAAGCATTCGACTGTGTAGAGCATAAAGCACTCTTAGAAAAAATTGAATTATATGGCATTAGAGGTAACAGTCTTAAATTATTAGAATCATACCCACAGAACCGAAAGCAGGTAGTTTGTGTCGGAAAAGAAATGTCCAGTATGCAACAAGTAAAGATAGGTGTTCCACAAGGATCTGCATTAGGCCCATTTCTGTTCCTAATTATGATCAATGATCTGCCATCATTTATCAAGTCTCCTACCATTTTATACGCAGACGATACAACTTTTCTCCACTGTAGCAATGAGTTCAGTAACCTCAAAACCTGTGTAGCACAGACAATGGAACAAGCATCCTATTGGTTTAAGGAAAATGGCTTCCTACTTAATAATGACAAAACACAACAAATGGTTGTTAGTTTAAAAGACAAGCTTCCCTCAGACGATCTAACCTACGTTAAGTTTTTGGGTGTATATTTGGATAATAAATTGTCTTGGCTCAACATATAGAATATATAAGTGTTAAGTTATCAAGAGTGATCTATTTGTTAAGGCAACTTATGAACTGTGTGCCTGAAAAGTATGTTAGAACATCCTATTTTTCTTTCTTCCAAAGCATACTAACATATGGCATCATTTTATGGGGAAACTCAAGTTCTGTGCATGACATCCTCATACTGCAGAAGAAAGCTATAAGGGTAATTTCTGGTGCTACATATAAGGCACACTGTAAACCTCTGTTCCGTGAACTAAAAATCATGACTGTAATAAACCTCTACATATACTATGTTTTACTTTACACAAAAAAGAAGTTACCGGAGACAAAACGTAGAGAAAACGTCCATGGTTACAACACCGGACGGACCAGATGTATTTATACCCCATACCACAGACTGTCAAAAACTATTTATAGTTATGAACTCATGGGACACAAATTATTTAACAAACTTCCACAATCTGTACAAGAGTTATCAGAACAGGCATACAAACAAACACTGTATGACTGGCTAGTTGCCCATACATTCTATGAAGTAAATGAATATCTCAACTGTAATATGACACTGTAATACTATTAGCAAAACTGTTTCTGTTGAATTATCAATTGTACTTAATTTATGTGTGACTTTGTCTCCTATTAGTAAAACTGTATATATATGTCTTTGTCTCCTATAAGCAAAACTGTTTCTCTTGAATTTCAATTGTATGTAATATATGCATGACTTTGTCTATTGCTGTTATGGCTGAATGACAATAAAATTATTATTATTATTATTATTAATGACTTGTGTGGGAAATTCCTTTTCTTAATTAATACTTGTCTTCTTATGTTTTACATTGAGTCATTTATTTTCTTTGATTTGTCAGCAAAAATATTTTTGTGACAATTCTGATTTTAGAATTGTCTTTCTGAGCTAAATACTGTATGATGTACTTGTCAGAACAGTTGCTGGATACCTTGTTAATCTTTCTTTGATTGTACAGTTTGGTCTTTCAGTTGTGGTAGTGGGCTTATTATCTGTCAGAAAAATGTTGCAGTAATTTACAGATGGTGAGAAGGTTCCACACTTGGTCTGTTCTTTAACAATGAGCCTACCACTCTTTATTTACAAGTGTTTGTGAACTACAGAATCTCATGTTTTCTCTTACGTTCAGTGGGCATGGAAGAGTCAACCACTGAAAATTAATGGTCTTGTTAAAAGTTTACAGCCCAGTATCTCTAAAAATCATGTTCTGCTGTAGATACTGTGGCTCAATTCTTTATGTTTTAACAAACAGCTTTGCAATATGGAAATGAATCATCACTCTATGATTTTTCAGCCAGTTTTATATTTTCTGGGCATAGTACATTTCAGGGGAAACATGAATGCTCTGTCAAGGGGTTGGATCTTATGATAACAGTGAGGTGGTAAACTCAGAGTGTGCAGGCCTACATGTTTTTCACCTATCTGAACCAAGTAAGTTTTTTATTTGTAAACACTGGTCATCTAAGACAAGGCTCATGAATTCTTTCGTGGTAGGTTTCACACTTTCTAAAAACTGACCTTCAAACCATTTAAAGGACCTTTCAGATCCTGATTTGTGGTAGACAGCCATGCTTTCATTTTGCACTCTATTTAAACCTTGATTTTTTTATGGAAATACAAATAAAGAAGGTGTAAAGTGACGTGTTGCCCTCTTGCAAGTAATGACTGTTACTATCAATCCTCTCTCCCCTGCGGGATGCAAAGCCAACTGGTTTGTTCACGTTTTGTAAATCTGTGGGTCACTGATCCACAGGTTTATAAACTACTTAAAATGACTTAAACTAACCTAAGGCCAACACAAACACCCAAGCCCAAGGGAGGACTCGAACCACTGATTGGGAGTAACTGCACGCTACATAGCAAAGTGCCTAAGAGCGCTCGGCCATTCCACTGTGTCATCCAACCTTGTGTTTACCTTTCAATGCAATAACTTTCGTTGTCTTATGCTGTAGAAGTTCCAGACCACTCTAGCATCTTAGTGTAAAAAAATTATATCTTTTGTACAATATGTTCGTAAAGGTCAAAAATTGTTTATCATTTTCCCCACTAAATTCTCTAACATGTTTCATTAATGTTTGATGAGGTTTTCATAAACCAAGTTCTGCGTGTCTCGCTTAAATGAGTGGTGCCATTTCTACCCAGCAATAGTTCTCTCTCTCTCTTAAAGGGACCCGTGGAAAAAAAAAAAAAAAAAAAAAAAAAAATCAGCCAAATCGAGAGCAACCTTCTTTATATCTTTTGGAATGAAACCATGAAGTCTGGCCTCCATATCCAGGCAATGTTTGGCAAGGGATTGCTATAGCTCACTGTTTAGCACAGGTTTTCTCTTTAGCTGACTTAAATTAGTAAATGTAGAATTGACTTTGAATTACCGGTACATAGTTGAATTCTACAATGTCAAAATACTTTGATGCAGGTCCAATGTCTGTTTTCCCAACAGCTATTTTCGTATTTTCCTCGGTCCACTGCTTTCTCTTTTTAGGTGCCATCTGTATCAATACCGGAATGTTATAACTTGTTGCAAGTAGGGCCTACACATAATGCGATAAATGTTATAAATGGTAGGACACTAGGTCTATGCATTCTATTGTGGCTAAGCGTAGGCTACTCACAAAACTAAGAATAGGTACAAACAACAATTAGCCGATGTCTAGTGTAAGCTACGGTACGTTCTTTGGTGGTAGTGTTTTTTGATGCACTTTTTAAAATGGATTACCTTTTTAAAGATTGATTACTGCGCTTTTGAAACGTCAAAAAATTCCTTAGCACAATTATTTTCGAAAAATTACACAAGCTGAACTCAACTACACAGGGTAAGCTTAGTGACACGCTAGGCAAGCGTCGGCCTGACGTCATTAGCTGAACGTGATACATCGACTTGTCGACACGAGTCCTTTTTTATTTTATTTCGACACGCAGAAATTGTCTTCAGCCAATGAGAACTTGCTACCTGTCATCCAATGAGCTACGCCATAATACTGGCAAAGATGTAGCGATGCCAGCAGACGACGATGTTCTAAGTATGCTGTATACATTTGCAAAAGAAATTAAAGTTATCCTCTTAGGATCATTGTTAACCACAGACCCTACAATCGTGACATATTCAGAAATAAATTACCAAATATTGGTGACAAGTAAGAAATATCGATAAAACCACACTCTCGAAAATCGCGACCTATTCGGAACTAAGCAGCAAAATATTGGGGGCAAACAAGCAATATCGGCCTAACTATACTCTCGGAAATTACGAGATATTAGAAAATAAACAGCCAAATGTCACTGATACTTATTTCATTTAGGCATACCAGCAATTTAAGTGTTTCCCATACCTTTGTCACTTACCATTTTCTTGGAAATCGTAACATATTTGGAAGAAAGGTCAAATATGTTTGACCTTTGTTCCCCGTCAACTATGACGCCCCGCAGAAGAACAAACGTGTGGAGGACAGAAGACCACACACCACTATGTTTCCACTGTGGGCGCCCTGGACATGTCGTACGCTACTGCAGAGAGAGAAGCCGAGTATTCGAGGACTATTTTGCCGCAAGACGTCAGCCATCAGAACTGTTCTATCCCAGTCAGTCACCTGCTGATGAGTTCAGTCGACCTATGCGAAGAAGCCCATCGCCGTACCCTGGACGAGGTCGCTCCCCGACGCGCCGCTGCCGTCGCCGTACAGAGGTATAAGCCACTCCCCTAGCCGCAGCGCCAAGGAAGACTAAGCGAGGCGACCATCTACGGAGGTGAGGCCGCTGCAGATGAAAATCTTCCATGGACGACAGTCTCTAGATGTCGGGAAATCTCATCGACGGCCAACATGTCAGGGCACTGATTGATTCAGGAGCTTCTTTCTCTGTATTGTCGGATAATTACACACTACAGAAGACAATGTTCTGTGATACGGAGGCAACTGTGCTGAATGTCGCAAATGGAAAGTATGTCCAGCCAGCAGGAACTTGTGTCGTAAGAATAGCCATCAACAACAGAACCCACCCGTTTGAATTTTTCGTTTTAACAGAATGTAGTCATAATGATGAATTGTTAAAAACACCACCATCGCTAATTTCCGTTGACATCCTATGTTAACAAATATAACCTTATAATTGCTATGGACCAATGACAAAAGCATTATACTGAAAGTTTTCATGTAGCTGAAATATTCAGTTTTACTATGAGGTGGACACTCGATAACTATATGTTCTGCATCTACGGTTTCTTCACTGTCTACCAGTAAATATAACGAGAAATGTCATCATCTCACTGCTGCAAATATAGTTGAACAGAAAATGGCAACAGCATTGGTCAACTAACGAATTTACTTTCTCAACGTCTATCATGTGCAAATACTGAACAAGATGAGTGTGATCTATATGCTAAGCTATTAGCCAAAAAGATGCGGGAACTTCTTAAAGACGACAGGAAATTAGTAATGTTTGATATAGATGGTTTATTTATCAAAATAATTAAACAGAAGTCAGTTTGGTGTGCTACTCCATACCATCAGTGTCAAATGGATATGTACTAGCAGCATACCGATCAGCATGTGTTCAAACGTCATTTTCTGAACCTTCCACTCCAAACCATGACCGCTTCACTACAAATCCCATCTCCAATTTTGAAAGATCCTCCACTCCATTACCACCATCACATCCTCGAAATAGGGATGACTACACAATTGTTTACTCAACCGAATCCAACTCTGCAAATGTTCAAAAGTTCAAATGTTTGTTAAGCTTATGGGACTTAACTACGGGGTCATCAGTCCCTAAACTTACAAACTACTTATCAACTACTTACGAACTAGGACGGCACAAATATCCATGCCCGAGGGGGGATTCGAACCCCCGACCGTAGTGGCCGTGCTGACCGTGACTGGAGCGCCTCAGTCACCTCGGCCACCGCGGCCGGCTCCAACTCTGCACTTACAGTAATACCGGTATCTGACGAAATAATCGTGCCTCCAAGACAAAACATTAACCAATCATTACAGAAAGCTTACGAATAAATTGATCAGTATGATACTAGTGAATAAGTAATAACAATTGTTCAGAACATTGATTAATATTTTTGTTCACTTAGCTCTTTAAACTAATAAAATATTAAAGAAGATATCAAACATGTTTCACATTACCTTTATTTCATGTTTCAGGACGTTATTATTAGCTTTGCAGACTTCAGGAATATTTTTTGATATTCCCTTGATGGACACTTTGAGTAAATAGTTAGACTTATATATCTTAGTGTTATTGCCAGAAGATATTTAGCTGATATAGATTCTCTGAAGTCTGTGTTTTCCTTCGAAATCATAGGTGAAATTTGATCCAGCAAATATTCAAAACCAGCATAGCTCATCCGACGGAAGTTATCACGCTGTCTAGATGGTTCATGAAGAAGCTCATAAAATTTTTTCCATAAATTATTTGCAATCAAAAATTATAAAACAATTTATATAATTATATTAAATAAATTATACATAAGAAATACATAATAATCATAGATACATGAAAGAATTTATAAAGTAATAATTACCTGGTACGGTTTCTAGGAATTTTTAACATCCACCATCGTCTTTGCTATATTTTTCGTTTTTTTCCTCTTTTTTATTTTAATTTTAAATAATAGTGGTCGGTTAAGCCAAAAGTTATGGCCGACACAACCTCGACGTTCGTTGTGTTTACCTCTCCATAAGAAACAAGCGTACTCGAAAGCATGTAGCCAAGAGTTTGTAGAGGCTGGGAGTTTGCGGCAAGCGTCTAGCGTGTGGACGCGGCATTTCACAAACACTCCATAGTTATACCTTCCTTTACACTTACATTTGTAGTTCCAATACCAAGCAGGTTTTTAGGATCTAAATGGCTTTCTGATGGTAACTGCTTGATCCTTGTACTACCTGTATGCTAACAGCATCTCCTGTTTTTACTATCGCTAGCAATGTAGATATTATTTTTCTTTGGGTATGGATAAAGTACCGTATAACAACGGGTAATAGTTTAACCATAGACACGTCAGTTGATTCATCTATTATAATACCTAATGTTTGTTTAACAATATCTTTAACTGGAACTAAAGTGCTAGCACATTTTTCGTTGCTTTAGTGCATTTGGTAGGAAATGTTAACGTCAGACTGACTGCACAAGCATTGCAAAGTTCAGATAAATTGTCACACGACAGCAGAAAAAAATTATCAAACACAAACAAAGTCAGTTTAGCTTCCGTTTAATGTACGGCTAATGAAATTGTTGCAGGAATGAAATTTATTACCAAACCGGGTATTTGCTTACATTTACTAACAAGCGCACTTGCAAATTTTTTGTGTTTACTTCTTCCATCGTGAGCTCACAAACCACTTACCTCTTATTTAACATTTTCAATATCTGCAATAGGCCTCGTTTTGCTATTACCAACTGGTTGAAGACAATCCTTAAATTCATCTACAGATTCCCACTCCCCTCCATAATCCTGAGTATATTTTGGTGTCATTTTGATGTAGGCTATTTGGAAACTGAATCCTTAACAACACTTACTTCACAATAAACGTTTCACTCCTATGACGTGTGAACTAACCACTCACTTTCAGTGAACTTGTACCGTCAAACGGGTTGATTTCGGACACCGGGGTGATTTCGAACGATATGGTTTATCTTCTCTTTCCCGCTGCATAGCAATGAATTAGCGCTAATTTCCACCTCTGCGCACTGCTTATTTTATGCACCAGACTGTAATTCCCGTGTCCCGTACTCCCACGTTTCGATCGATTGTTTACCGACGCAATAATAAGTCGGATAGTCTCATCGTCGAAATTTCTCGCTGTGTTAAGGCGCGAAAACTTTCTGTTGTATTTTACCGTCTGTTGCCAACGATATCAGTAGGCTGCGGCACTGTGAGAAGTTTTGTACCAGTTTGTCACGAGTTTTGTGTGAAGTTTCAAATTAACAGAGATGTTATAGAAATTGTATACTTCGTGGGGCGATTTCGGACAATGCCGGGAACGTATAAAAGTAAGAAAGGTGTTCAAGGTCGGTGTAATTATTACCCGGAAATTTTAAAGAAAGCAGTTCGAGATATTCAGTGTGCAAATTAACGTGTAGAAAAGACTTTAATAAATAAAAGTCCGTATTTCAGTCCTTATGGCTTATTTTAATGATGGACGTCCTTCAAATGTTCAAATGTTTGTAGAGCTTATGGGACTTAACTACAGGGTCATCAGTCCCTTAACTATAGTTTTTTTACTCCTTGCTTCCTCGATCTACTGGAAATTAGAAGGCACATGATCAAATATCCCTTCCCTTCATACTGAGTACACTCACACCCCCAGGACTTAAAACTTAGTTCCCTTAGTTCAGTTGATGAGCTAGCCGAACTGCGCGAACTACGTCAGATCGGAAGGTCGAAACAGTTCTGCTAGTTCACTTACAAAGTAGAGTGTATGTCAGTAGTTTTGTTATTAATCTTCATATAAATAGGGTGAAAAGTTATCCATTAATGCAGTTTTGCATCTAGAACGAAGAATATTCGCGTACGGTTTTTCAAATAGACATTAAAAATACATATTCCAAAGATTTTGGCAATTCAGCCTGCAAGGCGATTAAAGTTTTTTTCTGGAAATAAAGTGACGTATGTAGGTCATTTGAACTAGTTCATTAAGCACAACTATTCGAAATGAACGATTCTGTAAAAGGAACTACTTTTCCATCTCAAGTTGCCTGCCTCCCATTAACCATAGCGCCTGTCCCTACTTAGTTTGCACTCACAGTAACATTCACAACTCATTCGTTTCGGCTATAGCTCGCTCACTCATTTTTGTTTCCTTCTCCCTCTACTTCGCTGCTGTGATGGAGGGATCGACTTGAACAATGTCTCGTCTTGAAAGTGTGCTTCTCTAATTTCGAGCATTACTCTATACAGAAATAAACTCTTCTGGAAATTAATGCATAATTAATTAAGGTAGGTATATAGACTTTCTTAGTCAGGAAGATCAACAAACAAGGTATCATGTGCAAGATAAAATGTTTATTATCATGCGAAATTACGAGCAAAATTAAACGTAACTCTCTATTTATATGATGCAGGCTTCTCTATTTATATTTTTCTTGCCCCATTCGAGTATGATCTGCCGGAAGTGCGCGAAAAATTGGCTGACTGTAAGTGCATGGTTCTGCCATCTGTTTATCATATTATGAAGTACTGAGTGAGGGAAAGCGTTCCTGAATGACAAAGTGAGCAGCTTTGTTAGACTTCAGTACTTCATTCGGACGCTTCACAGTAAAGAGTGTGAGTGAGTACAGTAATTCACATGCACGAACTTGTTCGACCATCGCTGCTGACAAAGGTACGCTACGCCGTCAGCACAAGACGCGGTGATCGGTGCTGTTTGCAGTTTCGGTTGACCAAAGAGCTTCAATTTCACAGAGTGGCGATAGGTCCGCCATGTTTGAGGCACATTGAACTGGCGTACGTCATGGCGTACGTACGTCATGACAAACGGTATGCCACTCCCAATTTTACCTATTTACAGTTCCACGTTTTAAATAATGATTTACTATTTTATTACGGATGTGCATCAAGTTGCGTTAGACTTTATTGAAGCTGCAAATTGACGAGCCTGGGAGTATAATTCCTAAAATTCGGTAATGAAATCCCACGATCCTGTTAGTAATACAGTTCCAGTTCAAAATATAACAGTTAGCTGAGGTTTGCACTGACAACGAAAGTGCCACTGTGAAAATATCTGTATTCATTATGATGCTAGTGTATGGTCCAAACGAGCTGCAAAACATACCGTGAACAGTAATTGTTTTGAGGAACAACCATGATCATTTTAATGTGTTGTAACAACTAAAGTGTAGTTAGTATACATTTATCTGCGGTTTACTAAACGTATTAAGTCTGCAAACTTGTAAAATTGCTGTCAAATGGTTTAGTTGTGAAGTTTGGCGGACAGTAATTGTTTCGAGGAATAATCATGATCATTATAATGTGTTGTAACAACTAAAGTGTAGTATACATTTATCTCGTGTTTACTAAACGTATTAAGTCTGCAAACTTGTAAAATTGCTATCAAATGGTTTAGTAGTGAAGTTTGGTGGACGAAATTTGAGTACTTAAACGAAAGTGACAAGAGAATATTGCAGTTAAAAATGCATCAGGTTCAGCTGCCACAAAAGCATTCCGCACGGAAATAACGTATGATTAATAACTTTCGTTGTTGCCACACTGAAATAAGTACATATTTGTTTCAAAGAATACAGACATTTCCGCCCCTAAATTTCAAATGACGTAATTCGATCTAATGTTGTCAATTATTTCGCGATTTTGCGTGAACAGCTTCGCGTATTCAGAAAAAAATTGTAAAATTTCGAAAAAAATTCGATTAGGAATTTCGCAAAACACAGGTGTTTCTATGTATTATTATTATGCATTTATTTGTTTATTTATTTATTTTACAGCGAAGAAGCTAGAAAGAATTCTAAACTTAAATTTTCGTAGCTGAAAATGAAAGCTAAAGCCAATTTTTTTTTTTTTTTTAAACTTTTAATCTTCTAAAAAAGTTAGATTTAGCTACAAAAATGTTCAATTGGCAAAATTGAGTTTGGACGTCATTGGCGCATTTCATCTCTTCCTCCAAGTGATCCATGGATATGCATTGGATAAGAACTGCCACTGAGCACGTCAATAATGAGCATGGGAAGAGAGACAAAATTCAACTTTCCGAATGACCAAGGTACCGCAATGGGTACCAGAATATCTAAAACACCCGCTATGTATCGGCAGTCTGACTTTCACAAATTGCAGGAATGAAAAGTCACATTGCTGAATGCTACTCCAATTAATCAGCGTGCCACCAGTAGATTTTTGTAGTTGGACGCCACTGTAATTAGTAAAGGCGAATGACATTTGGCGAGTGGTTTCAGCATATGGTTGTCTCTCACGAGGGTGCTAGCGAACTGTGAAATCACATTACACAGCAGACTGTCGGATAATTGCAATTTATCACAAACTAATGTTTTCAATTCGTTTACGTGGTTGCCTTTAATTTACCTCTGATTGCATTACTTTTAAATGCAATTTTAACAAAAAGAATTGTTAAATTACGTTTTAACGTACGAAAGTGTAATTACGATTCGGACGAACGGTTTATTTGTTTTTAATATGGATTAACTGTTTTGTCATTAATTTGGTAATGGCGCTCCTGTGTATTTCCTTTGACTTTGTGGTTATGTGCATCATTTATGAGAACTTAAATTTAAATGTAGGTAGAGGGGAAACAGGCAGCATATAAAAACATTTTTGGGGTGAACCTATTTCTTTGAAGTACTGAATTTTAACTTGTTGAAATGTACCCAGATATACAAACACACACTTCAGAGCAGTTTGGGGCGGATCTGGAACACTGAACTGAGTGTAATATTCTAACTCCAGTATACTTGTCTTCATTGTTTCCTCGTCATAACCACGCTCCCACTCCTTGGAGGTGACACCCTTCCTTCCCTTCACTCTTCATATGCTCCCATTGTAAGATTATGCAAGTCATGTGATTTTTATTTTAACAGAGATTATTAGACTGGTATCAATTAGGCAGGTGGATTGTATGCTTTTCTCAGTTTACTGAAATTGATTAATAGCAGTGTATGCTATTTTCAACACTCTTAAACATGGTGACGGTCAATCTGTGAATGAGTCATGTCATCATTGACTTGTACTACGAATGCGGTTATTGCAGCCGTTCTCAGTACTCGATTCCTGAGAAGACTACATAAAATTGTAATTGCTGTCAACGTAACACAACTATGGCCTCCCACAAGGGCACGTGGATAAAGACGGGCATGCGCATTCGCCATTTTTGTTCCTTCACTTCGACGCGAGACGGTAACATAGGGCGATCAGTATGGTTTCAGCAGGGTGGCTGTGCAGCTTCGAATTATTCTAATTGTTTGGAAAATGCTTTTTGTTTCTCTGTGGACCTTGAAATCCGTAAAATATTGATAGTAAACTGACATTGTGAGAAATAAGACACCAATAAATACTTCAAAACTATGCAAAGCGGATTAAATAATTCGTAATTAAACACGATATTAACACATTGTAAATAGCAGGTTTCAAAACTTGTTTGTTTAGCGAAGAGTCCGACGAAACAACGTTTTGTTATTGATTTTTATTTATACATATATTGCTGATAAGAAACAGTATCAACATATAGAATAAAACAATATTAATTACTTTTAAAGGTGCATACTGTTTTTACAAATTACAATGGGTCATGCGGCTCCTACTTGTAAATCATGTTCGAAAGTACTGTGATGTTAAAATGCATAAACGTTTGTGAACTTACATCACAGCTATGTTGTAGTTTACTAACAAACTATCTTACCTCCAAATTGGACCCTTCTTATTCCCTATTGAAGGCAATCGGGTTAATTACTAAATTAGGTACTTTTTGCTGTAAGTCGCAAGTGAAAATCTTTTTAAACATCAACGTTGTTTTGTGTTAACTTATTGAAAAAACTAATTTTTAGTTTTATTTTGAAAAACAGCCAATTTGAAACAAATAAATAAATAAAAAGAAAAGAAAATTAGAGCAAATGGTTGGAAACGATTCAATTTGACAACACTACCAACAATTTTCATTGATCCACTCCTCTCTTATTCATAAATCTTTTATTGCCTCCTAGTTTATCATGGTAATGTACTTTCATATCTTGTGCATTGAAAAAGCATTTTATATGAATTTTGAAACATTTTGCTTAAAAAAAAAGCGCAGACCCGGGATTGTATTCTGATCAAATTTATCACATCAAATTCCAAAACGTAGAGTTACCGCAAAGCTATGGAAGTGCGATTGGAATCCAATAAAACTGATTGGTCCAATGCGAAAAAATTGCGCCGAATACACACCCAGATGGGCAAATTCCAACAAAATATATTTAACGATTTTTCAAGCTGTATTAAAGTAATTTATTATGACCAGATTAATTTTTAATCGACATTTTATTTACTTCTTGATGTGAGTATTAGATTGAAGCAAACGATATTTCAAAGAAATAGCAGCAAAGAACTCCGCCTTTGAGAAGCTCACGCTGTCGCCGCTTGGAACAAAGATGGCGGCGGAAGCTGGTGCCGCAGCAGAAGTTGATGCGCATGACCGTCTATATACAGGTGCCCTACCTCCGACGAATACGTCCCTCCAAATCTAATAGTTGTCAAATTGGCGAACTGGGATTTATAAGTCATACTAGCAGCTTACATGCCCGTGCTTCGCAACGGTTGTTAAAGAGGGACCTGTATATATCATGGTTTTTTACGGTTCCGGACCTAGGTCAACAAAAACAGAATCCTTGTTGGATCCCTCTGTCAATAAACTCAGTTCTCCTAGACAAGATGTCAAATTTAAGTAGAAGTCATTGTCGAAAAAGTGAAATTAATTTAAGTCCGTACTCTGGAAAGATGTAAATTCAATGTTAGGTTGTGTTCATAAAGTTAAAACTGCGGTGTAAAAATTGTCTAGGTTAAATTTTACTTGCAATGGCAGCGGTTTAGTATGTTAACGTTGCCAACGAAATATTCGCTTTAGGGGGATCATTAATATACTGATCGGAACAAAAATAATTATTTATTTCATTATCAACACAAAGAATTATTCCCCTCATTGTACGTGACTGATTTTTCAAAAAAGTATTCAACATCAATAGACTACACCGCTGCCGAAAGGAAATTCGTAGCCCTTGTTTCAGTGTATTACACCTTAGTTATGTAAATAAAAAACGCAGCATAGCAATGTTTTAGTTATTTGGTGTACTATGTAAGTAACAGCGCATCTATCGGATCTTTGGCATACTACACAGAAATTCAAGCGTAGCATACACCAGAAACTACAAATTACGATATCTTTTCTTCCCCTGGTCCGATTTTGATGAAATGAAACTTATATGTTGCCCCAAGGTTCTCTCAGTCGACCAATGAAACCCCTTATAGTACCTCCGTATAGTACTCTTGGAGATTTGCTGTACTACACCATACTTATAAGCATAGTATACACAAAAACTTTCCTTTCCCATCCTTACCCAAACAATTCGAGCTTGAGCTCCGCCTTTAATGACCACGATGTCGACGGAGCTTTAAACGCTAATATTCCTTCCTTCCTTCCTTCCTTCCTGAATATAAACAATATTTCTTGCGACTTTTCAAGTACCGTATATAATTCTGAAAACTTTCTGTGGAGAGCCCATGCTTGAGCAAGCGTATTAAAGATGTCCGTGTGAGAAACATGGAGATTTCAAATACACTCCGCAGTATTGAGTAGACTGGCCTGTGATTTATTATTCATAATAGAAAATGTACGTCCCACTGCAAACGGCAGTCTCTTAAAGCTAAAAGCCAGATCTGTCGGAAATAATGAGTATTCGTCGGATGTACTCTCTTACATTCTCTTCCTTTCCTTGTTATGTACATATTTATTACTTCTCCCTACAGCGGTATGCGCTTCACAGTTCAAAGTTGCTTCAAAGTTTTTAACAGCACTGTCATATTTATGGAATTTCCTTAAGCTCACTGGAATAGGGGAGTGCCTTGGCAGTAAATAAGAAATGTAATAAACCGTGATGCCAGATGTGAAAAGTTTTTACCCGTCGCAGTATATATGATCTCATATTTTCTGAGTTATAAGTTGTATAAGTGAATAATATTTCAGGTATAGATTCATTTGTATAGGTGCTGTATGTCTGAAAAAATCTGTTTCGAATGTAATTAGTAGTAAATAAGTAATAGATTAAAACTTGGAGCGTGATGGGGCGGTTTTCCATGAACGTTACTGTTTATGTGCTCGTTTATCATGAACTATATGTCTTACTGTGACACAATTTAGAAGGTACATTAAACTATATTTGTGTGTATACTGTTTGTAAAATTTCCTGCAGGTACAATATGTAGTGTAGAAATTATAAATTTCAACGTTATACCGAATGCTGTATTTTACTCCGTGAACAGCGGAAAAGTAGTAACCGAGAAACTTTTTTTCTTTCATCATTTTCCTATGGCTGTCAGCGAGAAAATGTTTCCTAAACGTTTGAAATTATGTTTAAGGTTTGTTGCAAGTCGCTAAGTGCTCTCCTTCTCAAATAGTGGACTGATGAAATCACAGTATCAAGTGCCGCAAGACGGGGAAGTTTTCATTGTTTATGACGTCATATCTCCTGAACTATCGGCCCTATCGCAAAATCGTTTCTTGACTGAGGTCTACTACCTATAAACTACATTCCTGACAAATTTAAGCTTGATAGGCGAAGTAGTTTTCGAGATTTCGTGTTTAGTCAGTGAGTGAGTTACTTCACAGAAATGTTTTATGGCCAAGCAGTCACATATTATCTCCAAAAGTTGCGAGTGGTTTGTTTTCGAAACTACTATTCCATTTTAACAGGTGCCAACGTTTACAGATTCTGAAGAACGATAAACAAGGTGTATCACATTCCAGAAAAGAATACATGGTTTGCAGTTGACGTCTGTAGCTGTCTCCTTCGTTAAGTGGAAAATACAGGGTGAGCACAAAGTCTTGCCCTGATTATATAAATTTATAACAGAATAATCGTTTGACATAATAATGTACATTTGATTCCGTTACAGAGGTTAGTGTTACTAGCTTTTTTTAAAGACCTTTTACGTTAGTAAACCTCAGCGTGTGCCCCCTTGGTAGCTCGGAGAATGTCGAAGTGGTATTCCAGTTCCCGCCAGGTGTTTTGTAACATGTGTTCTGTCACAGTAACCGCATCAGCTTGTATCCTTGCCTTCAGTTCGCCGTCAGCAAATGGTGTGACGAAGGCTCTGTCATTGATTCTGCCCCAGAAAGAAAAAAGTCAAGGGGCATAATGTCTGGAGAGTGGGGTGGCAAGGGTGTTGGAGCATCCCTTCCAATCCACAGATCCGGAAATGTTTCATCCAAGACATCATGCTCTATCAAAGCCTATGGGCGAGGGGAATAGTGAGCCATCTTGCTGGAATGTTATCCGTGGTTAATGTTCTTCTGACTGTGGGGCCGCGGTGGAGTAGCCGAGCGGTCTAAGGCGTCTCGCTGCGGAGCGCGTGGTTGCTCGCCGTCGGAGGTTCGAGTCCTTCCTGGGGCATGGGTGAGTGTGTGTGTGTGTGTGTGTGTGTGTGTGTGTGTGTGTGTGTGTCTGTGTGTGTGTGTGTGTTGTCCTTAGGTTAGTTTACCTTAGTTTAAGTAGTTTGTAAGCTACAGACTGATAATCACGCAGCATGTTTACAACTGCGTTCACGGGCGCTGGGCGGGCGTGGCGTGCTGCTCCGCCGACTTGTACAGGCTTGTGAACATGGGTTTATTTTGTATCTTCAGAGACCACCACTTCTAATAAAGGCTACAAGGAAATCCAAAATTTCCAGAAACATAGAAACACAGAAAAACAACTTACGGTGTCACAAAACGGGGAGCGCATTATAATCTGAAGATGTCCTGCTAAGGAGCGACACGCGTCATTAATTAAAGAATAAAACAATTTGCAATAAAGACGGTTTTTTTCTGAAAGAATGTTTATTCTCTCTGATTGCTGTACACCATGGACTGGAAATCATTATTGTCTAAAAACCTTGTTATGCATGAGGTCGCACCAAATTCAAAATGTGGAAATGTTTGTAAATCTATCGGACCAAACTGCGTGGTCATCAGACCGTAGCTCACAAACTACTGAAACTAAGGTAAACTAACCTAAGGACAAAACACACACACACACACATACACACATACACACACACACACACACACACACACACATGCCCCTTGGAGGACTCGAACCTCCGACGGCGAGCAACCGCGCGCTCTGCTGCGAGGCGCCTTACTCCAGTCGGCTAACTCGACTGCGGCCCGCACCAAACATCCACTTTTTTCGCTATCTCGCTGTAACCGTACAGTAGCATGTGGAGACTCTGAACCCCACATAAGGACATGAAAGGTGGCTTCATCGGTAAAGCCTATGCGATTTAAGTAGTCGTTAGCGCCATCAAGACTGTTGAAAATCTCAGTTGCGAATTCTGCGCGTGTTAGCAAATCATTTGGTTGCAAGGCCTGCACGATTTGCACTTTCTAAGGGTGTAACCTAAGCCTTTCATGAAAAATCTTCGCCACACTTGCTTGTGGTATTTGAAGTTCACGTGGCGGCGGCGAATTAGCCGTGCGTACTGGAGCACTGTGTTGCGGTGCGCGCGGCCGTCCGCCGTCGGGGGTTCGAATCCGCCGATGGGCATGGATGTTTGTGTCGTCTTTAGTATAAGGTACTTCATAAGCAGTTTGTAAGTTTAGGGACTGATGACACCGCAGTTAAGTCCCTTAAGATTTACAAACATTTGAACTGTTTGAAGTTCACGTGTTACTTGACGAGTTGATTTAGATGGACTCCGCTGAAACGAGTGCCGAACACGATCAACGCCGCGGTGGAGTAGCCGAGCGGTCTAAAGCGTCTCGTTGCGGAGCGCGCGATTGTTCACTGTGGAGGTTCGAGTCCTCCCTGGGGCATGGGTGTGTGTGTGTGTTGTCCTTAGGTTAGCTTAACTAGGTTTAAGTATTTTGTAAGTTACGGACTGATGACCACGCAGTTTGGTCCGATAGATTTACATACATTTGAACATTTTTTGAACACGATCAACAGTTGCATCACTAACACGAGGCCTGCCACTTCGAGGACGATTTTCAACGATGTCTATTTCGTTAATCTATGCATACCATCGCTTTATTGATTTGACGTCAGGAGAGCTGTGGCCATAAGAAGCCCGTAATTTACGCTGAACACTGATGGGCGATTTTGTTTCGTGAAACCAATGCACATAATACGCTTTCTCCTGCTTCGACACCTTTTCGCCAGCAACTAACGTGACCTAACAGACCGCGTCTATGTTGTGGAGCACTAGCGTCGTTTGTTGGCCATAACAACTTCATAGGTGCCACTAGGCACAATGGCATATAGATGCGGTGTGAGGAGATGTAACAATGGAAAAGGTTTCATGTTTGTTTCTCAGTGCTGACAACACACCTCATTCAGTTTTCAGACGAGGCCTTGTTCCATTTACAAGGGTAAGTTAATTCTCAAAACTTTCGACATGGGAGTGCCGAAAGACCAAAACAGCTTCACGAGGAGCCCCTTTACGACCAGAAAATAGGAGTGTGTTTTGCAGTTAGTGGTGAAAGAATAAGAGGCCTACTTTTTTAGTGACACGATTAACAGTGAAATATATTTGGAAAACATTTTGCAACCGTTTTTTAATGCATTTAGTGAAAGAGAACGAAGCTTTGCGTTTTTTCAGCAAGATTCACCGATGTTCATACAGCCAATGTTTCTTTGCACGCAGTTCGTGAAGTGTTTCATGACAGAGTCATCAGCAACAATATCTGGCCCGCTCGAAGTCCCGATTTAATCTCGTGTGATTTCTATCTGTACTAAAGGATAATGTCTAACCAACAAATCCACATACGTTACAGGAACTCAAGGAACGAGTCTATTAATTCCATTTTTGAAAGAGAATTACAACGTGTGATTAGCAATTTCTTGAGTAGATGTCAGAAATGCCTCGATAACAATGACAAACAGTTCCAGCATCTTGTTGCATGACGTGGATGAGTACAAAATTTACCTGGACGTATTTTAAATTTAGTACTAAATGGGCGCCGCGGCATCTAATCGCCGGGCAACGGAGCGATCGCTTCCTGGCATCTGGTGCGCCGCGCGTGCGGTCATCTCATAAATGGGACACCCTCTATCGATGAAAGGAGAAAATATAAAAATGCAGTAAATGAAACAGACAAAATGGAGTACAGACGACTAAGAAATGAGATTGACAGAAAGTGCAAAATGGCTAAGCAGGAGTGGCTAGAAGGTAAATGCAAGGGTGTAGATGAATGTATAAATAGGGGAAAAATATATACTGCCTACAGGAAAATAAAAGAGACATATGAAGATAAGAAAAACAGCTCTATGAATATCCAGGACTCTGATGGAAAACCAGTTCTCAGCAAAGAAGGGAAAGCTGAAAGGTGGAAAGAGTACTTAGAGGAAGTAAAGAGGAAGTAGATCAAGATGAAATAGGAGATACTATACTGAGAGATGAATTTGACAGAGCACTGAAAGACCTAAGTCGAAACAAGGCCCCTGGAGTAGATGATATTCCCTCAGAGCTACTGAAGTCTCTGGGAGAACCAGCCATGACAAAATTGTTTCACCTGGTGTGTAAGAAGTATGAGACAGGTGAAGTACCCTCAGACTTTAAGAAAAATGTTATAATCTCCATTCCAAAGAAAGAAGGTGCAGTCAGGTGTGTAAACTACAGAACTACCGGTTTAATAAGTCATGGTTGCAAAATTTTAACACGAATTATGTACAGAGGGATGGAGAAGCTGGTAGAAGCCGACCTCGAGGAAGATCAGTTTGGGTTCAGGAGAAATGTAGGAACACGGGAGGCAATACTCACCTTACGGCTTATCTTAGAAGATAGATTAAGAAAAGGCAAACCTACATTTCTAGCTTTTGTAGATTTGGAGAAGGGTTTTAACAATGTTGATCGGAATAAACGCTTTCAAGTCCTGAAGCAAGCAGGAGTAAAATATAGGGAGCGTAAGGTTATTTACATCTGGTACAAAAACCAGACAGCGGTTGTTAGAGTTGAAGGGCATGAAGGGATGCAGTGGTTGGAACGGGAGTAAGACAAGGTTGTAGCCTTTCTCCAATATTATTCAATTTGTACATTGAGCAAGCTATAAAGGAAAGCAAGGAGAAATGTGGTGAAGGAATTAAAGTTCAGGGGGAAGAATTAAAATCATTGCGTTCTGCCGACGACATAGTAATTCTGTCAGATACAGCAAAGGACCTGGAAGAGCAATTAAACGGAATGGACAATTTGTTGAAAGGTTCATATAAGGTGAATATTAACAAAAGCAAAACTAGGGTAATGGAGTGCACTCTAAGAAAATCAGGCGATGCTGAAGAAATTAGATTAGGTAACGAAGCAATAAAGGAGGTAGATGAGTTTTGTTACTTGGGCAGTAAAATAACAAATGATGGTCGCAGTACAGAGGATATATGCAGAATGGCAATGCGTAGAAAAGCGTTAACATCGAATATTGATTTAAGCCTAAGGAAGTTCTTTCTGAAGGCATTTGTGTGGAGTGTTGCCTTGTATGGGAGTGAAACATGGACGATAAGCAATGCGGAAAGGAAGAGGATAGAGGTTTTTGAAATGTGGTGCTACAGAAGAATGCTGAAGATTAGGTGGGTGGATCGCGTAACTGAATAGAATTGGGGAGAAAAGAAATTTCTCGCATATCTTGACTAAAAGAAGGGATAGATTGGTAGGGCACATTCTTAGACATCAAGGAATTGTGAATTGGGCGTTGGAGGGAAGTGTGTGGGGTAAAAACCGCAGAGGAAGACCAAGAGATGGATACAGTAAGCAGATTCAGACAGATGTAGGTTGCCGTTCTTATGTGGAGATGAAGGGGCTTGCTCAGGATAGGGTATTGTGGAGAGCTGCATCAAACCAGTCTTCGGACTGAAGACCACAACAACAACCCATTAGCTGTGACTCAGTGGTACAGTGGTGCCGGCGCGGTAGGACAGCGTGTTCGATAAAACGGTTAGTTGCCCTTTGTAATGAAAAACTGAGCAAAGATCTCATAGATAAGTAATGAAAAAAATTTATCCTATGATGGTATAGAAACGATAAAGAAAAGTGAAGTGCCTGATTACAAATGTAAAGGTTGCCGGTTATCTATTACGTAGTACTTCTTCCAGCTCTGAGAATGTCTGTCGACGAGAAACATAACGCAGATAGGCGGCGTAGGTCCTTCAGGCATAGTACGCGGAGTAAGGAGGAAAGAAAGAAAAAAAAAGTTCAAATGTTTGCCGAGCTTATGGGACTTAACTACTTGGTCATCAGTCCCTAAGCTTACAAACTACTTATGAACTAGCTAATACTAAGGACGGCACAAATATCCATGCCCGATGGGGGATTCGAACCCCCGACCGTAGTGGCCGTGCAGACCGTGACTGGCGCGCCTCAGTCCCCTCGGCACCACAGCCGGCGGAACGAAAGAGGTCATCTAGCCGACAGTACGCGGAACAATCGTTACTGGTGCTTACACCAGGGGGACAAGCATCAGCAGAAAACTCTTTTGCCGCCGTTAGGAAATCACGAAGGAAACGGAAATGCAAGGAGAGAGAAGTCAGAAAAAGGAAAGAGCGGTCGCAGTTACGGGAAACAATCTAGAAAGTAAAATTGAATTTTATCGGGATTCGGAATCAATGTTAAACTGCCTCTCTATAACGGGCTAGTGAGTCAGCTCAAACCTCGGATGTTGGCTACGGAACCTCGCCTGCAGCAGGTCCATGATTAGTAAAGCATTGTGGTGCTCAATCTTCGTTTTGAACTGCTGTACGTAGGAGATATGCACGAGTTACAGGACGTAAGAAGTTTTGTATACAAAAACCGTTATCTGAAACAGATTATTTTCTTATGGTTACCTGGAATGTTACGCCAATGGAGAGAGATCTGTTTAAATGTTAATAAAGATACACCTTCTTTAGATTGAACGCTAAGATCGCTGATAAAACATATTTATTTTCCCTTACCGGGTTCAGTGATTTAAATCATCATCCTTAGAATGGCTTACAAGGTCTTCACTTAGGAGCACATGTGAAACAAAAAGTTTCTGATTGAGATATAAAATGAAGAAAAAAGCATGGTTAACATGTTAAAAAATACGTCACAAGAACGGATTGTCATATTAAATTAAAAGGTAAAATGTGACTACAGTAACCAAAATGGATCATCACATTTTACCTTTTAATTTAATATGACAATTCGTTTTTGTGGCGTATTTTTTAACTTATTAACCATGCTTTTGTATTCATTTTATATTTCAACGAGAAACTTTTTATTTCTCTTGTGCTCCTAAGTGAAGACATTGCAAATCATTTCGAAGATGCTTCTGTGAAGTTTGGAAAGGAGGAGGTATTGGCAATAGTAAAGTTGTGAGGACGGACCGTGTAGCGTGACGGGATAGCTCAGTCGGTAGAGCACTTGCCCGCGAAAGGTAATGGTCACAGGTTCGAATCCCGGTTCCGGCACACAATTTTAATCTGCCTGGGAGGTGCATTCTGAAGATGATGATTTAAATAATTAAAACCGGTCAAGGAAAATATGCATATTTTATCAGCATTCTTGGCATAACGACCTAAGTGCAGTTTTAATAAGATTATTGTTTCCTTAACCTAGTTAGAAGGCAGTCTGCATTGCATTCTTGTCTAGATTAGGATTATGGTACGAGTTATTGTAAATTAAATGGTAGTGCTGCAGCTAAGCCGGATAGGTCACAATTTTTATTTTTTTTGCAAGTCACACATCAAGCATAGTATGATCTTAATGACGCGTATCGGACATTTTCATCATCAGAATTACACCTGTTTTGTGGTGACAGCTACACGTTTACAGATGCAGGTACATAGTTTCTGAAAAAGTTGTTCGTTATACACACATACGAGGCGCGTCCAGAATGTAAGTTCCGTTTGGGTACAGATACAGAAAAAAATATTGAGTGTACAAAAATCTACATCTGTTAAACTACTTTTCTACATAGCTTCCGAAATTTTGTAGGCAATTGTCATAGCATGGCACGAGGTTTTGTGTGCCTTTTTCATAGAATGTTGCCGCCTGTGTATTCAACCATGTGGTAACATGATCTTTCAGTTCGTCATCATCGTTGAAGTGTTGTTCACCAAGGACAGATTTTAGGTGTAAGAAGAGGATTACTGTCAAAAGATTTTTTTTTTCACAATAATGCCTGACCTCACACACCGAATGTGACCAAATAAATCTTACGGAAATTTCAATAGGACTTGTTTGATCATCCTCCATACAGCTCAGACCTCTCTCCTAGCGACTTTAATCTCTTCTTACCCCTAAAATCTGTCCTTGGTGGTCAACACTTTAACGATGATAAAGAGCTGTTACCACATGGTTGAATACACAGGCGGCAACCTTCTGTGAAGGATGCATGCAAAAACTTGTGGCACGCTATGACAAGTGCGTACAAAATTTCGGCAATTAAGTGGAAAAGTAGTTTAAGAGGTGTAGAATTTTGTGCAATAAAAATTTCTTCTGTATCTGTGTACAATTTCATTTTATTACCAAACGGAACTTACTTTTTGGACGCGCCTCGTATTTGTAGTCTTCGTGTGTATAACGAACAAAGTTTTCAAAACCTATGTACCTGCATCTGTATACATGTGGATGTTGTCAAAAACAGATGTAAATCGGATTATGGAAATGTCCCAAACGCGTCGTTAAAATCACACTCTGCTTGAAGTGTGACCTGTAAAAGAAAAAAAATTGCGACCTATCCAGCTCATCTGCGGCACTAACAATTAATTTGATCTCGGTCGCCTGCCTCTTTCACGACCTCATGTCGCATTTACGAAGGTCTGTTTTTTTTTCTTGTTTTCAACGTCAGACTACACAGCGTAGAGACGAGACGAGTGGCAGATGAACGGTGTGCACAGTGACGATTGTGCACCTCTCACCAAACTCTCTGTTGTTGCCGCGTTCCTGACTTCATTCTGTGCCGAGATGCAGTTACATAAACAGGTCCGCATTGATCAATTCTCCCGTCAAGTGAGAGTTACGAAACGTTATTCGTTTTTTGCAAACATAAGGGAACAGTGCAGCAAAAAACCATCGAAGACTGAGCCAAGTGTATGGAAATAGCTTTATGAGTGAAGGAGTCGTGCGTGAATGATATGCACGATGCAGGAGGTCAGGGTCGCATTCTGTCGCTACAGATGACCTTCTTCAACGAGTTGAAAAAGTGGTATGAGAAAACCACAGGTACACGATAAGGATTTTTCAGAGGTGTTCCGAACTAACGATGAGCTTCAAGACGATGTGATGCCTCATTTAAAGTAATTGGCGGCAACATTTTATGAAGAAGGTATTGGAAAGCTTGTCCACAGGTAAAACAAATGCCTTAATCTTCAATACATTTCATTCCATTCCATGATGGTGGTGGAGGTGGGGGCTGGTTCAGCAACAGTGTTGAATAATTAAAAAATGTTCAGTCTCTGTTGCAATATTTTATTATCCAATAACGCGTTTCGCGCTGTTAGCGCATCGTCAGACTGGAAAAAGACAAATGTTTTGTTACAGTCCGTGTACCTGGCGGGCAGCGAATCCAATGTGGCTGAAGTGAGTAAATTTGACAATTCAGACTTACTTGGGCGGAGATGGAGCCACAGAGCTATCTATAGCTGTGTAGGAGGAATCTTAACAATTGTTGTCATTGGGCGCCTGCAAAGAGGTAAACGTACAAAGTACGTAAGGGTTATTTGAACTAGAATGACTAGGGACTAAAGGGGTGTGGTATGGAAATTAATGGAACGCTTTTAAATGATAAAACTCACCATAGCAGCAGAGGAGTCGCTGTTGCGGCATCATGTTATCCATCTTTTTCCAAAATGACCCCCCTTCTGACAATTCACAACATCTTTCTCCCGACCCACCCTCAGGCCTCTAATAATTTCGTTTTCATTCATTTATTATTGTTTCATACCAACATGTATCATTTCACAAGATTCATTCCCCCACGTCACAAACATACCTAATAATACCAAGCTACCGCTTGGCAAGCCGCTCATTCTCGCAGGCGTAACTCTGCCCATACCGCTCTGTTTAACGGTCGCATATGTTCCGCAATTATTAAAAATACTACCAGTTGTAAACGTGGACCTGCTGCGACAGCGACTCCTCTGCTGTTATGGTGAGTTTTGTCATATAAAAGCGTTCCATTAATTTCCATACCACACCTCTTTAGTCCCTAGTCATTCTAGTTCAAATAACCTTTACGTACTTTGTACGTTTACCTCTTTGCAGGCGCCCAATGACAACAATTGTTAAGATTCCTCGTACACAGCTATAGATAGCAAATTTACTCACCTTAGCCACATTGGATTCGCTGCCCGACAGGTACACGGACTGTAACAAAACATTTGTCTTCTTCCAGTCTGACGATGCGCTAACAGCGCGAAACGCGTTATTGGATAAAAAATATTGCAACAGAGACTGAAAAATTTTTAACATTAATCTTCAAGATGTTTACGTTTAAAAGTAGCCATAAGTGTATATACCAGTCGGTAGTAAAATATTTGTTCTCATCCATTTGTCTTTCATTTATGCCCTATGGGAGTGCGAAAAAACTGTCCTCGTCCAATAGTTGCTGTAAATTTGGGCGTCAACTTTGGTTGTTGTCGGCGTATGCGAGGACATCTCTGACTGTAGTGACGTATGATGGACGCACCAGTCAGTGAGCGGACGCTGCATACATCCTATCCACGGATCGGTTCTGCAGAACGGTGGGGGCTTTTATCGTCACTGCTCCCAAATGGCTTCAGAGGGGGTGGGAGGGAAAAGGGGGAGAGGGGAGTTTGGGGAGGGAGGAGGAGTGTTGGGAGAAATCGAGGGAGGGGACTGAACCGACCCACTCTCCGGTAAGTAACGGCAGTCCTGGCTCCCTTATCGTTATCGCGCCGATGGCGTCGGAGGCAACTTTATCGAACTCTAGCGCAGGCGACGGCACGGGGCACCAATCAAAGATTTTGGCTGTGTTTTATCAGAAGACGCGAGGACGAGGGAGAGGTCTCGGGGAGGATGTGGGGGGGGGGGCAGGAGGGTGGGACGTGAGTGTGGTATGGAGGAATAGGAGTAGCGGGGAGGGGAGAGGAGGGGCTAGGGGTTAGCGTCGAGGAGTGGTGAGGTGAGGGGAGGGGAGAGGGGCAGACATTATGGGCTGGCGGCGCGCCCGCTGGCAAGGGCGGTGCCATTAGCGGCCGTGTGACGGTTTAGCTAAAAGCCGGTGTCACCGCCTGCTTTATGCAGCGCCCAACCCGGCCCGGCGCGGCCCCGCGCTCGCCATAAACAAGGCGCTTCGACACGGCCGGATTCGTACTGCGGTGGCAGCCGCGGCCGAGGCGCGACTCGACACAGACACTGGCTGGCTGGCGCGTGTTGCGGCAGCCTGGGAGGGCGGCAACCACTGCGACAGGGGAGCGCCGCGGGTTGCGCGCAGACAGGCGCACTGCAGCACGCCGCGCCGCCTTCTGCTAGTTGCGGCCGCTGATGCCGTGCTACAGAACACCGTGAATATCGCTCTAAGAATGTGCGATTCCTCTGCGGACGGCAGCCAAAATCGCACAAACATAATGCCACACAGTTTCGTATCTACATCTAAATATTTATTTATTTTTTACTTAATTATTTATCGTGTGCTATACAGGTTGTTACAAATAGGTACGGCGAAACTTTCAGGAAACATTCCTCACACACAAAGAAACAAAAATCAAATCAAACTTACAAACTACTTATGAACTAGCTAACACTAAGGATGTCATAAATATCCATGCCCGAGGGGGGGATTCGAACCTCCGACCGTAGTGGCCGTGCAGACCGTGGCTGACGCGCCTCAGTCCCCTCGGCCACCGCGGCCGGCCACAAAGAAACAAAATATGTAATGTGGACATGTGTGCGGAAACGCTTAATTTCCATGTTAGCCGGCCGCGGTGGCCGAGGGGACTGAGGCGCTCCAGTCACGGTCTGCACGGCTACTACGGTCGGGGGTTCGAATCCCCCCTCGGGCATGGATATTTGTGCCGTCCTTAGTTGTAAGTAGTTCATAAGTAGTTTGTAAGTTTAGGGATTGATGACCCCGTAGTTACGTCCCATAAGCTGTACAAACATTTGATTTTACTAGAATATGTGACTTTACAAGTTCGTGGTTCATGCACGATGGAGCTCCTGCACATTTCAGTCCACGTGTTCGTACGCTTCTCAGCAACAGATTCGGTGACCGATGGATTGGTAGAGGCGGACCAATTCCATGGCCTCCACGCTCTCCTGACCTCAACCCTCTTCACTTTCATTTATGGGAGCATTTGAAAGCTTTGTCTACGCAACCCCGGTACCAAATATAGAGACACTTCGTGCTCGTATTGTGGACGGCTGTGATACAATACGCCATTCTCCAGGGCTGCATCAGCACATCAGGGATTCCATGCGACGGAGGGTCGATGCATGTATCCTCGCTGACGGAGGACATTTTGAACATTTCCTGTAACAAAGTGTTTGAAGTCACGCTAGTACGTTCTGTTGCTGTGTGTTTCCATTCCATGATTAATGTGATTTGAAGAGAAGAAAGAAAATGAGCTCTAACATGGAAATTAAGCGTTTCCGGACACATGTTCACATACATTATCTTTTTTTGTGTGTGAGGATTGTTTCTTGCAAGTTTGGTCGTAACACCTTGTATACATGATTCAGTACAGATTTACATTGGTAATCGTCTGTGGCGGTGCCAGGAAAAAAATCACTTGTCTCAGTGGTCATTCTTGTGTGATGTGCTTCACTTTTCCTCTCAGCACCACAGTCGCAGCAGAATGATGACTTTTTCCGCCATGTATACAGTACATCTGCACACACACATCATGGTTGGTCCGGATCCGAATTAACTTGGACCATACTTTCCGAAGTTGTTCAAAGTCAGGAATTTTTCAGTTCAATTCAATTTAATTTATTGTCATAATATTCAGACGCGTTACCTAGAAACTCAAAACAGGTCGTACATAATCATTTTACATTGCCTCATACAGTGTTTTATAAATGTCAGTGTAGCTATTACTCACGTTAACTACAATCATTTACAATACTAATGCAAATAAAATTGAAGAAATTTAAAAGTATTGAAAATTTACAGAGAAAAGTAAAAAAAAATAATTAAAAAAAAATTTTAGTCTTGAAGTACAATAAATTGTTCCTTGGCTTAAGTAGAAGTCTTCCAGACGAATTGCCAAAATAAGTTCCTGGTAGCCTCGGAAGGATTCGTGGTTTAGCAACTACCAAGGGCAATAACTACTTATAGACCTACTCGAACTACACTGTTGTTGTTGTGTTGTTGTGGTCTTCAGTCCGGAGACTGGTTTGATGCAGCTCTCCACAATACCCTTTACCGAGCAGCTCTTCAACTCCACATAAGAACGGCAACCTACATCTGTCAGAATCTGCTTATTGTATCCATCTCTTGGTCTTCCTCTGCGATTTTTACCACACACATTTCCAACGCTAAATTCACAATTCCTTGATGTCTAAGAATGTACCCTACCAATAGATCCCTTCTTTTAGTCAAGGTATGCCAGAAATTCCTTTTCTACCCAATTCTGTTCAGTACCTCCTCAATCGTTATGCGATTCACCCACCTAATCTTCAGCATTCTTCTGTATCACCACATTTCAAAAGCCTCTATCCTCTTCCTGTCCGCACTGTTTATCGTCCATGTTTCACTCCCATACAAGGCAACACTTCACACAAAAGCCTTCAGAAAGGACTTCATTAAGCTTAAATTAATAGTCGATGTTAACAAATTTCTCTTTTTCAAAAACGCTTTTCTTCCTATTGCCATTCTGCATTTTATATCCTCTGTACTGCGACCATCATTTGTTAGTTTACTGCCCAAGTAACAAAACTCGTCTACCTCCTTCATTGTTTCGTTACCTAATCTAATTCCTTCGGCATCACCTGATTTTCTTAGACTGCACTCGATTACCCCAGTTTTGCTCTTGTTAATGTTCATCTTATATCCACCATTCAACACACTGTCCATTTCTTTCAACTGCTCTTCCAGGTCCTTTGCTGACATAATTACTATGTCGTCGGCAAAATGCAATGTTTTTAATTCTTCCCCCTGAACTTTAATTCCTTCTCCAAATTTCTCCTTGCTTTCCTTTATAGCTTTCTCAATGTACAAATTGAATAACAATGTAGAAAGACTACAACCCTGTCTTACTCCCTTCCCAACCACCGCATCCGTTTCATGCCCTTCAACTCTGACAACCGCTGTCTGGTTTTTGTGCAAGTTGTAAATAACCTTACGCTCCCTATATTTTAGCACTGTTTCCTTCAGAACTTGAAAGAGTTTATTTCAATCAACATTGTCAAAAGTCTTCTCCACATCTACAAAAGCTAGATATGTAGGTTTGCCTTTTCTTAATCTATCTTCTAGGATAAGCCGTAAAGTGAGTATTGCCTCCAGTGTTCCTACATTTCTCACTGTCTCAGTGGGCATTCTTGTGTGATGGTGTGATGTGCTCAGCACCACAGTCGCAGCAGAATGATGACTTTTTCCGCCATTTATACAGTAGATCTGCACACACACATCATGGTAAGTCCGAATCCGAATTAACTTGGACCATACTTTCCGAAGTTGTGCAAAGCCAGGACTTTTTCAGTTCGATTCAATTTAATTTATTATCATAATATTCAGACCTGTTACCTTTAATCATTTTACATTGTCACATACACTGTTTTATAAATGTAAATGTAGTTATTACTCACGTTAACTGCACTCATTTGCAATACTAATGCAAATAAAATTAAAGAAATTTAAAAGTATTGAAAATTTACAGAGAAAAGAGAGGAAATTATTCTTGAAATACAGTAAATTGTTCCTTGCCTTCAGTAGAAGTCTTCCACACGAATGGCCAAAATATGTTCCTGGCAGCTTCGGAAGAATTCGAGGTTTACTAACTAATAAGGACAATAACTGCTTATAGACCTACTCCAACTACACTATTCTACAATATCCCCAAAGGCATATGCGTGCCTCGGCAAAAGTCCTCGAGCTTGCACATATCCGTGTGACTAGCTAAGCAGTTTCTTTTTAATTTTACAGTCTTCATTTTTATTTTTTTAAATTTTTTTATTTGTTGGCTATTTTTGTTTATATTTTATTTGGTCTATAGGGATTTTTGGCATTAGGATCGCCAATGTGGAGTTATAAACAGAAAGTTAACGCATGACATATTTAAAGATTCTGCTGGAGCAAATTGTTTCCATTCATTAAACCATCTCTCAATCAGGTTGAAACTGTCGGCTAAAAGGTTCTCCGCCACATCAGCAAGAGATAACCGTTTCCTCCGGTTAACAGCCCGTCGAGAATGGAGGCTGAATGCAACTCAGCGGTAACGCACCATCCAGGTACCAACAGGATGCGCAATATCAACACAAACAGTCCGAAATCGCCTTCGGGGATGTGGACTTTACGAACGTAGGCCTATGATGCGTATCCTATTAAAACTACGTAACCGTTTATCCCGCAGATACTGGGCTAAGTAACACTAAGATTGTAGTCGTAACGAATGGCGCTGGGTTGTACACGGATGAGTCAGGATTTTGAGTTTAGCCAGAGAATCGTCGTTCTCTGAACTGGAGAGATCGTGGGACCCTAACAACCCTGAATATGCACGGGAGAAATCACCTCACCATGGTGGTGGATGAATGGTGTAGGAATCAGTATTTATGGACGTACGGATCTCTATGACGTTTAGAGTGGCGCTTTGGCAGCTCAGAGGTATAGAGATTACTTCGACATTTTGTTGTGTGCTATGCTGGTGCCATAGCATATGGGTTCCTTCTGGTGAACGATAACGCTCGTCCCCAAAGAGCTGCTCTAGTGGACATCGTGCTATAAGCTGAGGGCCACCTTGTTCACCGCACTCAAACACGATTGAGCATGTCTGGGATGCACTTGGCAGACGCTCTGTAGCCAGACCAACACCTCCCACACCGATTTCAGAGGTGGATATTCCACTAATGGACTAATATATAATACCCCCCAAGAGCTGATTCATAACCTCATACTGTCCATGCCACGCAGGTGTGCGGCTGTAGTGGCCGTCCGAGATGATCACACACCATATTACTATTAGAGGCCAACGAGAATGACTTTCTCACAATATTTGTCACCCCCTGGTGTCTCGCTCTATGTAAATGCCATGTAATCCTCAAATAAAATCTTGAGAAAGTCGTACTGTATCACATATAAATTACAATCGTAACCAACATCTGAATAAAATACGTTACCATATGTATACGGGGTATGATGTCTCACCTGATCCCCTAATTGTTTTGAGTAGCTGTGTTCAAGATTGAGAATAGTTCGTAATTGCATTTGAATGGAACAAAGATTTTTCGAAGCCACAGTATCATTTACGAAGTAACAAATTAAGAAAAAGGTTTTGTATGGCCTGTCTATGCCATAAACACACTACTTCTGGACCGGTAAAGTTGATGTATTGTTATTCAGTTGATTGCGTAGGATCACTGTAGGTACTGTATGAAGTCTCACCATGGCGCGAAGATAATACTAACGGCAGGGCCTCCATCCAGATAAAACTAACAGAATACACTACTAGAGGCGCTGCAACTTCTCTTGCACAAGTGGGCAGCAGCTCCCAGCAAACAATGTGACATTTGAAACTTCCTGGCAGATTAGCACAGTCGGTAGTGCGCTTGCCCGCGAAAGTCAAAGGTCCCAGGTTCGAGTCCCGGTTCCGGCACACAATTTTAATCTTCCAGGAAGTTTCGTATCAGCGCACTCCGCTGCAGAGTGAAGTTTCTTTCTGGAATGTGACATTTACTTGGAGGGTGCAGTTTCGTAAAGTCGCAGCGTATGAAGGTTCTGTCGTCCATGGTTTCCATGTCACGGCGAAAGCGGCATAGCTTTTCGCATCTGAGGATGGCGGCTTAGTGGACCGCAGAAATATTGTGTATAGGTTAAAGTTTCATCTGGATGGAGGCCCGAAATGAATCTGGACAATTAATACGCCGGGAAAGCCTACATATCAAATATTAAATGCTGATCATAGACGGATTGTTGCTTTACACAAACAAGGAGTTCAGCCAAAAGTATTTTCAGGTAAAGTAAAACAATATTTTATCATCCGACATATTTTCGGTCAGGAGTGACACTGTATATGGTTAATTTATTTTCTAGACAAGTGGGTAATATTATCATAAGCCCGCGGTCACTTTTGTATTGATTTGTGTGGCTCCTAAATCGTTTAGAAAAATAAGGAACAGTAGGGGGCCCCCTAAAACTTCCTTGGGGAACGCCAGATATCACTTCCGTTTTACTCGATGACTTTCTGCAAGCAAACAGTGCTATTGACAACTTTAAAACAACTTTGACAATGAAGCACACACGGCTGTAGGCGAAAGAAAATGTTCAAATAATATATGGTAATATTTCGTCACATTTGCGTTCTGTTCTTGGGTATGGGTATGTCAAAAAGAAAACATATTTTACGTGTTAGTAGCCGGCCGCAGTGGCCGCGGGGACTGAGGCGCTTCAGTCACGGTCTGCACGGCCACGACGGTCGGGGGTTCGAATCCCCCCTCGGGCATGGATATTTGTGCCGTCCTAGTTCGTAAGTAGTTCATAAGTAGTTTGTAAGTTTAGGGACTGATGACCCCGTAGTTAAGTCCCATAGACTATACAAACATTTGAACATTTTTGAACGTGTCAGTAAACAAACGTTTTGAGCGATGGGCTTTCGATATGGGTGCAACATATTTTATAATAGACATAAACAATGTTTTATTTTCGAAATACTCATATCCAAGAACCGAGCGTAAATGTGACGATATAACACCATATAATTTTTAAATGTTAAAAGACTTGAAGATGGCAACATAGAAGTTTATCAATATTTTCTCGCAATAGCGAATTTCACTTTGCGTCGTTTAATAAGGTATAGATGTTCTACCAAATGGTGACATATGAAAATTTGTGCCGGGCCGGCACTCGAACCCGAGTTTCCCGCTTTTCGCGAGCGGTCGTCTGAACCACTAGGCTAACCAAACACGACTGCAGGACCGTCCCAAAGTTCCATTTGCCACACTGACTGCACTTATGAGTCAACTACATTCATCGGTTAGCACTCGCAGCTTAATCTGTATTCCCGCACCAGGGAGTAAGAAAGCAATGAGGCATTAACCTACGGTGTTATCGTCAATGCCTCGCTTAGGCATCTGTTTAATTACTGTATGGTGACGAATTACAGTGGTGATATTATATCAATTTATTTTATTTTATTTTATTTTTTATTTTTGCAATAGCGAATTTCTCTTAATATAACTGTATAAGGTATAGATGTTCTACCAAACAGTGACATGAAAATTTGTAGTAGTTGAGTCATATTGTGCAGTCAGTGTAGCATATGGAAGTTTGGGTCGGTCCTGGAATCGTGTACGGGTAGCCGAGTGGTTCAGACGACCGCTCGCGAAAAGCGGGAAACCCGGGTGAGAGTTCCGGCGCGGCACAAATTTTCATATATCTTATACAGTGACGCTGAAAGAAATTCGCTATTGTGAGAAAATATTGATAATATTATCATCACTGTAATTCGTTCAAATGTTCAAATGTTTGTATAGTCTATGGGACTTAACTACGGGGTCATCAGTCCCTAAACTTACAAACTACTTATGAACTACTTACGAACTAGGACGGCACAAATATCCATGCCCGAGGGGGGATTCGAACCCCCGACCGTAGTGGCCGTGCAGACCGTGACTGGACCGCCTCAGTCCCCTCGGCCACCGCGGCCGGCCTGTAATTCGTCACCACACAGTAATTCAACATAGAACTGCCGAAACCGGTCTGAATAAAGCAATAGGAAACTATCGATCTAGGCTCCTCTGCATAGGAAATTCCAAAAAAAAAAAAAAAGTTTGTAGAGCTTATGGGACTTAACTACGGGATTATCAGTCCCTAAACTCACAAAGCCGGCCGCGGTGGCCGAGGTGACTGAGGCGCTCCAGTCACGGTCAGGACGGCCACTACGTTCGGGGGTTCGAATCCCCCCTCGGGCATGGATATTTGTGCCGTCCTAGTTCGTAAGTAGTTCATAAGTAGTTTGTAAGTTTAGGGACTGATGACCCCGTAGTTAAGTCCCATAAGCTTAACAAACATTTGAACATTTTTTTTAAACTCACAAACTACTTATGAACTAGCTACTGCTGTCGTCCGCGGTGACCGAGGGGACTGAGGCGCTCCAGTCACAGTCTGCACGGCTACTACGGTCGGGGGTTTGAATCCCCTCTCGGGCATGGATATTTGTGCCGTCCTTAGGATTATCTAGTTCGTAAGTAGTTTGTAAGTTTAGGGACTGATGACCCCGTAGTTAAGTCCCATAAGCTATACAAACACCTGAACATCAACATCAGCTCCTGCTAAGGATGGCAGAAATATCTATACCCGCGGGAGGATTTGAACCCCCGACCGTAGTGCCCGTGCAGACTGCTACTGATGCGCGGGAGAAAGCTACGCCACCGCGGCCGGCAGCAAATTCCATTAGTAACTAAATGCTTGAATAAATAAATAAATAAATGAATACCCAGGTAACCTCGGATTTTTAGATACTAATTCTTTAATACTGGAGTTGTTGCATTAGGTAAATCAAGTACAAGCTGAGTTGTTACACTGAACTTCTTTTGGGACATCCAAAAAACGATAAACCTCAGTAAAATGTATCTATTTTTGGAAACACCCATCACTTCAGAGTAGGTACCCGTTAATTTGCGAATTAACTGGTAAACTCTGGCGGTCACCCTGAGCGCACGCGGATGGAAACCGCAGGGTGGCCGTCGGCGGCCGGGCACGGCAAAGTTTCGTCTGAGAGCATTGTGCGCGGGCGGGCGGGTGTGTGTAGCGGCGCGCGACGCGTCCAGTCGGCGGTCGGCGAGTCAGCAGGTGGCGCCACCGCAGCACCACGCCCCGCCACCACGCTCTCGCTCCGCTACCGCCGAGCTACCGCGCCACACCGCGCCGCTTCACGCTGCGCTGCCCGCCGCAGCTGCCGCGCCAGCCGGCCCGCCGCCCCCTACCCGCTATCCCCACACCCCAGAGGGCCAACCACTCGCTTCGCTTTTAGCGTGGCAGAGCGGCCGGCGCACCTTTTTTTGTAAAAAATACAATATACTGCGGCCGCGGGCGGGCAGCCCAATATTTCCGCGGCGCTTCTCGCCCGTGATAAACCGCGGATAGGCCAGGCGCTGTACCGGCGCGGCGCTCTAAAACGATTTTACGCGCAAAATTACGGGCGACGGCTATTGCGCTCATTGTTCCGTCCTAGGTATACTACGTACAATAAATCAGTATTTAGGCGAATTCATTTCCGAGAGCTCCTTCTAGCTAACATTTCCAATATCACAGTACAGGTATGGTGTGTCGAGAATAAAGTGGAAAATAATTTGAATATTAACCCTCCATTGACCACGAGGGAGCGTGGAACTCCCTCTCCCACATGGGGTATATTCGGACCCCACTCACGTTTTTGGCGCTAGCTTTGTGAAATCGTATTGAGGTACATTAAATCAGTATTGAGGTGAATTCAGTTCCAAGAGCTCCTTGTACCTAACATTTCCATTATCAGAGTACAGGTATGGTGTGTCATGAATTCAGTAGAAAATACTCGGCCCCACTCACGTTTTTAGCACTAGGTTTGTGAAATCGTATTGAGGTACAAAAAATCAGTATTGAGGTGAATTCAGCTGCGAGAGCTCCTTGTACCTAACATTTCCAATATCACAGTACAGGTATGGTGTGTCGTGAATTCAGTAGAAAATACTCAGACCCCACTCACGTTTTTGGCACTAGGTTTGTGAAATCGTATTGAGGTACAATAAATCAGTATTGAGGTGAATTCAGTTCCGAGAGTTCCTTCTAGCTAACATTTCCAGCATGACAGTACAGGTATCGTGTATTGTGAATTCAGTGGAAAATAATTTGAATATTAACCCACCACTGACCACGAGGGAGTGTGGAACTCCTGTCTCCCACGTGGGGTCTACTCGGACCCCACTCATATTTTTTCGTGCTAGCTTTGTGAAATCGTATTGAGGTACAATAAATCAGTATTGAGGTGAATTCAGTTCCGAAAGCTCCTTCCAGCAAACATTTCCAGCATCACAGTACAGGTACCTTCTATTGTGAATTCAGTTGAAAATAATTTTAATATCAACGCTCCATTGACCACGAGGGAGCGTGGAACTCCCGTCTTCCACGTGGGGTCTACTCGGACTCCACTCCCGTTTTTGGCGCTAGCTTTGTGAAATCGTATTGAGGTACAATAAATCAGTACTGAGGTGAATTCATTTCTGAGAGCTCCTTCTAGCTAACATTTCCGACATCACAGATAGGTATCGTGTATTGTGAATTCAGTGGAAAATATTTTGATTACTAACCCTCCACTGACCACGAGGGAGCGTGGAACTCCCGTCTCCCACGTGGGGTCTACTCGGACCCCACTCACGTTTTTGGCGATAGCTTTGTGAAATCGTGTTGAGGTACAATAAATCAGTACTGAGGTGAATTCAGTTCCGAGAGCACCTTCTAGCTAACATTTCCAGCACCACAGTATAGGAATCGTGTATTGTGAATTCAGTGGAAAATAATTTGAATATTAACCTTCCACCGACTATGAGGGAGCGTGGAACTCCCGTCTCCCACGTGGGGTCTACTTGGACTCCACTCATGTTTTTGGTGCTAGCTTTGTAAAATCGTATTGAGATACAATAAATCACTATTGAGGTGAATTCAATTCCGAGTGCTCGTTCTAGCCTAACATTTCCACCATCACAGTACAGGTATCGTGTATTGTGAATTCAGTGGAAAATAATTTGAATATTAACCCTCCACCGACTATGAGGGAGCGTGGAACTCCCGTCTCCCACGTGGGGTCTACTTGGACCCCATTCACGTTTTTGGCGCTAGCTTTGTAAAATCATATTGAGATACAATAAATCACTATTGAGGTGAATTCAGTTCCGAGTGCTCGTTCTAGCCTTACATTTCCACCATCACAGTACAGGTATAGTGTATTTTGAATTCAGTGGAAAATAATTTGAATATTAACCCTCCACCAACTATGAGGAAGCGTGGAACTCCCGTCTCCCACGTGGGGTCTACTTGGACCCCACTCACGTTTTTGGCGCTAGCTTTGTAAAATCGTATTGAGATACAATAAATCACTATTGAGGTGAATTCAGTTCCGAGTGTTCCTTCTAGCTAACATTTCCAGCATCACAGTATAGGTATCGTGTATTGTGAATTCAGTGGAAAATATTTTGAATATTAACCCTCCACTGACCACGAGGGAGCGTGGAACTCCCGTCTCCCACGTGGGTCTACTCGGACCCCACTCATGTTTTTGGCGGTAGCTTTGTGAAATCGCAGTGGACCGCCGCCAAGCCATCAAACAGTTAACTCACAACGATAGTGATTTTATTAGTTCTTGATCTGTCAATCACGAAGTTTCAGAACAAGAAATAATAAATTCATAGTCTGACAAACGTGAAATTATACGAGGGTAAGCCAAAAATTATAATGTGGCTATAACTTTTCTTACATTGTTTATGCTGAATTATAACCTAGTTTATTTTATTAACTGAGTTCAAAGAGTATAAATGTCATTAACCCTCAAAATCGCGACAAATCTGTTAAAGTGTGGCAAGTAACATTACGTAAGTCACTGCTCTTCCGGTATCTGTTAAAGAACAAATTGGATGAAAAAAATTGCCTGCAGTCGATCTCGAACCCGCTACCTTCTCCGGCCTAACACAATGCCATTAACCACACGGCTATTCTTGCTAGGCCAGGCGTAGTGATTTCATTGTTATTCATGATCGGATCTTCTGAAGACTTGTCCACAAAAACAAATATCAGGGGCAGATTTTGCCTTAATCGACGACTTGCCGATGCGTAAGGCGAGGTGCGTATTAGCTCCATTGTCTCTGCTTCGGGACCATTCGTGCGTAACCGCCAGAGCTCGAGTAGCCAAAAGCTGGTGGCTCTAAATGCTCCATTGCCGATAATAAAAGCGACGTTTCCCCTCCCTGCCTCCTATATTAATCTGATGGAAGCACGAAACGAAGAATGATAGTTTAAAAATATTTTTAATTTTATTTATTTATTTACCTCTCTGAGTGAAAAATCTATCAGAGCAGTTAATAAAATAGAGAAAGAAATGGAATATAAACCTCATAAACGTAATAATACTACTTATACAGACTACATATTAAAAAAAAAAAAATCAACCATAAATTCACAATCAACAATGCTTTAGCAATAAAAGGAGACAAAGGGAATAGCTTAGTCATTCTATACGAAAACGACTATTATACAAAAAGCTAACGATTTCTTTATAGCAGATAACATCACACGAATTAACAAAGTCTCCAGAAACAAATATTCGGCACAAACAAAGAAAATCATAGAGCAATGTAGCACATTCTTAACCCTACACTGCATGAATTTTTATTTTGGCGCAAAAATATATGTGTCATAGAAAATGATAACCTATGCAGGGGAAAATATTGAAAAAATTATATCACTCATTTAACAATGTGAATGTCATTATTTACCTGTTTCCACTGTCAACATCATGCATTTAGACATACGTCACTCTTCAGGAAAATATTGGTATCTAACATGTTTTCTACTCCGATTAGATGTCTGTAACATGATGAAATTTTTTTACTTGACAGAAGTCGTATCTGTTTGTAATTACATTAATGCTCAACAGTGAGTAAAATCCAATGGAGCGCTTTTCCTCCTCTTTCCTCAATTCATGACTGCGCTGCTTTCCATGTAGGAAAAGATCAATTAAATGCTTAGACTTCAATGTATACGATATGCATGGTGCTGTTATCTGTCAACAAGAAGTATGTCTGAAAAAGTAACATTATGCAGTGTAGGGTTAACAGAACGAGGAAGAGTCTTGTCTAGTAATAAATTCCAAAACCCGTAAACTACGCGCGCAACCTAAGATCCACGAACCTTTAGCACCATTACACCCTGTAGTTGTTAGCGTACATAGTCCAACTTATTTAATTAGTAGAAAATTAAACAACTAACAAAGTTCTATACTTACAAAGAAGAAGCCAATTCTACTATTGTTGGTATGTATGACCCAGAAACGGCAAAAATAATTACATTCAAAATTGTTTATAAGAAAGACCAGTTGAAGTGTTTGTAAATCTATGAGACTTAACTACTCTGGTCATCAGTCCCTAGGCTTACAAACTACTTTAACTTATTTTTGTGTCTCGTTTCCGCCGGTTGTCCTGGGTGACGGTGACACAAGAAAATAGAATGCACGCGTGTGCAGGTACGGAGGTGACCAGCCAGTGGGACAGCAGAAACTAGAAACACTAAGCTAGATTAGTATAAGAGATATGTTAAAATGTTTGTTAAGCTTATAGGACTTACAAACTACTTATACTAAGGACGGCACAAATATCTATGCCCGTGCAGACCCTGACTGGAGCGCCTCAGTCCCCTCGGCCGGCATAAGAGATATATTTCATCGAATACATTACTAAACTTGGAGAGCAGAAGAGTAGTAGAATGTTGATATATAGTTTAGATAGAGTCCTGCCTACTAATGATTCCTAGTGCCTATCCGATAGCCAAGTCTTAACTGGTGCCTATCTGATTCCCAAGTGGCCGATGCAGCAGTCGTGGCCACGAGCGGAGTTGCAGCAGAGGGCCGCCGTGGCTGACGTCGTAAGAACGCCGCGCCGTGCGTGCATGGCGGCGCGTGGCGTAAGTACGTGGCGCGCACTTCATACTTGTGCGACACCACACTTACGCTAAGGACAACAAATGCACCCATGTTCGAGGAAGAACTCGAACCTCCGACGGCGACCAGCTGCGCGCTCCGCAGGTAGGCGGTTTGGAACGCTCGGCCACTCCACCGCGGCGAAAGACCAGTAAGTGCAACAGTCGACCCGTTGTCAAGGGCTCCCAAAATCGGATTACGTAAACCGATTTCCCCAATCCGCTTTTGGTTGGTCATGTAAACACTCCAAATTCGATTCTGGAAATCCACTTCCGTAAAGCGGTTTTCTAGTTCCACAATCGATTTTCTTCCCGTGTAAACACAACCGTTTTTGAAGCGTCAGATTGTGTTTTCTTGTTAAGAATTTTCGGCACATAATAGACAGTGATATTTTCTACCATTAAATAAAAGTACAGATGTTAGAGTCGGAATGAATCTGTGTATTTAAGTAAAAAAAAATTAGCGATTATGGTGACTAAATCAGAAACTGTATCAGCTGTTTTTCAGCCTTCATATTGGGTGCTAGGACATCCGATTCAGACTGTGACATGTAAACACCACAGCGAAAAACGGTTTACGGAAATCGGATTTCGTCTTCCTGAAGGTGTGTTGATGTAAACATAGTGTGCGAATGATTATACTCCATACAGAAGTGTAAAGAAAGTGCCTGTAATGGTAAAAAAAGGCCATAACAAAAATTTATATTTGCCATAGGTTTGTATTCTCTTACTTTCAGCGGAGTAAGACTCAAATGTACACATATACGTATTTCTTCAGGAATAACTTGTTGCTTATATCACTAAATCAATTAAATTCGCCTGATTTTTCATTAATTTCACGATTATTCACGTCTTAGGTGGAAAGTTGGCATTTTCTGCCTCAGCCAGCGCCTTGACACCTCGAACCACTTGGGCGATCGGATGGCTCTTGGACGGTGTGGTGTTCAAATGTTTGTAAAGCTTAAGGGACTTAACTGCGGATCATCAGTCCCTAAACTTATAATCTACTTATGAACTATCTGATACTAAAGACGACACAAACATCCATGCCCGCGGGAGAATTCGAACCCCCGACGGGGAACGGCCTCGCGCATCGTAGCAAAGCGCCTCAATGCGCTCGGCCGCTCCACCGCGGCGGACTGTGTGGTGTGGCGAATGTTGCCAGACTTGTCTCGGAATTTGGAGAGTTACGTTATACTGTCTGTTCGTGCGCCATTGTTGTATTAGTGATGCCCGTTTCAGTGTGTTTCTTGTTTTTGACTTGACTTAACAAGTAGTTTTTATGGTGGCGTAATGCCCTTTCGCATTCTGGTTCATGCCCCAGGCGTGGTCGCATATTTGTGGTTCAGCCTTTTCCTTCTTCGTCTGAGTTATCAGTTTGCATCATTTGTTATTGAAATTTATGTGTGTCTAACAAGTGGTTTATGCGGTGGCGTCATGTCCTTTCGCGTTCTGGTTGCTGTCGCCGGGCGTGGTCGTACATTTGACAGTTGCACGCATAAGCGTGGTGACCAAAAATATGCGAAAGAGAGCAATAAATATTCTTAGGAAAAGCTATATATTATGTGACTTACGAACATTACCGTTACCGTACATGTTTCATAATGCGTAGAATGAACATGTCGCACCTTTTAATCTTACAAACATGCTCGATGTATAGGACTAATACATTACGACAGAAAAAAAAAATGTTGCCTTAAATGTGGTCTGCTACCCGTCAGAAGATGGGAAAACAAATACTTTCTTTTACCACTCTTAAAAGCTACGCATAGACATGATTTGTGTTTTTGTGCGTCTCCGCCTTTCGAAATATATCTTTGACAGGGCTTTTTGCATAATTCAATTAAAAGTCGGTATTTTAATTGTACTGTTCACGTATTTATATCACGACTAGCTGAAAACCTGGCGTTACCCTGGCGTTTATTCAAGCACTGAGTTAGTACTTGTCCCATCCCTTCTCTCTCTGCCCATCTCCTTTTTTCTAATAACATGTTATTATATATATATATATATATATATATATATATATATATATATATATATATATATATATATATATATAAGGCTGTCTTACATAATATACAAAATTTTAAGTACAGTATCCAAACAAAGAAAGATAGTAATGGTAGTACAAATTATGCGTAACATTCATACATTGATTTAATTAACAACTTTACTATAAACAATATTTCTTGCTACTTGTCCAGGATCATTTCTGAACATATTTTTTGGTAAGGCCACTCCTGAGCTAGTGACGTAAAGTTATGCGTGTCATATCCACTCCACAGTACTGAACAGATTTCCCTGTAGTTTATTAATCGTAACAGAAAATGCAAGTCTCAATGGAAACTGCAGTGTCTTGGAGCTGAAAGGCTGATCTGTCGTGAATAATGGGCATTCGTTGGATGAACACTGTTTCATTCTTTTCCTTTCCTTGTAGCTCTATAGAAGTCTATTGCGATCACCTGCATCCGTGTGCGCTTCGGAGCTCAAAGTTGTCAACACTAATGTCACCTTTACAGGAATTTCTTTAAGCTGACTGGAATACGTGTTGCATGATGTGACAGGTTTTTTACCCATCGCAGTATATATGATCTCATATTTATTGAATTATATTTTATGCAATTGTATAATTTTGGAGTTATATATTCATTTGTATAAACGCCGTAACTCGGTAAAATCCGTTGCGAATCAAGTTGGTAGTAAAGAAATAATAGATTAAAACCTGCTGCGTGATGGAGCGGTTTTCCATGAACGTTACTGTTATTGTCCTTATATCTCGTGAACTGCGTTTCGTACTGTGATACAATTTATGAAGTACATTCATCTATATGTGGGTATACTATCTGTAAAATTTCCTACGACGATGACTATTCGTAGTAGAGAAACTATAAACTACAACGTCATATCGAATGCCATGAACAGCGGAAAAGTAGTAAGTGAGAAACTTTTTTCCTTCCGTTATTATGATGTGGTTGTAAGCGATAAAAAGTACAATAAGTCTGAAATTATCTTTAAACTATATTATAAGTCGCTAAGTACTGTCAATCTCATAAAGTGTATTTATAAAGTCTCCTCGCACTATGTGGCAGTTTCTTGAAATTCCAATTGTTTATGATGTTATATCACCTGAACCATATGTGATTTTTACTCCTACAGCAATTGTTATCTCACGTAAGGAATATTGGTTGAAATCGGTCCAGTGATTTAAGAGGAAATGTGCAACATTGTCGCTTAATGCAGCAGTTTTCCGCGCATCTCATTGTTTACGACGTCATATCTCGTGAACTACGTGTTGTACGTGATTCTTACAGCTACGTCTGCCATCCTCATGGATTGAATCTTACGTGTACAAAATTTCACAAATATTTACAAAAACTGTAGATTTGTATGTAATACGTACACACAAACACACGAACACACTGTTTTACATACAAAGATTCCGAGATTATTCACACGCTGAAGATGTAGAGAAAAACTTTGTTTCACTGTATTTTTCCTTGGCCGTGGTGCTGCTTTTCTCTCAGGTGAAGTAGCATTCCCCTGTTTAGCCCTCTAATGTGAATGGTGACCGTGGCGCACGCATTTGGACGGGACGGGCGCGCCCGTAACCGCAATCACTTCCTCACTGTCTCGTAACGCCCGAGTGCACTTTGCGAGGAAATGTGAGCGAACACTGGAGGAGTTTCTGGAATCCGCGGCCTCGGAGGGGAATAATATTCCTGGTACATTCTGGCTGGCGTACGGCACTCAGCACGCTCACAAATTTCCGAGACAAACTGCGATTCCTGCAGAAGCCAAGTCGCAGTCCAGCGAGACATGGAGCCAAAGGAGAGCGGCCAATTATTTCCGAACTGTGATGAACGAGGGCAGTGTCGCAATGTAGAAGATGTACTGACGGCGACGGAAAACACTGACGCATCTCGTCCTCCAGCGTTACTTCCATGCCCCCTTATCGCCCTTCAAACTGTTTTCTCTTATATAATGCTACATATTCTACATAATAAACATCAGTTTCTGTGCCTTAGTCTCGCTAAAACTCACTAATGCGTCAAACGATTTGATTATTTGCTTGTACCGTGAGAAAAGAAAGTGCATACCGGCCGCGGTTGGCGAGTGGATTGAGGCGCTCCAGTCACGGTCTGCACGGCCACTACGGTCGGGGGTTCGAATCCCCCTCGGGCATGGATATTTGTGCGGTCCTTAGGATTAGCTAGTTCATAAGTAGTTTGTAAGTTTAGGGACTGATGACCCTATAGTTAAGTCCCATAAACTATACAAACATTTGATTTGAAAAAAAGGGAACATCTGACAAATCAAAATTAGTAAATATGAATGGAAACTGCAACTTCACATTAGATTCGTGTATTTCATGTGCTCCCATATCGTTCATCACAATGTACACTCGACCATAAAAAAAAGTTCAAATGTTTGTATAGTCTATGGTACTTAACTACGGGGTCATCAGTCCCTAAACTTACAAACTACTTATGAACTACTTACGAACTAGGACGGCAAAAATATCCATGCCCGAGGGGGGATTCGAACCCCCGACCGTAGTGGCCGTGCAGACCATGACTGAAGCGCCCGTCCCCCTTTTTTTTTTTTAAATTTTACGCACTTCATTTTATTTCTATATATATCAATGAAAGAGAAAATAAAAGAAAGGAAAAGAAAAATATCTCCTTCTTTTGTGAGGATTTTCACTGGAAGTAAAATATCTCTACATGAAGTGCAGCATTAATAGCGTCTGATAGTGAACATAATTAAGACCGCCCTCCCGGCGGAACAAACATAAATGGTGACTGCACACCGACCATATGCGGATAGATATTAGCTGAATTTCTGTTCCTCACGCGAGTTCCGGGCACGTCTTCTCGAATAAATTGTTTTCATCCGTTACATAGGTTCATTCTTCCGAGGGATCATTCATACTAAAATTATCGTCTCATACCCGGCACACCCAAGCTGTGGGGAGGATCCAGGAAAACACTACCCAGAAAATTGGCATAGTATTGTCGGTGTCTTGAATTATGTAGTAGAGACGTGAAGCGATCTTGGAGGAACGTCCAAAAATCAAGCACACTCTTTTCTCGATCGTGAAACAAATAATATATAGATAGGCCTTTGATCCAGTTCACTGCATTAGTCTTTGTGCGTGGAAAAAAGCTCTCGTCCGGAAATAGAAGTGACTGCGGTTCAATAGTGTGTGGAGCTGCACGACAAAGAAAGGCAAGTATTTTCTTTATGAACAGCCACACCTCTGCAGCAGGTCCACACATCAGCCGATGTTCATCAGTGTCTAACACGTGACACTGAGGGCAGTGTGGAGAGTCCGTCATCTTAATTGCATGCAGCCGATGTCGCGTCATGTATTTTCCATTGACAACCAGATACCAGGTAGCACGAGCATCTGTATCGAGGAGGGCATGATGGACAGAACGCCAGACCACGGGCCATCTGATTGTTGGATGTCGTCTCTCCACGCAATTCCGGGTGTGGCCCTTCATCATTATGAGGTACACATCACGTGTCGTTGGAGTCCGTGTATGGGGCAAGTCTTCATGGACGTAACTATATTCTATAAAAAATGTCTTAATATGTGAGAGATGGGTAGAGATATGCGCTACTGCTATGGGCGGCATTAGAGATATAGGAGCAAGTTCGTCGATCAGAATCCCAGATATTCCGGTCTGGCGATGTTTCCACAGCTTAATCATTGTACTGACATAAAGGGCAGACGCTCTGACATGTACATTGACAAGCCCAAGACCTTTGTCTCGAGGGGGGAGAGTTAATGTTTCATAACGGACTTTGAAGATAAGGCCGGCGGTCACGAAGTATCCAAACACAGCCAGCAGTCTTGTTGCCATCGTCTTCGGCATCGGTAGAATCTGGGCCAGGTGCGGTATCCTAGACGCCAGATGGATGTTCACGAAAGCAACTCGTTGTATTAAGTCTAACGACCGTAGTAGATTGCTTCGGACGTTAGCTCGTAGTACCTGAAGAAGGCGTTTGTAGTTGACTGCCGAGGTTCGTCGAATGTCGCGCGTGAAGGTTATCCCGAAACACTTGAGCTTGTCCACTGATTGTAGCGGGGCCACGCTTCCTTCAGGAAGACCCCTGCCAATGTTCATAGCGGCAGACTTGGTCAGATTCATACGGCTGCCCGCAGTAGTTCCATACTTGGTAATCCATTCTAGTGCTATCCGCACTTCGTCCCGTGATTGAGCCAAGAACAGAAGATCATCAGCATATGCGCGACAGATAAAGGACCGGTCCCTCATCTTCATCCCAGACAGTCGACATCGCAGTCCATGTAACAATGGCTCAAGAGCAATGGCAAAAAGAATCATCGATAGCGGACAGCCTTGTCGTACAGATCGCGAAATGGTAACAGTGCCTGCCACACGTCCATTGATCAGTACACGTGATGTGGC